>JARFIW010001700.1:10815000-11415000 GCA_036346225.1 Platerodrilus igneus | reverse complement strand
TATTACCTTGAAATAACTTTAAGACTACAGAAGAAGCAGAAATTATATATACAGGGTGTCCGGAAAATACGTGCACAACGTAAGAACAAAGATCCTTTGGCTCAAAATAGATCGATTTGAGCCAACTTACCTATTATACAAGTTGCTTCATTTAGCAATAATTTTAAAAGCATACGAGTGTCCCAAAAATGATGTATTGTATAAAAATCCGACCATTACCTTTTTCCTGTTTATGCAATGACTACCAATTTTTTTTATGAGTAGCCGACTTAATTTGTAAACTTTTTTGTCTCTTGTAAAATATTGATTAGACGAGCGGTTTGACAGAAAAAAAGTAATTTCGAATGTCTGCATTAACTGTAAAACGGGGCAGATAAAACAACATAGTATAGTAGCAGACTTTACTTTTGTTTTGTTATCTAATTTGAATATTATTTAACCTCAGTTTACCTGTCAAGTCGTGAATTTCTGCTTAATTCAATAAAAGTTTGCATCTTTCATCTTACATTATGAGTACTTACACAAACAACGAACAGGTGGATATGCTTTTGGTTTTCGGATTTTGTCAAGGCAATGGTGAAAGCGTCAGAGTCTATATGGAAAGATTTCCTAATCGCCGAATTCCAAACCACCAAACATTCGCAAATATTGAAAGACGTCTTCGTGAAAATGGAAGCTTTCAGTCAAGAAATGCGGATCGAGGACGTGAACGTACCACAAGAACTGCGGATCTGGAGGAACAAATTTTGGATAGAGTTGAAGAAGACCCAAAAATAAGCACCAGACGCTTAGGACTTGAACTACAAGTTCCTAAAAGTATTGTTCATGACGTTTTAAAGGAACAGTTATTACACCCACACCACGTCCAACAGGTACAAGACCTTTTGCCTATCGATCCTGAGAGGCGTTTAGCTTTCTGTCAATTTATTCAAGATCAGAAAATTCAAAATGCAAATTTCAGTCGCAAAATTTTATTTACAGACGAAGCTTCTTTTAAAGATCTGGTATTACTAACATACATAATGAACATGTTTACGCTGTAGAAAATCCTCATACAACTAAGTGACTCACTATCAACATGAATTTAAGATTAATGTCTGGGCTGGAGTTATTGATAATTTTATTATCGGTCCTGTTGTGATACCAAATCGATTAAACGGAGACAATTACTTCAACTTTCTACAACAAACATTGTCGAATTTATTGGAAGATCTGCCATTGTTACTTCGCCAAGACATGTGGTTCATGCACGATGGTGCTCCTCCCAACTTTACTCTAGCTGTTCGACAACATTTACACGGAAAATATCCGGATCGATGGATCGGAAAGGGATATGATGCTCCTACAAATTGGCCAGCACGATCGCCGGACTTGACGCTCTGTGATTATTTTTTGTGAGGTAACTTAAAATCTAAGGTTTATTCGTCTCTACTTGATAGCGAAGAAGAATTGTATAGACGAATTTTAAATGCAGCCAACTCTTTAAAAAATAATGCACAAACAATGCAGAGGGTTCAGTTAAACGTAAATTTGTGCATTGAAGAAAATGGCGGCTATTTAGAAAATTTATTGTAATAGTCCAACACTTGCACCGCTCTGTTAATTTTCAATGATAGTAATAAAAAATAAAGAAAACAATGAAATAAAAATTAAAAAAACACATTTGAAATTACTTTTTTTCTGTCAAACCGCTCGTCCAATCCAAATTTTATAAGAGACAAAAAAGTTTCCAAATTAAGTCGGCTACTCGTAAAAAAAATTGGTAGTCATTGCATAAACAGGAAAAAGGTAATGGTCGGATATTTATACAATACATCATTTTTAGGACACTCGTATGCTTTTAAAATTATTGCGTACACCACCAAAAGACGTCCATTGAAAGTAGAAACTCGCACCGCAAGAATGGTCAAAATCTATCATTGAAGAAAATGGCGGCCATTTAGAAAATTTATTGTAATTGTCCAACACTTGTACCGCGCTGTTAATTTTCAATGATAGTAATAAAAAATAAAGAAAACAATGAAATAAAAATAAAAAAAACACATTTGAAATTACTTTTTTTCTGTCAAACCGCTCTCCAATCCAAATTTTATAAGAGACAAAAAAGTTTCCAAATTAAGTCGGCTACTCGTAAAAAAAAATTGGTAGTCATTGCATAAACAGAAAAAAGGTAATGGTCGGATATTTATACAATACATTATTTTTGGGACACTCGTATGCTTTTAAAATTATTGCGTACATCACCAAAAGATGTCCATTGAAAGTAGAAACTCGCACCCCAAGAATGGTCAAAATCTATCGACGCGTTTTCGAGTTATTTTAAAATATCAAATATTTTTTACGATTTTTGAAGCCCTCTAGCGGCTAAATGAAGCAACTTGTATAATAGGTAAGTTGGCTCAAATTGATCTATTTCGAGCCAAAGAATCTCTGTTCTTACGTTGTACACGAGAGATTGCTGAAAGATTGAATATACTCTAATCAACCGTTCATTACTAGCTGACGAAGCTAGGATATATTAGAAAGCTCGATACTTGGGTTGCACATGAACTCAATAAAGTTTATTTGACAGCACGCATCAACATCTCCAACATGCTCATTAAACGTGAGGTACGCGATCCTTTTTTGAAGCGTTTAATAACTCATGATGAAAAATGGATTGTTAATAAGAATGTGGTTTTCAAACGATTTTGGACTCAGTTTGGTGAAGCTCCTCAAACTATATCCAATACCGATATATACCGGAGGAAAATTATGCTATCAATGTGGTGGTAGTGTAAAGGAGTCGTGTATTTTGAGACATAACCGAGGAACAAAACCGTTAATTCAGAATTGTACTGTCAATAATTAAATAGTTTGAATGAATTCAGAAAGGTCCAGAGCTCGTAAATCCTAAAGGAGTTGTGTTCCATCACGACAACGTTTAGTCATCCAAAAAATTTGACCTTGAATGGGATGTTTGGCCACATCCAGCATACTCGCCAGACTTTGATCCATCGGATTTTTATTCGTTTGGATTTCTGCAATCTCACTGCGCATACCGACACCTTGCTCAAGTGTTCGCTGATAAAGACGGGCTTTCTATGAATGAGAACTTATGAAACTTCTGAAGGACGGCAAAAGTTATCGAGCGAAATGGACAATATACAATTGATTGATCTAATTTCTAGACCTTGCGACCGTGGTGCGAAGAATCAAAGTTATTATTAGATGAATTAGACTCGATATTGGCTAAGGAACCAGGAGACCCTGTTATCGTTCGTGTAGGAGGCGTCTGAAAAATGTAGACATGGCTTGATTAATTGTTTCATAAACATAAGCAAAAATAATTATAAGTTCCAAAATTACATAAAATAAAAGTGAAATTAAATGATTTAGTAGTTCGGAAGTCAACGGATTGCTTCATGGTTGCTTGTGGCACCAGAAATAAACTTAAACACTGATTAAATGAATGTATGTACAATCTAACGCAGCGTATAAGTTTTCGGTAATTTTCGGTAGTTTTCGGATTTCTTCGGAATGGTTTGGAAGTTGCTTACGAGGCCCAATGTGAACTTGAACAACGATGATTAGGAAGTATGTACAGATTGAAGAGGTCCAGACATCTTCGGTGGTCTTCGGATCTCTTCGGAAGGCTTTGTGTTTTAATTGTGGGTCAACGTTGCGTTAAAAAGAATTATGAATTGAAATTATATTGTAACAAAAAAATTTTTCCCTTGCGAATATCAGATAGCAAATTGGACCAGCATGTATCATAACGCCTACCTTACCTGATATCACAAGGTCGAGAATTTCTTATTAATGAAGGAAGCCCAAGGTAAAGTTGGATGGAAAACAGCTTGAGGAAAAGAAAAACTCTTTAGAGATAAACGGCTAGTAGAGTGTTAGCTCTGGGTAGATCATGAGCTTGGGTCATGGGCTTTCAAATGACCAAAAATATAGATAAAGAGCGCCACCGTATTTTTCAATACAACAACATACGAAGACACGTGAACTTGTATTAGGGAAATGCGGAAACCTGAAATCTACACCGCTTATGTAGCCACAAAACCTAAATATCAACCTTGTGAAGCACTTACCAAAATATCAATTGCCAGATGTATTACAGATGTCTCTGCATAACCTGTGAACAAACAAATGCACAACATGGGCCCAGTTTGTGTCCTTAAAAATATTCACCAAAAAATAATATATTTGAATTTAAGTTCCAAACATATATACACTAGGGTATTTGTGATCATAACATAGAATAAATCGTTTGCTTATTAAGAACCAATAAATTTCACTTAAATTTTTGATAATAAAAGAGTTAAGCAAAAATAAATTCTATTCAATTAAATTGTTTTAGCTTGTTTCAACATTACCTTTTTCAACAAAAATTTACATAAAAAGAAACTAGTATTGTTCTGTCTTCATAAAAAACACAAACATCTTTAAATTCAATACTTCTACGTAAGTTTACTGTAGGATATATTCTTCCTTAATTTAAATTTCAAATTTTAATTATAGTCATCAGTAGTACTACGGTCGACTTTACAAGTGAAAAGCTAGATTATTTTACATGTTATAAAAATGTATCATTCAAACAAAGAATAAGTTTTACTTTATATCCTACAAAAAATTCATCATGTTCTTTAAAATTAAATTGCATGACCTCAAAATAACCAAAGATATTTTTAATGTAACGCAAAATAACTTGTGGTAATTATGTTGAATAACTAGATATTTTTGACATCACATGTCAATAACAATTGTCTCCTTGTAAAACAAATATTATAGGCAAACTACGTAGCCATCTTTAAAATTTTGTAAAGTTACGAAAATAGAACGGGATCTTTCTTACTAAATGAATTCTAAAATAACAAAATCAAAGTAAAATTGCAACCTTCGATCATACGTAAAGCATTTAAATAAATACAACTTAAATTAAACGTTAAATGTCACTCACGTGCTGAAGTATAGTTCAATCAAAAAAAACTTGAACGTTAAACCAGAACCAAATAACACCAGATGTCGACAATTTTATGTACATCTGCGATGCACGCAATATGAAAACATACCATTATGCTGTATTTTACGTTGGAATTTTCAGAAACCTTCAGAACAAAACATCATCCAACCATATAAAATCTCCGTTAAGTATGTCCAATTATTTTCTTGTTTTCTAAATTTTAAACTAAATATTGATTTCAGTGGTATTGCACTACAAAAAACGAATTAATAAAATTTATCTAATTAATTATACCAACTGTTTTAATGATGGTAACTTCGGTCTGCAGGAATCAACTAACTTTGCTGATGGTGGAATACAGAATAAAACATCACCAAAAGTTGTCAGGAACCACATTCAGACACAAAGGTATTCGCTAATCAGCTTCTTTTACGAGCTCTATTCCAGGCCACGTGCCTGAGCATATTGACTTTTCTATGCTCCGAAGAGCTGCTTACTTCTTCAAGCGCTAAACAAAAAGTGAAACGAAATGACAGACAAACGACTAGGATTGTAGAAACTTAGACATCAAAAGTGAAGGAGCGCATAATCCATTATATACTTTATAAATTATTTTTAGTGATTAGACAATTCTAAATTATATTTTGTCTTATTGCAACATGATATTAGATTAATAAGGAAAGTGTAACTGAGTAAAAAAAATATGTTGCAATATGAAATTAAAAACTACTAATTTACAATATACGAGGGCTATTTTTTTTCAAGGTCCGATCGGTCGCGAAGTGAAAACTCCCCTAAAAATCGGATGAACCAGTGCGCAGATGTGTTGCGCAGCGTCACTAGTATGGCTGTTAATCGCGTCGCGTCACTTCCGTTTATTTGTGTTCACGTAGGTAGCACGTAAACATGTCTGCAATAATAGCATCTCCCGCCAAGTGTAAAGTTCGTGCGGTAATTCGATTCCTTCAGTTTGAGGGGTGTAATGCAGCCGAAATTCATCGACGAATAAGTACTGTGCACGGTGAAACTTTAATGAGTGACAGCAAAGTGCGACAATGGTGCAGAAACTTTAAAGCAGGCCGTACAGATGTTCATGATGCAGGCGGTTAGGGAAGGAAGTCAGTGTCAACCAATGATCTCGTTCAGCGAGTGGATGTGGTAATTCGAGAAAATCGTCGGTTCACAATTTCTAAATTGAGCGATTTATTTCCTGAAATTTCAAGGTCAGCTCTCTACGTCATTGTGAGCGAGAAACTTCATTACCACAAACTGTGCGCGTGATGGGTTCCCAAGATGCTGTCCGACCATCACAAAACACAGAGGATGGAAGCCTCCCTAACGTTTCTCCAGCGTTACCACAATGAAGGAGAAACTTTCTTGAACAAAATTGTCACAGGGGACGAGACATGGGTCCATTACGAAACTCAAGAAACAAAAGAACAATCCAAACAATGGATGCATTCTCACTTTCCCTGTAAACCAAAGAAGTTCAAGCGAACATTCTCCAACAGCAAGTGCATGGCTACTGTGTTCTGGGACCGAAATGGCGTTCTCTTGGTGGAATTTATGGAACGTGGCACAACCATTACAGCAGCCTCATACAGCGTGACCTTTCAACGTCTACAAAGGGGCAATTCAGAATAAGCGGAGAGGAATGTTGTCATCTAGCATTGTCCTTCTCCACGACAATGCTGGCCACACACTGCAGCTTCAACAAAGACACTCCTACAGTCTTTTCAATGGGAAGTGTTTGGTCCTCCACCATACAGCCCGGACTTGGCTCTATCTGATTTTCACCTGTTTACTCACATGAAACGCTGGTTAGGAGGACAACATATTGGCACAGACATTGAGCTGCAAACCAGCGTACAAACATGGCTGAACACACAGGCGGCTACGTTCTACAACGAGGGTATTGGGAAGTTAGTACCACGCTACGACAAATGTCTAAATCTGAGTGGCGACTATGTAGAAAAATAGAGTAACTATGTAAGTACTTGTTACAAATAAATAATTTTTGATTTGTACTGTGGTTTTTATTTTGCGACCGATCGGACCTTGAAAAAAAAATAGTCCTCGTATATATACAAGTATAGAGGGTTCAAAAGGTCTTCAGTCGTTTTCTGAACCTTTCGGCAGGCTTCGTGGTAGTGATGCCTCTACGGGAAAGTCGTCCCTGTGGTAGAGCTTGACAGATACAATCACAATAACGACTTGTCGGTGAAGTGTGGAACGGAGCTTAACCTTCATACGTAGTTTGTTAACTATGGATTGATGAATTGTAATGACGTGCCCTGGGTACGGCGTCGGAAAGCGTCACCGTCGGAGAATACGCAGGTTATTGGGAGCGCTGCATGTTTGTAGTATAGCAGGCTATGGAGAGCGCTGCTTGTTGAAGAGTTTTGCAGGCTATGGGTAGCACTGCAAGGTGATTCTTAGGCTGTGGTGAGCACTACGAATGTTTTCTGCAGAATTTGAAAATTTATTTATACACTTCCATTTTCTGTGCTTCGTGTGTTGAAAAACGTTAATGGTGTCTTTAACCAATGAAATGCGTTTTTCGAGTTTTTGATTGTAAAAGAATCTCCAAATTTAGTTTAACCAATGAAAGTACAGATTTTTGGGTAGCACAAAAACTTAGTTGGAATTTCTCGAGATTCTTAGGTTTGTTCGATTTCCAGCTCGTGTACTTTGATATATTCAACTGCAAATCCTCGGTCCGTGTAGTGCTCTGCGTGCGGTGATATAGTCAACATTCCCAAGGCGAAGTACTATTTATTCCCAAGGATTTCACTAACAATACAACGTGGAAATGTAGCTAGCATCTTAGGGACTTTACCTGAGTCAAATATATTACCATAGAAGAAATATTTATTTTATAGTTTCAATATTTAACTTGTTATCTGTTTTTTAATTACTTAAATATTATTATTTCTAAATGTAAATAAAAAAAGTAGTGAAGAAATGTCATGACTTTTTCGACAACTTGATAGATTGATTGTGGTACTGACCAGGAGCACTATGTCATCCACAAATATTAGCATTTATATTTTTTCACCCAGTACGATTACTTTAATACCCACTTATTGTTTAATTTTACCTACTTGCTTTATATACACATGGCAAAGGAACAGAGATAAAGATCATCCTTTCAAGACCTTTTTTTTTAGCGAACATTGTTACAAACTTTGCATAGAACGTTCCGAAAAGTAGTGCCTGTGAAATATTGGCGGTTCAATGTTTTTTACATGCATTAACAATATTTTCCTAAATTTTAAGTACCAAACCCTTGTAAAAAATCGTTTATTTAAACATTAACATTTACGGCAATCCTTCGTGTACGTTCGTCTAAACAAGTTTACTAACATACAGCTGAAATAAAGTTACAAGTAATCAAATCACGTCAAAAGATACCTATCTGGGCTTGGCATATAAGTTAACTTTCTAAATAACGAAAAGCCTACACGGTTTCTATTATTCACAGTAATTATAAAATTATTACACTCGCATTAGTCCTAGGTAAAAGCAATGGCTTTAAATTTTTATTCTTTGGTAGGTAGGTATCTCTAGTGTTAAAATTGCCTGCATAAATATGACATATCGATATTTAATTACATCGTATTAAAGTTGACTTTTTGTCAGATTTTTCAGGGTAGTTAACATTAATCCGTTACACAGTAGAAGTACCCTATAATATGTAAATTACAACGGCAGATGGGTCTTTGTTTATTCGTGTAGAAATGCACGTCTCCGATTGCACCTGGCGGCTATGAACGTCTCTCGTTAATTGTGAAAAGGGCTTATCAGTGTGTGGATCTGTCTTATCCAAACCATCTGTATAGCCTTTTCCATTACCTTCTACTTAATATGTCAGTGATGTTTGTCATTGTTAAGAAACGTAATTCATTTCACGTTCAGAATTACTTCCAACATAAAATCGCAGGAAAATCCATTAATAGATTAAAACCAAATCAGTTTGTTTATCTGTAATTTATGTTCTGGCTTGTTATATCCGTGACTTGCCTAGCGTCCAACTAAAATCAATCACAACAGCAATAACACTAAATCTGCATGCGAGCCGTGGCGCATGACTCACAATTAATAGACATTCTGGTTGCGGTTACAATGAGCTTGTATAAGGATAAAGAACGTCTTGTACGACTGTGACAATAGTATGTAATTGGTGAGCCTTTTCCGTCCACGTGCGAGGGCATCGGCTTCTAAACACATCTACCTATAACACGTAGGAACATAGTTATCAATCAGTTGCACTATGAGGAAATGACAAATACATACTTCCGATATCGACTTGTACCTTGCATGTTAATAATTTTCTTCCTAAATTGTCGTCAAACTTTATGGTTTGTAATATCGTCATGTAACTACATACTAATACATTAAAATTTACAATAAATGTACAGTTTGCGGCTTCTTATGTGACCTTAATAGAAGACAACGAAAATGTTTATCACATGTACAACAGAGTGTAGAAAAGTGTACAGAAACTAAAGCGAAGCTCAAATATACTGAAATGAAAACAAAACTCGTATCAATAATTATGCCAATGAAGTTTTACGATAATTTAAATTTAAACAAATTAGTTTAAGTTATTAAAGCAAATTCCATCATTACTTTCTATACGTATACAGGGAAATTCATAACTTCATAGAAATATTTTATCTGATGCCTAAGAATGGGACATAGACCGGTAGTAACCAAAAAATGATTTTTAAATATTAAAATTAAACCATAGGGTACGTATAGAATTAAGGATGTTACCCACCACATGCTCTAATTGAAATTCCTAGGTGGGTGACCTTCGGTATAATGTTTGTGCTGTATGACAAGTCTATCGTGAAAGTTTATGGTATGGTTTGGAGTTTAAAGTTTACAAACCCACAAATTAATGTGTTTTATTTTTAGCGGTGCCAATGACACCAATGGTCGCTTAAAATATTGTTTATTTGTTACTCATTAGTAAACTGCATTTCTTAAGTTTCAGTACAAACAAAGGGTGTTCTACTCTATAGGTAGTAAGCTTGTGAAACGCTACATTATAAGCTAAGTAGCACTTGATTAGTTGCAATTCCCTTTTAGTGTCAGTGTCGAAAATACCCAATAACCGCAGTTACAAATTTAAAAAGATCAAACGACAGTAAGCATTTGTTTCCATAAGTTTTAATTTCGTAGGAAACGTCAAGGATTCTGCCTTTGATAGTAGCGTTTTAGAAGTTCTTTACCTTGTTACGCTCCTTCCTGTATAGCGTACTTAAAATACATCGTTTTGTATAGTTGGTGGTATAAAGTTCGATGTACATTAATAAATAAATAATTATTCGTCTTTATGCTATCTATTGAAGTGGAGATAAGATGCGCTCAGATGTTATGTTAATGAAGTCGAGTTTATATAGACGATAAGCAGTTATAATAGAGCGAGTTTATTAAACAGATTAGCGTAGTTTTAGTAGTTGTTCGTTGTTTCTTAAATTAATGAATTGTAAATTGGATTGTTCTTGTCTAACCGCTGTAATTAATGAGTAGATATGAGTGCTGCTTTTATATAAATGCTGTTCCTTATGTGGATATACGAGTTTATTAAACAGAAGAGTCGATAAGCGGTTGTAATAGCAAGCAGTTTGTTTTTGGTTCCTATATATAAATTGCGTTGAAAGTACTGTTGCCCGTGTTTTTGCTCTTGAGAATAGTGAGAATTGCATGCGGTATAAATTTTCGAATTGTTTTTACGGAACATTGACTTTATTGATACGCGTGTTTTACTAATGATGTTTTTTTGGTTGTTTCTCTTGTGGAAATAAAGTGGTATAACTTGTTAAACTCGACGGCACGTGTTCTTACGGAACAATTGACGGACTTACGGAGTGTTTACATGTACTTTTTAATTGTGGGTTTTTTAGTGCATACTTTAGATTGTTTAAATACAGTTTTAAGCTTGGGTCTTGTTTCTGAAAATGATGATACAGTTGTAGCAGATAAAACACCCCGTGTTAACAGTAGCTTAATGCAAGAACTTGTCAGATGACCTGCATTGCAGCGTGCCTTGAGGGTCCGTGACTCTGAATTCTAAATTTTTATTACAATTTTTGCGATTTGTGTTGCAAAATATTTTCGAAATTGTTTTCTCAGAAAATAGAATTAACAAGAAAGTTATCAATGCCACATGGTTCCATTCAGTATGATAATTCCTGGGGCTAACATCAGTGAAGTGTGGTGAAGTGCTTCGTTAGTGTAAAGTGTACTAAATTCTATCAACCCCATCACAATCAAGGGTGAAGTACTTTGTTACTGCAGGACTTTCTGTAAGTGAACTATTTACTACTTGTTTTCTTTCTTTAAATATCTATCCGTTTGTTTTGCAATATTCTTTGTCGTGTTGATACCTTTTACAATAGAAGTGCAGACTATTGGAAAAAAAAGAGAAAATAAAAAAAAACTAATACTACTAGATTACTCATGTCAATTGTGTCTTATTTATTTATCTTTTGTTAAAATTTTTGTCTTGATTTATGTTAATTGGTGTGTGAGGAAACGTTTCTGCTGCTCCCCAATATTACCTCATTTTGTATCAAAAGTTTTGTACTGCTTTTACCGTTGCTACATTATATAGATTATCCAACCGTTTTTTTTACATTCTTTTATATTCTGTTACATTCTTTTTTTTTCAGGTTTACTTAACTATTTTTTTTCTTCTCTTTCAGGTTTGCTTAATTATTTTTCTTACAGGTACTGTCACTAACTCCTTACCGCCGTATACATTATATGTCAGTTTGCTTCCTACAACTCCCCCTAATCTCCGATTGAGCCCGGTCATTCCGTGATTTCTTTGTGTTACGCACGGCTACAAGAACCACGTAGCATAAATTTGGCGCCCAGCGTGGCTGCCCAAGAATTGCGTAACATAAATTTTTAGTTTTTTTTTTGTTTTCTCTGTTCTTGTAGCCGGCCGTAACAACCTGTAAAGCAGAACACTCATTGTTTGTATTAAAATTCAAAAAACGTAGTTTACTAATGAGTAAACTATAAACATTATTTGAATAGACCATCGGTGTCATTGGCACCACTAATAATTTAAATACATCAGTTGTGGGTTTGTAGACTATTCACCCCCAAACCATACCATAAACTTCTACGATAGATTTATCATACTGCATAAACATTACATTGCTCATCTACCAAGGAATTTCTATTAGAGCTTAATTTTATAGGCACTCTAAAAATATACCGTTAAAAAAATAGTTTTTTGCGCAAATACCATTCTGTAGCCCACTCTTAAGCATCAGATAAAATATTTCTACAAATTTATGAATCATTTTGTATATCTTGCCATAATTTGTAGGTTTTTGGGAACATCCTTTAATTATTTAACAATGCGAGAAGTAGAATATTATAAACTGTTCATATTTTCTGAAACTGCGTAACAAAAAATTACTAAATGAGTGGCATTTTTTTTCCAAAGATTTGGATACCTTTCTGAGAAATTAGGACCACGCTTTATAGGATTGGAATTAACCCTAGTCTAAGGTGACTTTGTCTTCATATTGGTGTTTTTAAAAATACATAAGGAATATTTATTCCATTAACAATTTTGTTCTTAACCATCACTACATTTAGTTTATGGTAAACATAAAGTGGTCATATTTGACAAATGGCATGTTACAGGATTCCCATTTACAAAATGATGCGCAATTTTCTTGATCGTACTATTTTAACTTGATAGATAGTATGGTCAGCGTCTGTATTCTCAAGATGATGTCGCATACATCAATTTCAATATGTCGCACAAAAACTCACCTTCCGTATTTTCTAAATGGTTAAACTCCCTTACGAAATGCTCGCAGGCAATAATTGTCGATCAGTTAAAATCGCATGGGTATATTGCATACGGTCAAGCAATGTCGTTCAGGAAAAGAATTTGAATGAATAACGGAAATATTAGCAGGAAATATGCACAAAGGACAATTTTACGATACGATAATCCACTAGAAGATTTGGTCGACAATACATTTCGCAAATTGTACCGTCTGATAAAATCAATGGCGAAAGACGTAATTAATTTAATGGAAACCTGTGTGACCGTTCCTTCAAGACTGTCAACTCTCGCCGTTTCTAGAAAGTTATATATAATTTCTCGGTTACAGTGAATAAACGACTGGTGTAAAAACAACAAAATGCTTATATCTGCGTCTAAGACCACATACATGATGCTAAAGGGGAATCTCTCGAGGAACACCCAAATCATCTTACGACACGAGAGGGTAAAAAGATCGCCCCACACTAAGTACCTTGGGGTTATCCTGGACGAGAAACCAAACTTTGAAGATCAGTTAGAAAAGACGTGTGTAAAGGCAAAAAGTTCAATGCAAGGCATCGTCAGTCTAGTCCAAAGCGAGTACAAAATCCCGCTCAATTGTGTCAAACTCTACATGAACAGCGTGAAGGCATCAGTAATATTTCATGGGTCAAGCGCGTGATATCCCAGGATGAATCTAGTGAAACCCCCACAACGCGTGAACTCGTCGTAAAGGGAACTCATGCTGCGGTTGACAGGGGCCTATCGCACCACCTCGCAAGAGGCACTAGCCGTAGTACTGGGAATAATTCCACTAGATTTAATAGTAAAACAACGGGCTACTATATACTTCCTACGAAAGGAGTAGTACGCCAAGGTGGACGCAATTACGGAAACGCCATCACACACACCGCGTAACATACAGAAAGCGATTATTTTCCGATGGAAACAGATGGGGCACTAGCACCAACGAGCGACGTACTCACATACTAATTCTAGACATCAGACTGAAGAAACGGAACTTCCAACCTAGCCGAAGACTCATACATTTCAAGACTGGGCATGGACCATACACAACATACAAGCACAGATTTAAATTAACTGACACTGACACGTGCACATGCGGGGCGACTCCAGAACACTTACTGCTGACTTGCATGGATCCCTGGGACCCATACGACAACGCACACCACACAAGGAAGGTAATACAAGACACACTTAACAACTGACAAACTATGACAGACATACTGTGAGACGAAGACCTCTTCTCGCATCTAAATCAACTCACATAAAACATGACAAAAACACTACACAAAAGACATGAAAGACAAAGACCCTAACTAACTAACCAACAAAGAAACAATTAAACAAATAAACAACTAACACCAAGACAAAACAAAAGTAATACACACAAAACGCTCGAGCGACCAAATGACAACACGTAACCTAACAAATACTACAACGGAAGAGACTACAATAACAAAGCAAAGACGCTCCTGGAACTACCAGAGAGCCGCCCACTGACGACTTTCCAAAGGTTGAGCCGATGTGGCGCCAGGAGCTAAATCATATAATAAAAAACAATTCAACTTAATTGAATGAATATGTGCAGTGACACTACGTGCATGTGCATAAACAACAAGTCTCGCCTGGATTGATGAACTTCTACGTAGAAAAAGTTTAGTATTTAATTTGGTTGTAAGGTAATAGATTAGGAGTTTTTGAAACTAACACTTAAATTTAGTAGCTACGCTAAATAACAAATAACAAGAGGGTAAACACAGATGTAATAATAACTCGAGACCTGACTAACCCACATTGCAACTAATCTTAATGTAATTTTTTGGGAAAACACCCTGGCAGTATCACTGACGACACCACCACACCTGGGACTGTGCGTGGCTCCCCTGGTATCCGGTTGCCGATGGCCAGGACACGTGCAGGAATGCGGACCTCTCGGTTTCTGATTTCCCGCAGCCGACGGTCGGGAATTGGAGGAGGAAGTAGTCCTATGACACCACTACATACAGACAAACACACACATACAGTTTCGCACTCGCACACCAACATCACTAGCATAAATACAAATATACTAACACGCAAACACACTGGGACTGTATGTGACCCTCCTGGTTTCCGGCTGCCGATGGCCAGAACACATGCAGGAATGCGGACTTCTCGGTTTCAGATTTTTGGCTGCCGACGGTCGGGAATTGGAGGGGGAAGCAGTCAGTCCCATAACACCGCTATATGCGGACAAACATATATACGCAATTCCGTACAAATGCACGCGTGCGCGCGCACACACAAACACACACACACACACACACCTTAACAACAATACATTTTCATTTTAACTTACAACAACGGGTTAGTCAGGGAACGGGTCAGGTCTGTTTTAATCTTTTAGGTAACAGACTAATAAGAAATAAAGTTTATTAAAAAAAAAAACCTCCCTCAATATCATTCAATGATATGTAGTATTAATAACTCATAATACAGATATTATGATTTTAGGTATTAACTACATTGCAATTTTTTTTGCCAGCAGTGGTTATCAATTTAGCTTGACTTTGTTTGAATAAAAAATCTTTGTAAATTTGCCGCTCTTTGAGTCTGAATGTTTTCTTTCACATTCTATGTGGCTATTAATTTAATGTTTTAGACCGGCTTTTAGGTCAACTTGATTGGTATAAAGGTGTTACCAGATTTTTCTGCGATACTTTTAGTCATGCAATATTTAAATATAGTGTGATGTTTTAAACCACCATATACGAAATTTTTTAAACGAGTCCGGTGACCGATATTGTGCATGCGATAAATGTGGTCTAAGTTCGGGAATATATTCCTAAAAATCGCAAATTACGTTCTCATTTCGGTAGACATTAGAGTCCTACGGACAAGTGTATTTGCTATTTGGTGAAAAAATTGAGACGTTGCTTTTAAAGATGAAACTCGAGTTTGCTTCGTCGTCCTGGTCATTTACAAGAAAACATAACTGCAGTTAGAGACAGTATTTCACAGAACATAAACAACCCCATACAATTAGCTCTGTCGCCAACAAGCTTACATAGAATTTTGCATATAGATCTTCACCACAAGATCTAAAAATCCAAGTGGTACAAGAATTGAAGCTGACTGACCATGATGCTCAAAGTCAGTTTGTCCAATGGATATTGGTGACATTGATTTTCACCAGAAAACCATTCTCTCCAAAGAAGCTCATTTCTACTTGGGTGGCTACATTAATAAGCAAAATTACAAGATTTGTAGAAAGAACAACCACGCACCATTCATAAGCTATCTATATGCACGCAAAAGTGGATTTTAGTCCTGAAGCGTGTTTAAACCGATCTTTTTTTGAATAACTAGTTATGAATATTGGTTATCATGAAATGATAACCAACCTTTTTTGGCACTCATTGGAAAACATTGATGTGGAGAATATTTACTTCCTGCAAGACAATGCAACTAACTACCTGCCACAGAGGCAGAGGGACTATGCAAATTTTTGGAATAATAATTTTTCAATTTGAAGACCAAAGTTGGCTAGCAAGATTATGCGACTTGACCTCTTACTTTTTTCTTTGCGAGTATGTCAAGAGTCAAGTCTACAAGAACAATCCTTAAACAATTTGAGGGATTAAGAATGAAATACAACGCTACATCACCGAAATATGTACTACCGACCTTATATCAAAACTATGTTGAGAAACTTTGTTAAAAAAGTGAACACCTACCGGCGCAATTACGGAGAACTTCTGCCAAAAAATCTCTTTCACACGCAGTAGCACCATTAAATTGTTCTACACCAATTAACTAGATTGAACGACTACTTATTAAATAAAAGGTAAAGATTTTATTGAAGTACCGTTTAGATAAACAAAAGTTTCAATTATCACATAAATATTAGCTTGTGCAGTTGCTTGCTAGCTTATCATGTCAATGGACTTTCATTCATAAAAAAACCGACTTCTATGAGCTAGCTACTTATATAAAATGCGAACTAACTAACTTAACTATAACTTCTCGAATTGCAACGTCAAAATAACACTACAACTCAGAGATTTTGAACTCCAAAGTATGCCAAAAAGCCTAATTTTAAATTACACGTGTTTAAACTTTATAGGAATATTTTTAAAAGCGATAAAATAATATCATTTTCGAATCGATGAGTGAATGTCATGATATATTCTCAGTTATTCCACATTTTGTGCCATTCAAAAATTTACACGAGTACTAGTTAGAAGTTTTTGATTGTACTGATTCCAAGTTCTACTTATATGGAATATGACGAATATGAAGAATATGAGGAAACTGAGGAATATGAGGAATATGAGTAAACGTTATGTACTTTATCAACATCCATTTTGTTATGAATAGGATTGATTTCCTTGTTGATATAAAACGATTCTAAAAAAAACTTGGACTTCTAGTTTTGATTTTTAACTTCATTATAAGTATTTATATAAAAAAATATAAATTTATATTATATTTCAAATTTCCATTTATGTTTCAATATTCAGGCCTGAAGTTTTGATTTCCAGAGCCAATTTATAATTAAAATTGTAATAAAAGTATAATAATAAAATCCTAGAGTTCAGTATCAATAGCACTATTTAGCACAAACATAAATTGTCAAAAATCAGGTCCGTTAATTTGTTTCTGTATATACAATAGGTATGACTGCATTACGCGAATTAACGCAAGCATCAACAGATTGCTACGGGTGTTTGGAGATTTAAGTTTTTAAACTTGAAATTTCCCAAAAGAACGGGAATCCTGTAGCAGAATAAAGATGTATCTGTCAACTACTACTACAGTGATGCGAAAGCGGGTTCCTATGGCAATAAATAGTAGAAAATTGAGTAATGGTCGAAATTACATCTAGGCGCGATTTCAAGCAACGTTATTACTAGCAACCATCCTGTTTGGTGTTCAATTCGTCAAGTTTAAAGGGTGCCAAATACGTCTGGGTTAACAGAATTTTTTCTGGCCGACATGTAAACCAGGCGATTGTTATTTATGGGTATTCGCTGGTGATATAGATTTCTTTGTAAAGAGTCGCCGGTCTGTTTGAACTAGGGATGGACTCGGGCCGGGCCGGGCCGGGCTTTTAATAAGCTCGGCCCGGCCCGACGCAGAAAGGTAACCGGCCCGGCCTGATGTCCGGCCCGAAATGAAAATTGGCGGCCCGGGCCGGCCCGAAATTTTGGGCTTTTATTCAGCGAATGAAAAGATTTTTTTTTTCAGTTGTGTTCAACAAGTAACTATCACTCTTTTGTTTAATTTAAGAGTATAATGATTTTGATTTACAATCAAAATACTTGTGGAACATATCGTAGTATATCATTTGATTTTTGATTCTGTTACGTACCTAGACGTAGCCGGAAGAAAAGTAGGTACCAGGCTAACTATTAAACGCGGAGAGTGGAGGGATTCGCCTACATACCAAAAAGAAACAAAAAACACATCGCCCACGATGATCTATTAACAAATAAAAACAAATAAAGGATTCTGTACAAACAAGCAAGAGCAATAAATTAAGCGTTACTATTTGAAAGCAAACAGTTAGGTGATATGAACAATTTAGTACATTAGATACGAAGTGCGCATCTCGTATTTACACAAAATAAAATTAATCAGTAGTAAATAAACCTGTGAGAGCTTTTGTCATGCATTTTTAAAGTTTCACCTAATACTTTTTGTAAAATAACTAATTAGTAGGAAAGAATTAACGTGTGGGAGCTTTTGTCAGATTTCTTTTAAATCGTACATAGCACCGTTTGTAAAATAAACTAATCAGTACAAAGGATAAGCGTGTGTCTGTCCAATACTTTTAACACAAGTACATCTCACATGTAGAGCGATAACATCGATTAGCAGCAACGAACAATAGTTCTACAATGTGACGATTTTGTCTCATAACTACACCAAATGTTGATACAGAATATTCCATTGACACACATAAAAGATAACAAGTTGCATACCTGTAGGTGTCAACACAGAAACGCCGCGGTATTCAAGATCCATTCACCCTGGCATCGTAACTACAGCAACCACCTACGCACAAAAGCAGTTGGTCTACAGAAAGGAAGAACCCATTTGGTCTCCAGTTAAAAAAAGCAATCCACGCAAGACACTCCTAGTTGTCGAACAGAAAATAAACAGACGTGCATTGCTTTTGAAATTACGGTGACGAATAATGTAGAAAATATGTCAACGCACAAGCTGTACAAGCAAATTTAACAATGGTTCAAATAACACGAATTCCAACTGCAAATCCTCGCTTATCGAAGCGCGATTAAAACTGGAAAACCCGGGGTTTATCTGATAGTGTGCGACCTTATTTCAACAAGTTTTTACATTGTAACAATAGAGAAAAATCGGTCGTAAAGTATACCAAGATAACGGGTACCTGAAACAGGATATAACTATTTAGTTGTTGCATAAACTTGTCGTTTCAAAGCAACTAGATTTAAGTTGAGGAATTTATTCGAGAGCGTGTTTATTATTAATTATGTTGAAGGATTTAACAATAGAAACAGAATTTATTCGAGCAGGTATTGAATTAGTAAGGGAGCAAAATATGGTAATTAATTTATGCTGAAAATAAACGTAACAATTCTTTAAAAAATCCTAGAAATAGGTAACAAAGGTATAAAATGTTTAGCAATTTTCAATGTTTATGAAATTGTACGTTTAACGCACCTTATAACCTTTATAATAAATTTGCGTCCGCTTTATTTTGTCGTTCCTACTTCAAAGAATTTTACTAAAATTATCTACTTGAAATTAGAGAGTTGTTGCAAACTTATTCCAAGCAGACTTTATTAAAAGAATCTTCAAATAAAGCATCTTTTTTTAAAAGTTTGCATCCAATCTAAAGGAGTGTGCAAGTGTTTTTTCCATTACTCTTTATTCTGACATATATGTTTAGTATTCTATATCTATAGGTTATGTTTTAAAAATGAATAAAGAATTAATCTCTTTTGTGTTAACGTGACCTATAATACACGTTTAACTATATTGGAAAAAATCAAAGAAATTGTATTCACACAAAGATGAACCTTTTTTATTATTTGAGTTTTTTATTTCCCACTGATTCGATAACATTTGTATGTGTTGTCAAAGTGTTTTCACGGAATACTTTTTGAGTTTACTTTAAGACACTGTTTTTACTCCATTTCAAGCATATAGCATATCTGTTTCCAAAAGGATTTTTACAGTTTACTTCTAGAAAAAGCATTACAAAACAGCATCCTCGTATTAGAGCGTTGACGTTTTGTATCTTTTTCGTGTTATAAACTTGGATATTATATCTCTAAATTTAATTACGGAAACAACACTACAAAAAACAATTTATTTCGCTATATTTATACACAAAGCAGACAATTAAATGTAAGTTTGTACGTTAAGCATTTGGCATATTTCAAAATTAAGGCGCGTTAAATAAAAGCATCCCTTGCCTGTACTATTTAAATTAAATAAAGGTGTCCTGTATTTTAATAAAGTCAAACATTAAAGGTGTAATTGCGCATGTGTAAATGTCAAATAAGGGAAAACTTTATTAAAAAATTGGTAAAATGAACTTTGCAATAACTCTCTAGTGTTTTAGGCGGTAGACATAAATTATACACGCGATTGCTAATATTGACGTTTGCCGCATGATTGAGATTTGGAGTATATACATATACATAATATAAATCGTGCAAACTTTTGAATTATGAATAAATCACCTAGTTTGATGTTCCTGGGTATCTTTAACTTGCCTAAAGTACAACATGAGGAACATTAAATAGGACTAGAAAAAATATTCGGTACAAGAGGTGAGTTATAATATCACGTCTCCTTTACACTAAACAAGACGAAAACTGATTATTAATGGGTTCATGAAGACACTACGTGAAAATATAGTTAAAAACGTTTACTTACTCAATGTGAGAAAGAAGTGAAGAGACTATGGAGTATCTACTCGTGCGTTTTTCGGCCCGGCCCGAGTCGTTTGGCCCGGCCTGGCCCGAAAAAAGATAGGCCCAGCCCGGGCCCGGCCCGAATAAAGTAGTCAACCGCCCGGCCCGGATTCGAGCCCGAAATCGGGGCCCGAAAGCCCGAGTTCATCCCTAGTTTGAACAAATAAAACCATTTTCAACTCACCTTACTTACATCTATTCTAAAATAACATTATTTGAGTCTTTCTGTAAACACATTGATATAAAACAATTTTTAAATGCATCCACATTAATATTTGGATTAGTGACCTTGAGATATACCTATATAAAAATAAATACAATAAACAAAAATTAAGAAATTATTTATGGGTTGATTTTTTATGTATCTAACCTTTTGGGTTAAATATCTTAATTAATTATTATAGATTCACAATCTCCAAACCTTATATTTCTAACAATGTAATATTACATATTGGACAATGTTTTTAAATGGCAACCATAGATTCAGTTCAAATAACACATCTATCTCTACAAAAGTTTTTCCTTACAATTTCATCTCAGCCACCATGAGTTCCATTGAACCAAAAGATTTGTCATCCTTCGGGGTTTCGAATTCCAAAACTATTCTGCTGGGAAATAAACCGCCCCAATCTCCTCGGGTTTGTACATTATATCAAAAATACGTGATTAATCACGTGGACCCTCATTTATTATATCATAATTAACCGGGTGCTCACGACAAACCAAACCATTACTTTCTGTCTAACCCCCCTTTCATGCTGATAACTTTAAGGAATTGAAATTCCTTTGCTCAAAATGGCTGTCTAGCGATGTCATTATCCCCACTTTTCTGTCTCAGAGGGGTATGCTGTTTATATGTGTAGTATGTGTAAGATGCCTGAGTCATGATTTCTTTTGCTAACCCACGCGTAATTGTGATATAAATGATGCAATATCCTGTATAACGATATTTGGTGTGTAATTTAATCTGTGTGTTTTATTGCGTCTTGCATACATTGTAACTAATATCTGTAGTTATTGTAAATGTACTATTAAATGGAATACTTTTATTGTATAAAAGCTTTCTTAACATTTTATGTATTTCATTTTGTTTTCCTTTCTGGTGGACTTATTATCTGATTTTTATTTCCGTAATGCCCGAACGTTACGTGTTCTAAATTTGAATACAAAAAACTATGTATTTTAGTACTTTACGTCAATTTAAAAAATGTCGAATCACAAAATGGAATAATATCAACAACTTATTAGTTATTAAAAATGGAAAACGTTATAACAATTAGGAAAACATAATAACTTTGAATCGTAAACATTTAATATATTATTTCATTAGTTTGACATTCATAACCTACTTAACTTTGCAGTCAAATGTCAAAATCAAAAGTAATGCGCCGTTAAATAAAGCAAATATATAAACGAACTGGTTCACTCTCCGATAAGATGACATAAAACAAATATTTTTAAAACAAATACTAAACCAGAACTTGGAAGATCAACTTCGACAAGGTCTTTTCGATATTTAGTTTCCATGATGTAAACCGGTTCCTGTCATCGTGAATTGCAGAATAAATTCGACAAAAGCTTATGGACGGACAGTAAAACCAACAAAGTCAGTTTTCCATTTACTTAAATCGGTTTTCTTGAAGATTTAAAAATTAGATTGTGTTACGTCGATTTAATATGTTTTCCAATAACTAAAACTCGAACACATCATCTTAGTTGTAATATTTTTTCATAATTGTTATATATACCATTAGTTATATTAATTGTACTCAATTGTATTACTCTTACTTAGTTGCGTTAAAATTTGAAAATAAATATTTAGTTTCAATAAGGGAAGTTCTACGAATCATTGTTTTGGATGCCGAAAATAATTTAGCGAGATGTAACCCATTTCGCTATTCAATTCGAAAAATAGCGTGTTACGTGCAGTTTCTGGCCCTCTGAATATTTTGCAGGTAATTCACAGAAAATTCCGTGAAGTACTCTGCTAAAAATCCCGTTTCGATAAAATACCGAAAACCTTGACTGTACTGACAAAAATGTCGCTTGCCGACTAGCTCAGTGTAACTGTTTGACGAAGATTCCAGAATGTTATCGGATATGAAATATAGTCTTGATCGGGAAATACCTTGGACGCCACCTAATATCGCAGGGTTGCTAGCGAAATGCCCTAGAGTGAATAGCAAGGGGTGCCAAAATCGGAGACCAGGAGTAGGATTATGGCTTGGAAATATACCTGAAAATTTATTAAAACCAAGATTATTTTAAATCAAAAGCAAACTTAAAATTACGTAGACCAAGTTACAATGCTATCTGCAAAGAATATTCCTAAAAGTAAAATCTGAAGTACTCACACTTTTAGATTACCACAAAACAATTTATTATGGCAAAACTGTAACTATACCGTTTACAATATTGGAAAAACCATATGTACAGTTTTTTCACAAATTTTAAACTACATTTCTAAACCTATAGCACACAAGTTTTTATTATAACTACACAGTACAATCTTAAACAAGTAGTAAAAACAAATATTGTAAATCACTAAATAAAAACCTAACCTAAAGCCAGGCGTACTTGCAAGTACGTGCATCAGTTCATGCAATAGATTATGAAACTTGATGTACAAACGTTCACTCCGTTATAGTTTCAGAACGGTTCTATATGAGTTTTTTCTGAACAGGTGTTTATTGTGCCATTAAAGGTTGCTTTCTACTTCAAATTGACTTCGTTCACTTCAATATGTTTACTTCCAACTCAATGGTCGAACATCTATGGACCCTATAATGAAATTGACCCACATGGTAGGGAGTTATCCGAACATAGTTAAACTACTTTGCCTTGTTCTCTAACCTCTAGTCAAGAACAAAATCAAATGAACATGCCCCATATCATTTTTTCCTACTTAACTTGTATATATTTAAATTTACGTATCTTACATGTGATTTTCCATTGCTCCACCCGAAGGTACTACATTGGCCAGGAAGCGAGTTTGTTTTATCTGGAAAATTTTGAATTTTGCCGAACCCTTGCTGTTCCAAGCAAGGTAGGGATCTTTAATGTGCGTGACACCACACACACGGGACCTCCATTTTACCTCTCATCCGAGCGAGGGTGTATTTTTGTGGAAAATGTTCGACTAACACTTTTCAAGCGGACCGTGCGCTGGATTCGAACCGGGACCTTGGGCGTAGTAGTCACACTCATACCAACTACGCCACGGAGCCGCCTGATAAATTTTCGTATCGTCTACCTAAAATCAGAAATCGATATTTTACATGTATTTGAATCAGCACAAAACTATGTATGACCTGTCTTTGTTCTCAAATGATGAGATCATCGGCGCCATTATTTCTTTGTAGACAAAACAAAATCAGGGCTGTACTAATTACAATGACATCATTCTAACCTTTTAAAATTGACATATGAATTTGATAACCTTAGACTATTAATCAAATATGATGCCAAATAATTTTCTCTTAGATTATAATTTATAGAAACCTAAAACTTATATCTTAAAGGGAATAACTGGTGGAATTTATTAATATATAACCTGTTAAAATGAAATATGTTTATAATTATTTCTAAGGGAACATCACAAGCGATACGAATATTGCCCCTATCCAGCAACATTCTCGACAACTTTCTACTTGAACGATTTATAATGACTGGTTATCTCTTTATATGGGAGGCGACAATATATTCGAAAGCGTGTGTACATACATAAACTAACGAAGGTAACAACCAACTTGAACCTTGACCTTTATAACATTGCAATGATTTTATTTAAAGTATTGTAGGGTAGTGCGATTTTAATTAAATTTCGTATAAGAAAAATATATGTAATTAAATTTCGTAAAATTGTGAAACGTTACATTGTTTTGATAGTCTTGAGAAGTATTTATTATAACCAAGACCGGCATAGACTTTTATGCCAAAATACACAAATTGTTTTCGATGGTACGGGGTTTCAGTAAGACCGTACTGCATGTCGCATGACTGATTCACCCTTCTATAGCAAGAATGAATTCGCCATTTCAACACAAACTCGTAATTGGTTTCTAGAAAATTGTGATGTAACATAGTTAAACATTTTTTTATGGGCTACTTTGTATCAAAGGTCCGTACCATCTAATCACGAACACTTAATTTAAGATCGACCGCAGTATTGGTGAAATTGACCACGAGTTTTGTACAAAATTGTCAGTAAATATGTTATGTAACATTATCTCTCATGCAATTGCAATTTGATGCTTTATTCAAAATAAAGAAACCTACTTGTTTGTATTTGAAATACCATTGTTTAATTACATCTTAGTGAGCACCGTATTATTATTATTTCCAAAAACTATCGAACCTCTTGCGTTGGTTCCTATCACTCGCAATTAAATCCTTTACAAACCGAAGGTTTTTAAACAGACAATAAGTATGAATAGCAAATGATGATATTCATACAAACAAACGCCAAATCGATTCTCTGCGTGACACTTCCCTTGCATTTTTCATTTACACGTCACCATCTCTTTCGCTGTGAAAATACAAATCAATTTACTCTTCATTTTTTAAAGTCAAACAGATTTTGTCGGTTAGCTGTAACGCAATGCATTGGAACACCAATTAGGCATGTCGATTTGTTTATGCAATAATGATGATGAGTTGGCGCGATAAAATGTTACTGAATAGTTTAAAAGACATGTGATGGGGCAGGAAAAGTGCAACGAAAAGGTTATTGCTAATTCAAAGACCTTTAAGTTGGTCTATTCGGTCCAGTGATGCACAGCTGACAGTTTTGACCGCGCAGCCTCACCGTCGCGGTTTTCATTGGAACTCTTCGATGCGGAAGCAATCTGCATGGCGCACTGCGATTAGCAATTGCTATGGAAACAAGCTGATAATGCGATCAGTTTTGACGAGGGGCAAGGGTGACATACAACATGCTACCACTTCGACTTTTTTAAGTCATCCCTAGCATGATGTGCATTTTAAAATAAACGCGAAGCGCCATTTGCATCTACAAACATCACGCTCGTCAACTCAGCTCATCAGATTGAAATGTTCCGCGCGGCTGCTTGTTTCACTGATAACTGACATTTTTATTAATTTTCCATTTCGTATACGCGTTCCCCCATTTTTTGCACAAAACGAATCCAACGCTTCATTTATTGTAAATCTAGGTGTATTTTAAAAATGCATGAATACTTGTTTTAAACGCAGCTCTCTTCTTTCTATATTCACCCCACGTGCTTCCCTTTAAATCCCTACATTATGTCAGTCGGTAAAAGACACTGAAAGTTCTCCTTTCAATACAGTGAAAACGGTAGAAAATTTAATTTCGATTTCGTCGATTCAGCAGTTAACTGTTGCCGAAGTTTAAGCTTTGATAAGGGTTCATGACGGTGATTGCTTCGGAAATAGAATTGCCCCTATCTGAATAAATACAGAGAATTCTTTTCTGATTACAGAATTATTAAGTTTTGTTTGTTTGTTACAGATATGGCATGGATCTCAACGGAGCGCGACGAAAAAATGCAACGAGGGAAACAACTAGTACACTAAAAGCATGGCTCAACGAGCATAAGAAAAATCCGTATCCTACAAAAGGCGAAAAAATAATGTTAGCTATTATTACCAAAATGACGTTAACACAAGTATCGACGTGGTTTGCTAATGCCAGACGACGCCTCAAAAAAGAAAACAAAATGACATGGGAACCTAGAAATCGAGTAGATGATGAAGACAATAACAATGAAGATGATGATCATAAAAGTACAGATGGGAAAGATATTTTAGGTAACCTAGAACACTGCGAACGATCGTTCATTACTAATATATTTGTTTTAGATTCAAAAGATTCAGGCACTGCTTCTAGTGAAGATGGTGATCGAACACCTCATCCTCGTTTAACTGCAGATGGAGGTAGTGAGTGGAGCGAGTCACGTCAGGATAGTGAACCCGATAGTCCTGAATGTTTGTACGATCGGTCTCATCCTGCATTTTTACCACCTAGGTCGTCAGGTTCTCCTCCACAGTCTACATCGAAACCTCGAATATGGTCTCTAGCAGATATGGCTAGCAAAGAAAACGAATCGCACTCGCATTCTTCTTCATCTGCGTTTTATTCTACGGCAGCTGGAAGATTAGTACCATCTATAACGACAAGACTTCCGCCTCCTTTATCCTCAACGCCTTATGCGCGAACTCATGAATTATATAGAAGTTTATACAGCTCAGCAGCAGTCCAACACTTAGCCGCAGCTAGTGCTTCAAGCACTTCTCCAGACGTATCTCTTCTCGAATCGTATACACGATCATTAGGCGTTAGTTTAACGGGGATGCATGGAAATCCACCCACATCTTTATTAAGTACAGCTATTTCCAAAGCACCATCGAGTTCATCTTTACCACTTGGTTTAACCACAAATTCATCCCGTATATCCCCATCCTCTACCTCATCGGTTTCATCAGGTTCAGAAGGGCCAATAAAACCAATGGCCTTAAATAAAGCCTGACTATCGATCATGCTTTAGCCTTGATCTACCTCGGCAAATGTAAATACTTACCTGGACAATAACAAATCCTGCGACAGCCTTTATTATAGTGTGCTGTACAGTCAATGTGATAATACCTTTTGGTTCCTTTTGTTACTTAGCGCAGTTGGACGCTTCATTATAGATAATTTTGTAAATAGGAGTGAGACTGCGCATGCGCAGCAGTATAAATATTGTATCTATGTATGTAGCTAGATTAGAATTGTAATTAAATCTTTGTTATCATTATTATCATTATTACAATTATTATTATTACAAATGACGCCGTATGTATTCAGACCTACAATATATTCATTCAAAAATTCTATAATTTCCATTA
This sequence comes from Platerodrilus igneus, assembly GCA_036346225.1. Lineage (NCBI taxonomy): Eukaryota > Metazoa > Arthropoda > Insecta > Coleoptera > Lycidae > Platerodrilus > Platerodrilus igneus. The sequence goes on along the minus strand of JARFIW010001700.1, from coordinate 11,387,402 downwards.
GATTATGTTTCCAGTTTAAACATATCATGTGATGTATTCGTAATTACATTATTATTATTAAACTACTTTGATGCAATCCACTCGAGTGTTACAGTTGCAATAAATGAATAGTTCATTATTTAAAAAGTTGTTTTATTTCTTCTCATAAAAACTTTGCCTGAACTCACAAAAGTGTATGTGCGGTCTTGGGATTCAAGCTCAACAAAATGCATTGACAATAGGAATGTCCTGCTTACAAATCTCAACAAGGACCACCGGCTAAGTACAACTAATATTTAGAATCTGACGACAATGCATCAGACGTGCAACTATGGATTTTCAGAAACAGATTGCCTCTTAAATTTTATGCAAATAAAGCCGCTCCTGAAAATTGTACATTTTATAATTTTTGTTAAATAAATTTTATTAAATGTTTGCAGATTTCAGTTACCTGGATGTAGAGACGAAGAACAGAAGGCAAAATTTTTTAATTCATATAAGGCTACTACAGGGGTGAGTATTTCATTAACAAAGTTTCTTGCATAAGAAACCTACGAAATTGCTTAAACGCCAAAAATTGTGTTAATACTGCAGTTGGATCTCACTTATACTTAAGATAAGTTATGATTGACAGTTGTATTGTATATAGAATTTGTGCTTGTGTTTAAGAAAATGCACGAGCTAAAACCATTACATATCTAAATTATTTGAACGCTGGTAAAATAAACCTTTGCTGCCGGTAGTTAATGAGTAATTTTCTCGACGAAACAAAAATAGTTACGAATCACATTATGTTATACGTGAAACAAAAAATATGTTGTACGTACTTATAAATAGGGGTGGAGAAGCTTTATGTACGAGCTGGTAGACCTTATTAGAGAAAATAGCAGTGGCTCTATCACATAAAGAAAGGGTACTAGTGAGTGTGGTAAATGAAAATTGTAAACTGCAAAATAGAGAGTAAGAATCGAATAAAAACGTTGGGCGCTTCTCTTATTTTAACTGGGTTTCTCACCACAATACTTTTGATCATGATCGACCATACAAAGGAAAATTTAATGTATAATAATTAATTGATCAGTGAATATTTGACTTCCTAAAAAACTATTACAATGGCACTCATCAGTGATGTAGAGGTTTAGTGCGTCAATGCTTAGACCCAAAGTTGATCCGTTCTACATGTAACCTAGGTGAGGGACCCAAGGATCGGGGCAAACTTAAAGAACTTGGTTCACAGTGTCCCGGACAGAACCGCCGACGGAACCTACCTAACGACGCAATTTCTGTAATGTTTTAAGTTGCTTTATAGTAACTTTTTGAAACGCAAAGTAAATTACGGCATATTTTTCTTAGTCCGGTTTTGTTACCGTGTTATTTTCAAGCTCTCAAAATTAATATTTTTGAAAATTTTAAGTATTAATACGTGATAGTTGACTAGCAGTGATTGCCGAGAGTCTAAAATATCTGACACCAAAATTCTTTGATTTGGGTCAGTGTAGCGGAGTCTTCCTAATTGTATTACTTTGCATATGAAGAGAGTTCTTAGTTTTGACAGTATACGTATATCAGAGTAGTCTCTCACTCACTGTTCCGGTTACAATTTTAACTTTGTACAATATTGCATAGTGTGTGTTATGTAAAGTTTGATATTTTTACATGGTAAACTTATATTTTAAAGGTATACAATGTATTTATAATTAGTTCTCTTGTTTTGTTCTTTTCCGCTAAAGGATTAAAACATATAAGTTATGAAATTTTTTAAGAATACGAAATTATAAGTTTTCTATTTAACATTATATAGTAAGAAAAAGCAAGTTCTAAACAGAAATTTTAAAGGAGTCATACACATTTCTTTAGTTGATGTTCTATTTGCGTTTTTTACCATTTTTTTTCCTAGAGCGTGGATAACTGAAACTAGAAAATGGAAATATAAAAGGGCATGCTCGAATACGACGACGCTGTTCAAAAATCAGAATCTTGTACATTAAAGTTATAAACAAACTTAGTGAAGGCCAATTACACGCTCAAAATCCGAGTCAATTGAAATATTTAACTCTCTCAATTTCAATATCTTATTGCTCCTAAATGGGTTGACCATGAGCTTATAAATTCAAACTTTGATATCAAAAACAAAAATGTTACTAACAACTATATTTTGTTGTTGGCGGCTTTACGCTCAGGGAGGCTTCGTGGCGTAATGGTATGCGTGTGACTACTACGCCCAAGGTACCGGGTTCGAATCCCGACACGGTCCGCTTGAAAATGTTAGGCGAGCATTTTTCACAAAAATACACCCTCGTTCGGAAAATGGAGGTCCCGTGTGTGAGTGTTGTCACGCACGTTAAATATCCCTACCTTGCTTGGAACAGCAAAGGTTCGGCAAAATTCTAAATTTTCCAGGTAAAAAAAAACTCGCTTCCTGGCCAATGTAGTACCTTCGGGTGGAGCATTGGAAAATCACATGTAAGGCTTTTCGCTCAGCTACCAGTAATATATAACTAATCCAAAATTTTGAATTTCCGTTGTTTTGCCACTAATAAACCGTAAAACTCAAATCAGAAGCGTTAAAAACGAAGAAGTAATGAACTAAAATTAAAGCCAAGCATATTAAATTGTGGAGTTTTTAGCGTTCTTGCCTTGATGTTCCCAAAGTGTGTTTATCGTGTTGCGTGCCATTCTAGTGTGCATTATGTCTCTTTTAGTATTTAATTTTTATATGCAATTTTATAATAACATCATGCATGAATTAGGGCTTTTTTGAAGTAAGTGCGTGACTTCCTCTTGGGAATTGTGTGCTTGATATTCAGCAATCGCGTCACCGTCGTGTGTCAACAAGAATTGATTCGTTGTCGCGAGTGAGAATTGTGTGATTAGCAATCGAGGATTGCGTGACCGTCAGAAACCAATGAGAATTCACTGTTTGCTACGTGTAGAGTACAATGGTTTTCCTAGGTGTGAAGCGCTCACTTTACCGGTATTTTGAAGTGGTAAAGGAGCTGCAACAAGTACTACAAAAAAAAACATATAGCGCATTCCATTCCCATTTACCTTTTCTCGATCTAACTCTAGGTCTCTTCTACACGAAGTCCCAGCAGCTGAGTTGGGTGATAAATATGGATTCCATCATAGAAACTTTTTTGGTTTAATAATGGTAAGTACTTCATTAAATTGCATGCAGGTATTATACGCTATTAGCAATGTTATCTAGGTTGCTACGTTAATTAATCACTTTATCTTTTTGCGATTTTTGTTAAGGATTGCGTCATCAGATATAATTCATACCAGCATATACATTCGTCAGATTGAGATTTAAAATATAACAAATACCCCAAATTTAAATATAAAAATAATAACAAAGAGTCATAAGCAAATGCACATCAGTTGTGTCCATTTTACCTCGCAGCCCGGTCTCAAGCATTTTCAAACTTTACAACGAATATTTTGGTTGTTAAAAGGTGTTCCAATTTTTTTGGTTGAGATCTTGTACAAGCCCAAATTCAACTATTTAAATAACAACTTCAGTCACCTATTTTCTTGGTATGTGCTTAAGTTGTAATGTGCTTTTTTAAGCAGATTACACGCCCACCGTCGTTTCAGATGAGCTATTTGCCGTAACGAGCTGTAGAAGTCGATCAATGATAATAAGCCATATATCTTACAATATTACAATGTAAATTAGTAGAAAAACAACTTAGACATCATTTGAATACTTTGAGTAGTGTACAACTACTTGTGTCTGATATTTAATCAGCAACAATTGCAGAAAATCTGAAGATTCCTGAAAACAAAGTTTTTGTAGTGTGGGTCAGTGTGAACAAATCATCTTAATTTTTATACTTTGCATTTGTAGATAATTATGAAGTTTTGACAGTAGACATAGATCAATGAAATCTTAGTACACTGTTGTTGTTACAATTTTAATTTAGGTAACTTTACATGGTTTGTGTTATTCGAACCTTGATATTGTTCTCTGGTAAGTATAGGGTAGATCGGATACATTGACTATATTTGTTACACGTAAGAAGAGTGGGCCAGGAAGATAAGACCGAAATCTGTAACGGAATGTTTGCCAGATATACGATAACACAGAAAGGAAGGAAAGAAAATAAATGCCGCGCTAACACAGTCAGAAGGGGGGGGCTAAAGAACGGTCCAACAGAACACAACCCAATTCGTACTGAAAAAGTTATTAGTAGATACACAACATATAGATGCAGATAGAACAATAGTTTGCTCATTACATTAAATACACCAATCAATTAATAACACAGAAAAATAAACAGAATAATTAAGGGTTTATTTTCCGGTAAAAGAAACTACTAGACCTAAGAAATAAATTAAATATTTACAATAGTGTCTTTAGGCGCAGTCAACACACCAATAAGTATCCAAGTACCGCAGCTGATGAATAATTATTAATATATATATATATATATATATATATATATATATATATATACCGAGTGATCTAAATGTCAGTTTACTGAGTAAGTGTATATTCAGTATTTCTCGGTAAACTGACTTATGGATCACCCTGTATATATATATATATATAGTATAATACACATGTAATATATATATATATTACTCATATTTAGACCAGGGTAGAAAATTAAATAATCACATCAAATAATTTTAATCACCGTGTAGAAGCTTTGGGAAAAGGTACGCGTTATTAAAAAACCGTGGAGAATAAAAATTCATTCGTTTCATTAAAAATAAGAGATTTAAATCATTTACAAGACGCTTGCTATAAAAAAAGGAAGCAGTATTAAAATGCTCTACGTGTAATGTAATTATTCCGAGTAAAGATACAAATAGAAATTACGTGCAAAATTTATATTAATTAACTCAATTTTAAGTAACCGGTATTAAACAAAATGTACAGATAATAATTAATATTTGATTAGGAGTCACTAAAAATTAAAGGGTATTATTTTAATTGGAGTTAATTGAACCATTAGTAACATATAATATCTATAAAAGCTTGTAAAAACCCAATAATATTCAAATCGTAGAAGTGTTATTTAGAAGTATTATGTTTGAACACCTGCGTATTTTTAAAAGGCTCATTCTGCGTAAATTTGGCAGATAACAAATGGTTACAGAGAATGCTGGAGAAACCGTAGCTTAATAGTTACGGGAAATGCTAATAAGGTGGTTATTTCACAGTCCACATGGACTGAAATAATCGATAATAAAGAATATCAATTTGCACCAATAAGAACAGGGTAGATAGAGACAGATAATATGCGCAAGACGGAGACACATATAGTAAAAGGCGTGAGTGGAGCAACGTCACTGGGTTGCGATTGGTTGAAAATAAGAGGCAAACTTGAGAGGTAAAATAACATTTCTGTATAAAAATTAATTAGTTATTTCCAGACGTTGCGAGCCGTCTCGAAATTTCTGAGATTTAACTGGTGCGAGTGCAAATTTAATAAGAACCGACGCACAGGCGGTCGAGATGGAAACATAGTATACGAAATTCTGTAAATTGTCCGTTTTGGGGACAAGACCGACAGACGGGCTAACCACTATATATACCCAGGTTGATATGAGTTTCTCTCTCTTAGATTTTCGAATTGATTCAATGCGTTAAACAGTGCTTTTTAGTTTTCCGAGTTTGATAGAATAATTTAAACAGTTTGCTCGTATATTTTGGTGATTTAAAACAGTTTGTTCTTTACGTGCTACAATGAATGTAATTTAGTGCACTTAGAAAAGAAGATACAAGGTAATAAAGTTTAGTATCACGGTACCAATTAGTCAAATTTGCAACGACAAATGAATACACAAAAGTAGGCAGTTTTGGCGTATATTTGTGAAAGAAGTATGAATTTCTTTGCTATTTTTCGGGGGGTGGTAATAAGTAAATGATTCGTAAACGTGTCTGGATCCACAAAACAAGCTTCAGATATACACAAATGAGTTCCGGAAAAGCACTGAAACAACTTTAGATGAATGGTGGTGTAGAGAAAATGTTTAAAAGCGACCAGTAATCCGAGGACGTAAACATAACCCAGTTGGAATGGTGAAATTAGCAAGGACGATGTACATTGAAGCCACTAGTGCAGTAACCTTCAGGTAACTTATGCTTTGTTGTTCGATTTTTGGTGTGTTGGTGTGTGTTGAATAACTTTATAATTGATTTACTTAAAATGGACAGTAGTGAAATTGTACTAACCGCAAATTTTTAATTTTAAGGTGAGATTTTCTTGTTTAAGTAGAAAGGGGTATTTAGTATTTATGTTCTGGATTATGATGAAAATTTGGGTATGTCTTTGAGCTCAATTAGACGAACCTGGTTAATTAACGTAAAGGGTGGAGATGCTCCTTTGTACTCAGACTCAGGTCTGCATATATTGTTATATTAATTAGTAGGCATCTACAAGGACTTTAATTCTGGATGCACATTAAAATGATAATAAATTTAATCTTGAAATTTTCTGATACTGAAATTTATGCTGGAATTTAATTTTGAAATTTTAATGTATTGTGAATATTGATGTAAATAGAGTTAACGTTGGTGTTTGTGATAGGAATGTGTTTTTTTTATGAATGAGGATGAAGGTTTAACTAGGTGAGCAGCCGAGGCGGAAAAGAGTAAAGAGGCGATTAACAGAAGATAGTCAACGGACCAGTTAAGTTAATAGCTTTTTGTACGTTTCACAGAATTCTTGACGCCCAATCTGTGGGCCACGATTCGAAAACCGTAGTTCCCGGGTTTTGGTGGAATCACAACATTCTATATATATATATATATATATATATACCGAGTGATCTAAATATCAGTGTATATTCAGTATCTCTCGGTAAACTGACTTTTGAATCACCCTGTATATATATATATGTATATATATATATATATATATATATATATATATATATATAATTACAATTTATTTTCTTTACGACCTTGCTCTATAAACCTATAAACCACAAAGAACATTCAAAATATATATATATATATATATATATATATATATATATATATACATATATGTAATTAGAAATCAATTCACTTGGTTATACAACAATATAAAAAACAATATTACTCAAAACTACACTATACCCGTATTGTAATACTAACAGCATTAAGTAATTAATAAACGTTCGGTAATTAATTTTTTAATATTTCTATGATAGAAGTGAAACCCACATACTATAAGTGAATAAATCAATCGTTACCTATTTACCAGGATAACATTCCCTCACGTAGGCTTTATTGGCTACTGCAGTGTAGTTATCTCATCATAACTTAATCTGCGCATAACGGCAGCAAAGTGATATGTGTTGTAATCACAATATAAGATTTCTGTGTTAAGCCCAAATAACCACTGGTTTAAAGAACCTGAGAATGTGAGTTAAAATCCGTGCTGAAAATATTAAAATTTCTATTAAAGCAGAATCATCCTTCAAACATCTAGCAGTTACATAAAAAGAAAGCAAATTTGTACCATAAAATTTTGCAGCTGTCGCGTTTAGTGTGTAGTGTTTAACACAAAACTAGTCACGCAAAGCAACATTGGAAATATAGTGAACTAGTTCAACAAACGTATTATAAAATTGTTTTCTGAAGAATAATAACAGAAAATCCATTATTGAATAATAACAATTTTGAGTATATTTCTAGCATTTAAAGATAACACAGCGACTTTACCGAATTACAGCTAAACTAGGTCATTTAATTACAAAAAATTTTTCTAAGCGCGAAGGCAAATATTTATTAAAACAGGGTACCGAGTGTTAGGTGCAGAAAATATTCAAACTACGAAATGGAATGTAACATAGTGTTGAAAATACGTGATTATTTAAATTACTAACCATTTGGATTTAATATCGTGATATAGTTTAACGATGGACAAAGGATACATTTATTAAAATTAAGCATTTGACTTATTTTTTGGCGCGTGTCGGATGCAAACGTCAGTAATAATTTGTTCACCGCACTATAAGTATTGGTTTTATAAATTAAACTTTTAAAAAACATTTTCGATATAAAGAAATAGTAGAATAAATTAAAAAGTGTTAAGACAGGGGTTGGTATACAATTAAGTAAAATGATTATTTTTTTTTATTTAGATATTATGGATTCGAATTTTTGAACACAATAGGATACAATGAAACAGCTATACGAAATATAAAAAAAAAATAAAGTTCAATATGTATGAAGGTAGCAAAACGTGAAGAAGACACAAATTAATTAAATATTGATTGTTTTCTATTTTTCATCATAACTTAATTACGTGGTATTATTTTATAATTATGAGATTAGGTTTTATTTAATGGATTTTAGTGTTGTGGCATTCGGTTCCTAAAATATCGCAAACCTGTATAAATTATTAATTTAATATGATACTTTGTTATTTAGCAATCGGTATAAGCGGTTTAAATTCAGGCATAAATCATTTAAAAAATTACAGTAAAGCAGTGTTGGTAAGAACCAGAAAAATTTGAAAATCGGTTTCAATAAACACAAATTTTGATAAAACTGGTTTTACCAACAACGATTTTACCAAAGCCAATTTAAACCGGTTTTATTTAACTGCACAAAATAAAAGACATGTATTTTAGTTGTCGTTGGAAATACAATAGAATAAAACCACAGCTTTTAATTATATATTTATTAACGCTTAGATCCACGATATAGGATCGTTGTCAAAATAATATTTTTATATTTAACATTTGTTAAATAAATTGAAATCAACTTTGGCTTATCAACGGGTGAATTATTTGATCAAGACCACCACAATATTTATAAGCTAAAAAAGATATTGAAGCAGCCACATATACTGGGAAAAGTAAAAAATGGCCGTTTAATGGTTTTCTCACTTCTCAGAAAGTTGACTTAGGTTTCAAAATAAATATCATTGTTATAAATTAAACACACTATTTTGCTATTGTTTGTATGAAGCATTTATAAAGTTAATCAAACAGCAACTAGTACTACTGGTAGTTAAGTGAAGTGTAGTAATTGCTTTTATACCTATAAGATGAACGTAATTCTTTGTAAACTACATAGGATAATCATGTTTCACACACACGCCGTTATTTGGTTTTGTATAGGCTCTTTTTTCAACAGATAACCTCTTTTCAAAGTTTAGTTGTTAGAAAAGAAACTTTAAAAAAACGTTGCAAATTGAAAAAGTCGGTATGCAGGTTGCTTTTCTCAGAGAGAATTTTGGTAATTTTCCCTATCTAGGTATAGTGTATATTGCTATTAGACTATAGCTAATCTTAGAAACGTGCTTTTATGCAACATTTCACCAACCCGACGCCAAACTTTTCACCTCTAATAACACTTATACCATTGATAATAGTAAGTTTCCTTTGTTCAAAACGAAAGAAAATTCAACATTAAACATTCTTTCACTCATAGCAATTTAGATTTTCCTTCAACTTAGGATTTACTATAGCTATACGTATTACTTGTCCTTGGAATTTAGTCTTAAAATTTAAGACTTCTATGGGAATCAACATATTTTGAGAGGAACACGCTACAAAATATTCACACAAAGTGCGATTTTTTCGGGAAATATTTATTCTTTCAATTCGCATAGCATGTCCTATCAATGAGCCCAACTATTGTCAACAAATTAAATTTTATGAATGCCATTTTATCAACAACCAAATTAAATGCTTTTATTTAAAAATTCAATTATGTCCGGATCAATTTAAAGCTATGTTTGAAAACGCTCTCATCAAATGCTGTTTCCATTCACATTTTGGAAAAATTAAAGAATGCTTTATTCTGCATAAAATATAATTTATCCAGTTGAGAGTGTGCAAGCTAGCAGATTACCAGAACGAACTTTCTCATAATGTTTTTTAAAAAGCAAATCTTGAAATTATAAACTCCTATAACTTTTTGAACTTAATAGGCACAAACTTTTCGTTACACAATTTTTTGTTTATTTTCTTATACTGAATACAAATCTAATATCAGAAATATAGAATTTTGAAATTCCGAGGATACATACACAGAGAATTATTGAATTATGCAAATATTGAAACTTTACACCTCCATAACTTTTTATCCTAGTAGGCACAATTTTATTATATAAAATGATATTTGTTTACTTCTTCCTACTGAATCCAAATCTCAAATGAGAATTTCAAAACTCCAAGGATTTATTCATACACGCCAGAAATATTCAATTATCAAATTTGGATAAACCCTTATAACTTTCTTATCCTAATAGGTACAAACCGACAGAAACTCTACATCATACAAGTTCTTGTTTACTTTTTCTAACTGATTCTAAATCTGAAATCTGAATTTCAAAATTCGAAAGATACACACACACACACACACACACACACACACACACACACACACACACACACACAAACACACCCATATTGAATTCATAGAGGAACATTGAAAGTTTGTCGAATATGTTAATGCTATTAGTGGCCTATAGTGGTTGAAAATTGTTGTTTTATTACATTGAAATTGAAACATACAGGCCAGTTCTATCAACCCAAATTAATATAAGCAATTTTATTTTCAAAGTTAGGCAAATCGAAGATTTTAAATGGGACATTCTGTATATTGTCTACTCACAATAGCAATTTTTTAATACCCTTTCGAGATCTGTATTTTCAATATTCGCTTTTCCATTTCCTAATTGTTACACTTTTCAAGAGATTTAATTTTCAAATTTTTTAAATGAGTTAACTTGCCATTGAAATTAGAAAATCCCCGGATGTTAATAACAGCTGTAAAAATCGTTGTCTAGAAATTATATTCGGCTAAATACAGAGTTTCCCACGACGAGCTTTCATTATAGGTATCTCCAAATCTACAAAATTTAGAAAATTTAAATTTTGTATACAGGGATTATCGAACAAGGAGAATCAAGCTAAGATATTACCAACTACGTACAATTTCCGGTTATATCGGAAGTAGTGCTCAATTTCGTTATTTTAAATGGCATATTTTATATGTTATTACATATTTAAATAGTGCTTGAGCAAAGGATTAATTTGGTATAAGGGGGTCAATTTAAAAAGATCACGTAATTTGACAATTTGCATTTTTTTCATCCTTTACAATGGAAAATGCTACATTATTAATAAACATTTGTTAAGGTTTCGAAAAAATATTTATTATTCCGATTTTATGATTTTTCAAAGTGCACCCTTTTTTAAGACAAAACCTTCCTGTAAGCAAACAATTAAAGATAGTTATATAAACTCTTATACCAAATTAATCCTTTGCTCAAGCCCTATTCAAATATGTAATAACATATAGGTGTGCCATTTAAAATAACGAAATTGAGTACTACTTATGGTATAACCGGAAGTTGCAGGTAGTTGGCAGTATTTTAGCCAGATTCACCTTGTTCAAAATTTCAGTTTTTTAGTTTTTGTAGTTTTCAAGATAACTTTTAATGCTAGCTTGTCTTGGACACCCTGTATATGTGTTTAATATACCTATGATTTCCCTTTTCCTTTCTTTACAAGGCATAATCTTATTATACTATAGATCTCTCTGTGGACAGAGAAACAATGCAGCTTTTAAATGAAGACGACTGGAAACTTATAATCCCATCCGTTGGAGAGAGAGCCCGGTTTAGACTTCCCTGGATACCCTGGGTCAAGAAAATGACAACAGCCGACCCTCAACCAGTGACGACTATCTTGGTGCACGACTGTGGACACGCAACTGACATGGACCCATCCTCAGAGAGCCACTCGATTAATTAAGTTTCAATTGATTGAACCGGATTGTTTATTAATATATCTAAATAGTTTTGTATATATTAGGTAACTTAAAATAAAATTAATTATAATATGTCAATACATCAATACATTTTTCATTCTCAGATTAATGAGTTTTATTATTAGGTCTAATGTATCACAATTTGTGGATTTTTATATATGCTTAATTTCGTTTTAAAGCCATTCGATTAATTGAGTTTCAATTGATTGATTTCATATAAATATGTATAACAGTCTAACTATTCAAAAGTATTTTTTGTATATATTCGTATATAACTTAATGTAAAATTTATGGTCAAATACATTTTTAATTCTCAAATCAATAAGTTTTATCATTAGGTCCAATGTATCATAATTTTTGAATTTTTGTATAAGCTTAATTTCCCTTTAAAAATTTAAATGATGGGTGTTAACAATATATTTATGAAATGCGAGAGGTTCTTAATTAAGATTTGTGCGTACAACCGTACAATAGTTGAGAAGTAAGCACAGTGTCAAGTGAAAAATCTCTAGTCCTTGTACATGTTTTTGACAATAAAAAAGTTAAAGGTAAGTATTTTGGTTCTATATTCACCATTTTTGGGAAGACCGTTCTATATTTTGATTTGTTGAGTTAACCATAAATTGTCCTACCATTTTCAGTATCCTGTGTACAACTTACTTATATTAAATAGTACAGTACACATTTTGTGCCCTAGTTAATTTTTTACAGTGCTAACTTCAAGAAGTATAAAAAAGTGTGACAGTGTGCTTATTGGTTGAGAAGATTTTTAAATAAACGAATGAGTGGCATACACTACAAAAACTTTTTTCCAAAAAACGTGAGGTGATTTTGGCTGTGTTTTTTTACATTTATAGAAGTTAGGGGTTTGATACAAATTGTTTATGACTGCTTCCACGATCTTCTTTTTATATGTATAATTAAACAATTTCTTGAAAAGCTGCAATGTTTTTGGTTACTTACATTACTTTGATGCTGAATTACGATTACTATTACACCAATATTTGATATTTTCAAATATAGAAACATTTTGTTATAGTGCTCTGTTAACATTTTTCCATTATTCTTTTCTTAGGTGTCTAATGAATGTTAGCCAGTTAAAAAGGAACAGTTTTCGCTTGGCTGGATTGTAATTGCATCTCATTTGCCAAAAAGCGGCAGGTATAGACAAAAAACAACTTTCAGAAAATTACAATTCGGTTAAAAGAAGGGTAGCCTTTTATCTTGTAAACATTCTATAAATACCTAATCAAGAAAATGAGAAAATTTTCGCCATGCACTAAATAAAATTTTTGTATAATTTGAAATATCAAATATGGGGGTAAAAGTCATCTTCTCATAGCATTAAGAATACTCCGATTATAAGGTTAAAGAGCGATTCAATAACTGGCATGTGGTGTTAAAATAACCCAACAATGAGGTTTTGTAGGATACTTGTTAGAGTAATGAAGCTACACCGATGTTTACAAAAATCAGCTGGAGCTCAATATCGGATTACAGAAATCTGTATAAGGATTATTTACCTATCAAAATATGATACCAACTTCCATATATAAGCTTATAAGAATTAACTTATAGAGTTATGTGTCAAAAATGGGGTTACAGCAATCCTAAAGTGTGGTTACATACAGAGTACCTTATATATGACATTACATAACTGGTTATTAGGTTACAAAATCTAAATCACGCTCTATTGCGATGTACGGGTGATATTATTTACCCGGAAGTTGTAGGTAAACAACTCGCAATATGCAATTGCAAGGAGAAAAAGTGAGCAAGATAATCTAATTTTGAGGTTACATGAACACACATATTGGTTTTATAAAGCCGGGATTTAACCTTATAATATAATTGTTACGCTTATACTGACATTCTTGTATCCATGAATTCGAATAATCTTACGCTAAATACGAATCGTTCTAACTTCTGTTCCCAGACTATGTAACCTTTATTGTACGGGACAACACTAATGTCAGCGCATACGTCATAAAGTTGATGACGTAGAATGTAATCCAGTAATAAGCTTATCGGTTTAAGGTTATGCATAAGCCCATAATAAACTTTTACGGGCTCATCGGGGATTAGGGGTAAATTAAGCTAAAAAAGACCTAAAATTTCTCTCAGAGCGGGTTCTATTTAAAAAAATACATGTACATGTCTACTTTATATTTCAAAAATATTATAAATATAAAACGTTTACGTAATCCACTGTAAACTACGTAAAAAAATTTGAATAAAGAACCCCAACAACAGTTTTGTATGTTTCTAGAACCAAAAGAGTTAGACATATTTATAGAATTTGTAAAAGTATTAACTTTTGGTTATAACTTAAAAACAAAAAAAGTTCGCTCGTTTTTGTTACTGGTGTTAGAATTGGGCTCGAAAAATGAGACAGCTAATAATTTCGTTAGTTTTAATATCTTTGCTTTAGTTATAGGAATTGTGCAGACACTATTAAGTATTGGACGCTTACGTAGGTTCGTCACTTATAACTGAAATGAATATCTTCAAATTCGATCCCAACCCGAAACCTGGCCCGAATTCGGGCCGGGGCGATCAATTTTTACCGTGCCAGGCGTTGGGATGGGCTCCTCTTAAAGAATTCCGGATCGGGCCAGAGCGAAGTCAACTCTAGTTTTAACAGAATTGACAGCACTGTTTAGCTAAAAATTATTTAAATAAGAAAAAACATTCATTTACATAAGTGACCAGTAATTCAAAACACTGTTTTATACTGTTAAATAGTTCTCCCTAATCGTAATTCACTGTGAATTACCATGTATGTAATTAAAATAGGAAGTTCTACAAATATACTTAAAATGATATATATTTAAGGCAATTGATTCGTTTTTAGCAAATCCGTTTAATAAAAAATGCTTTTGAGTACTACAACAGAAACTTTTTGACTATTTTTCCAATATTCGGTTATAATTCGTAAACTTTTCTAATTACTTTAGTCGTGTAAAACTGATTTCACGTACATGCGGTCATCCTGATGGGTGGTACACCTAAATAACGTATTTCTGATCTAATCGCTCCCAAGTAAATCAATATCTGCTTTATAACCTCTCCATTGTATTATTAAATTTTATGCTACGACTACCTGGTAATAAGTGACAAAAACATGAATTGATGTCTTCAGATGCTGACTTATGAGAGCAAAGATTCCATTTAACTTTACCATAATAAATCAAAACGATGGGAAATGTCGCGTATAATTTTTTATAAGGAAATAGACCGCCGCCTTTTCAATCAGCGCCTAATAAAGCGGTATGAAAATGCAACTAATTGTTGTCACGTGTTAATGAACACCACTGAAATACACATGTTTTATGCGTTGCAGAATTACTGTAGTATTTTATTTTTAGTTCTAGTATAAAGAGCTTGAATAATTGTATCAGACAGCAAGAAATTTTTCATTCCAGACGAGGTTTTTAATTGGAGCTAAATATAAAATTAACTGGCAATTCAAACGATGTTTGACAAGTACGTCACCCATGAAAACGTTCACCAATTAGTCGTGTGAGATATGCGTTTTGATGTGTTCGTAGCGGAATGCGGTAGACCGCCCCTAACTTGTCTGTATATGTTCTACTAAGTGTATTAACCACCTATTAATAATGTCTGTATGTCAGAATCACAATGCAAGTCGATGAATGTTTCATGTGGCGAAAAACAATGTCTCAAACGGGGAGTCTTCTGATGATGTTGTCATCGGTTGTCAAGTAGTCCAATTTAGCGACCTAGCAATCCCTATAAGGATGCGACTCATCTTCATAATGAAGATACCAAATGTTCTTATAGGAATCTTATATGCAGAGATTTATGAAACGACCTTTTTTATGTTGGTCTAGCGGGCGCCCCCGCTTCTTGGCAAATGAATCGCCGACGAACAAACTTAAGCGTATTCTCTGTTTTTCTTGAAATATTATCGCAAGCTTCGTCATCTATAGTATTCTCTAAATAGCTTGATATCGACAGATACACACTGATTTATCAGAGTTAGAATTTATAATTCATTGCAGCTGGTGAAGGGATGCATTTTAAAATTGAAAATTGCCGTGGAGCCGTTTCTAGCTAAAGCTTTCGTCAGATTATTGCGGAGTGTGCCGAAGCTGTGACTTAATTAGTTCAACTTATTGTGGTTAACGTTAAAAAATACTTTTTCTGAAGTTGCATTTTCCTTAGACAGATACGAACAAACTGGGGAGTATATTTATACAAATCTACAGTTCATAAAATTCTGAAATTACGCACCACAACAAAGATATAGTTTACTTACTCTTATAAAAATGTTTATTTGGAAATTGTGGTAACTATTTTTCTTTATTATAGAAGACCTTTGTGTATTTGGCACTGAGATACAACTTTAATGCTAAAAAAAAACTGGAAAACAAATTGACTTGTTCAAATCATTTTATATCAACATAGAAAGCAAGTACGACCAACTTCAGCACCGTGTTTTCTGTTCGTAGAAAGATTCTACCATAAATTTCATACAAGCGCTGTTTTTTTTTAAGTTCCGATAAGCCATAAATAATAGACACTTTGCAGTAACATGGTGATTTTATTAATTGCAAAAATTCATAATATGTTACTTACTTTTCTACGTAGTCACCGTGAAGGTTGAGGCACGTGTCATAACGATAGAGTAACTTTCCTATAGCCTCTTCAAAGAAGTCTGCCGCCAGTGAGGTCAGGTAGGTCCTTTCCTGAAGCTTTTGGTTGTTAGTGAAGCGTTGTCCACTTAACCATGCCTTCATTTCTCGAAAGAGTTGATAGTCGCCGTGGGCTAAATCAGGGCTTTGAAGTGGGTGGTCGAAAACTTCCAACTTGAACTATTGGAGAAGTTCTTTAGTCACATTGGCACTATGCGGTCGTGCGTTATCGTGGAACAAGACCACGTGATATGAGAACATGCCTCTTCGTTTGTTTTGTATCGTTCTTCAGAGTCGACATAGAGTCTCACAGTACCCTTCATTTGTTATTGTTGTTCCCTATTCCGTGATATCAAGGAAAACCGCACCTTTTTGGTTCCAAAATACTGTAGCCATTGTTTTCCGCTTAGTCAAACTGTGTTTGAAATTTTTGGGTTTATTGGGGGCGCGTGTGCGCATCCATTGCTTTGACATCTTGGGTCTCTGGATTGTCATACAGGACTCAAGTTTCGTCCCCCAGTGTTTTTCTCGTTCATCAGGCGTCGTTGTGGATCAATGTAGTAAGCGTAAGACTACGGATCTCGAGGTCCTGGGTTCGAATCCCGACAGGGCCGACTGCTTGAAAAATGGCAGATGAGCATTTTTCACAAAAATTACGCCCTCGTTCAGATGAGAGGTTAAATGGGGGTCCCATGTGTGTGTTGTCACGCACGTTAAACATCCCTACCTTGCCTGGAACGACAAGGGTTCGGCAAAATACTAAATTTTCAGGCAACAAAAAACTCGATTCCTGGCCAATGTAGTACCTTCGGGTAGAGCATTGTAAATGTAAATGCACGGCAATGGCATCGGTTGTTGTGGGAAGCTGCACAATCGTACGGCGCGTAGTATCGCTTCCCACAAATACGTTGTGTACTTAAAGAAACAAACAGAACTTGAATAATAAGATAGCCCTCGTATTTTAATTTCATTGGCAAATTATTATCAATCGTATATGTGATGAGACACTGATAAAATACGCGCCAATGTACGCTTCAAAGCGTTGACTACTTAAATAGGTACGTAACCCAACATATCTTAACCTACCCTAACGTAATCTAATTTAAACTAACTTAACCTAATCTAACCTAACCTAACCTAGTTCATAACGTGTCCACAATATACTTCTCACAAACAATATATTTTGAATGCAAATATAGTGAGTCCAAAATTTCTTTCTCACAAACAATATTTTAAATACAAATATAATGAGTACGAAATCTCCTTCTCACATACACAGTTTTTAATTATTCTCTTCTCTACTACCCTAGTAAACAAATTTTTATACATATGGTAATTATTCATTAATAAACCCCTAATTAAATTTATATTTTAGCTACTATATACACCAATGCTATTCAGAAAGTTATCTAGCGCGGTTTCCTTTTCCTTAACCATACTAAACGTGCTGAATTCAGTATCTTATTATACCTTACTTAACCACAAACTCTTGGCGTGAATTTGCAAACAAAAAAGAAGCTATTTAAATGACTTGCACACAAATCTGCTCTAAACATTTAAATTTCTAATTTAAAATAGTCTTTTATGAGATCGCTTAAAAGAAAGAGTATATATCCTCCTTTACAGCTAAGCGACTTATCGTTGTTTGTTTTCAAATTACCAGAGTCAACCTTCCAAAGAAATAACGATTACTTATTCTTATGAATTCATATTAATGCTCCATTCTCTTTGGAAATCGTTTTCAGAAGTCCATATTCCATGCAAAATAATCTATCTACGTCTCATAAAGCAATACCAAATAATTAGGTAGTATATTTCGATTTTAAATTGAAATTCAGCTTCAAGTTTTTGATTAATCTTCAATCCTAACATTTGTATTAAATTGTCGAGTTTACATTTTTAATATATTTTAAATAACCATTATCTGCCAAATATTGTCTAATTTATGTATGAAATATATTACATAATATATCTGCAGTGTAAAGAAAAGCGAGCTAGCATCGGTGTTTGAATTAATACTGACCTCCTTACTGCTACACGTATTGGTTTTAAATGTACCAACCCCCATCTGACGTCATTGATCTGCTAGGTTTCAGCAGCTTGAATCAATTTCTCGTTGTCCTCATGAATTTCCAAAAACTGGTTATTTTCTAATATATTGATATGGAATAGACGTTTCTTTCTAATAATTTAAACTTCTCAGTAATTGAAAATAATCAAATTAAGGTTTTGACATAGAAATACGTCATTTTGTTATTAAACACAAATGAAATTCTTTTAGAATATTATAAAATGCGATCCCTTACTCATTACATAAAAATTTTCTTTTAGAATGTTTACAAATGCAACTTTTTGTTAATAAATGTAAATAAATATGCTTTCTGACATTGCCATACACATCAGACGTATTTGTATGAATATTACGACCTTTCAATTATTAAATATGAACGAAGTTTCTTAAAATTAGCAAATTGTGATATCACGTAGAAATCGTTACCGAATATGTATAGAATGTTTTACGTTACTTCTTTGATTGCGCAGATTCATTTAGCACCACTTCCCCTAAAAATCGTAAGCTATTTTGCATGTTCAGATGTTAAGCAGCCTTTAATACTAGATTTTTTTTTAGTGAATTTGATGGCTCTACTTTGTGCTATTGCTATGCCACATCATAATCCTTACTAATACTCGTGAACTCAAACCCACCCAAAATTTCTTTTAGTTTTTCGTTTTTTTATTCTCTCTTGGGATTAATATTTACTGCGTATACATCTCTGTAATTTTTCTAATCTTGTTAATTTTTCTTATTTTTATGCGTTTTAGTTTCACTTTCTCTTCTCAAATTCTTTGCATGACTACATTGCTTTGAACATTTGTTTTCAACATAGCTTTTCCATTCGAAGATCAACATTTCACATGCAGCATTCACACAGAACTAACTCCCACACAAATACGTAATCATTTATTTTCGTACTGATTTAGTTAAGAGTTCCACACTATATACAACCTGTTCTTTCTCAAATCGTCGTTGGTTATCGCTATTAGCCTATTTATTTCGCCTAATTCCCGTGAATTTAGTTAGCTTTTGGAAGTGCGTAAAATAAACTTTTAAAGGTATCGCTATTTAGTTCTAAATATCATGAGACTTAGAAGGTTACAACTGAGGCAACATCATTTACTTGGTAGTCAATTTTAATGGGAACGTGTACATAATAACCATGCGACAACTAATGTTGTCCATGGTTTATCTTCTATTAACATATGCTCAATACTGATATCACTATTTAGGAGATTCTTCTGGAAATGCAAAAACTGTATCCGAAAAAAATTTAAAGCACGAAAGGCCCTACGTATTTCTAACAGAACTGTATTTTAGTCTTTTGTACGCCTTTGTGATTATTACATATTGATGATTTTAGCATATGGAAATTTTAATTTGTTCTATAATTATATTATTATTGCAAGAGCAACTAATTAGATATACCGACCTCAGTCCAATGGGGAATTGCATTCTTCAGGTAAACGACAACCACTAGGTTAGTGAAGAACTACGACGTAGGTTTTTAATTCGTCTTTGTTGAAAAAAATTTATAATTACTTTGAAGATCATTGACGGTTTGATGTTAGTTGTGTCGACTGTTCCAATACCTTCGATGTGCAACTGCATAAACAAGAAAAAACGGGAATTATACGTAAATTACTCATTTAAGTTTCAGCTGTGAACTGCTTCATATTAAATACTAGTGATGTAGACGTGTCTGTACTATGTCTGGACTATTACTAGTGGACGTGCAGATTCACAGGCTCAATTACGCAAGATTAGTATCTTTAGCAAAGAAGGGAATACCAAGATTATAATGAAATATAAACAGTAGCAAGAGAAATACTGTATGAGAATTAAACATAAAACTAACGTACCAATAGTTAAAAGAGAGGAAAATAAGTCAAAAAAAAGAATACAAATAGGAAACAAAAATTTACAGGAGGTTAATGATTTCTGCTATCTAGGAAGCCAAATAAAGCAAGATGAGAAAATGACAAAAGATGTAAAACAAAGATTAGTACAAGGCCGTTCTGCATTTAGCAAGAAACAGCAACTACTATGTTCGAAGACGACAAACATGGAAACAAGAAAAAGATTGCTGAAACCATATATGTGGAGCACAGCACTTTACAACTGTGAAACGCAAACAGTAAGAGAAGCGGTCAGGAAAAAGATATGTCTTTGAAATTTGATACTACAGACACATGATGAAGATATCATGGACAGACAAAGTTAAGAACAAAGCGGTACTAGAAATGAAAGGGAAGGAAACAATATGCGAAAAACAGTAAAAAATATGGGGCTAGTATGATATGCCTATTGCACACAGATAACGAAAGATTCAGGCTGTGGGAAAATCAGGAAAATATGTAGGTTAGCCCAGAATAGGAAATAATGGAGGTACGAGTCCAACCAGTTCCATGACTGAAAATCTACTGATAATGATGGGTTGCAAAGAAAGCTACTTCCGGACGAGCAGATTTGCTCATCCTATCAAGCTGAAAGATGCCTGTTGAGTACAGTAGCTGTGCAAAAAAATTCGCTAAACAGACACTTTAACCTTTATAGTGTGAGCAAGTCTTCTTATCAAGAAATGAAGGTCTGTCCACCACTTTACCACAGCCTACTCAGGCTTAACTGGGCATATAAGCCTGCACTTTTAGGCATAGTGATTTACGTTTCGTTTTGATGATATAGCATCACTTCCTACAAATAGCATTAGTCAACAACCCATTTGTTAGTGTAACGTCTATGTTGGTCCCAGTTTCTGCATGGGGATGCATGTGGGTGGGTTATTAGGAAGATTGATTGCTTCGAGTTGTACTTCGTTAATCAAGTCTTCGACTCGTTCTCCGCGTTCGTCAGTGAGGAAACTGTGCCAGATCGAGGATTTTACATTTACGTCTGCCATAATAACTATTGGTTTGTTGTTGTAAGTGTGTAATATGTTGCGTATGTTGTTTATGTACGGCTGGTGGTCCAGTCTGTACTGGAAGTAGCTTGTTACCAAGACGCACTTTCCAATCCAACCGTTTGAAACCTCCAAACATGTACAGTGTTCTTCGCTGTTTCGTTGAATTGTCGTGATTGTCAAGGTGGAATCAATATTTGTCGTACCTTGACTGGCCTGCTTGGAATCTTCCCATGCACCAGATAAGGTTCCTGTATAAAAAGTGCATGCAATCGTAAGGTTTCAGCTAGTTGTCTAAGCTCTTTCATTACAGTTGCACAGTGCATGGCATTTATTTGGCCAATTCTAATCCTTCCGTCGTCCTTTAAGGGCAATAGATGTGGATGCTGCATTCTGGTTGTGGTTTGTGTTTATGTGAGAATTTCGTGTGTGAGTGTAGGTTCGTATTTTGTTTGTGGGGGTCTATTTTGTCTGTGTGCATGTTCTCTTGTAGTGTTTGTTGAAGTTGTTGTCGATTCGTGATTGCCCTGGCTTTGACCCTTTGAATTTGTGAGGGTGGTTTGTGTTTCGTTTGGTTAGGTTTAGTGTCTATAATCGGTCTTTTGTATGAGTCTGTCCATTAACATTTTGTGGGTTGGGCAATATTTAGGGTTAGAAACGCACTTTTTGTTACATTATAAACATGGTATGCAAACTGAAACTTGTTCGTGCTTAGGACAGTCTGCCCTCTTGTGTTTGAAGTCTTGTTCCCCAAAGCGTCCACATGTATCGGACGTGCGTGTGCAATGTTTCGGGACGTGTCCTAAGTTGAGACATCGTAGGCATTTGGGTAGTACTAAAAAGTCTTTCACTGTAACACAGCGATATTCGATACAAAGTTTCGTTAGATTTATTAATATGTTTCTCACTTTGCCACTTACTGTCGCAACATGATGTTGAGTTGGTTTGTTTTTCGGTCTTGTTCTAAAACTAAGGTGAAAGTCCTTACCAAAGTCTTCTCTGTTAATTAGGTTTTCAAGGTTTTGAGAATAAATTAAATTTGTTACGTCTTGATCTTTCGGGTATGCTGATATGTCGTATATGATAACTATAAGGGTTTTTTCTTCGTGGTTTTTCGCAATTTAGGGTTTGCTTTAGGGTCGTGGTTTAAATTTTTTTTTGCCTCGGTTTACTGCTTTGTTGGTTGTTTGGATGTCTTTAATTTTAAATTTGTCTTTCAGTAGGTTTACTGCTTTTGAAAAAAAATTCTTGAATTTGTTTAGGTGTTTCACTACGTCTTGACGTTATGAACACCGTTGTGTTTTGGTTCGAGATCGTTTTTGATACTGCGTCTTGTTTTGGAGCTTTCGGTTTTTGTGGCACAGCACTGGCGTATGTCTGTGTTGGTATTATAAAATTTGGAGCATTGACATTTTGTTTAGCTGTTTGTAACTCGAGCTTTGCTTCAATTATTTGGTCGTGTAGGTTTCCGTTTTGGTTTTTAATGAACTTACGTTGACCTGCAAGTTCTGCCTGGATGTATAAAAGTTTTTGTATTTTGTCTTTAAGATCTTTCTTTGCCCATACGCGAGTTATGTATCCCCCAATTGATATATGTAGTATAAAATAGAATAATACGAAATTACTAGAAAGTGTTACGAGAACGCTAAATAAAGTGCAACAAAGTAACACAAGGACAATTTATAAAGTTTATTAACAGTTTATGAGAACGAATGCAATACTTTCTATCCGAGACGACGGTGACACTGCAGATGGCAGGTCACAGACGGTTATGATACCGTGATTACTTACAAATTAAGATTGCAACATTGTATTTATGAATAGTATTAAGAAATAAGCAAACTTGAAATCTGCAAGTTCCCACAGCCATGTGAGGGGGTAGTGACATTATAAAAAGCCCGGGAGCTCCAAGACCCGGCAGTCAGTCAAAGTATTCAGCTTTAACATTGCAGCTGCTTAGGCTACTCATCATAGTACAATTAACTAGTGTAATTTCAACTTAGAGTAATTTTAAATCAACTTGTAAAGTTCCATAAGTAAATTCTGTATTAATTAATAAATTTGTTAAAGTGTTGGAACTGGTTTTTAAAAAAGCAGCTTCCAAGGCCCAAACCTTAACTCGCGTAGTCGACTGGATGTGTGTAGTTGTTCATCAATATATTCTATTAAGTCTTGCTACATGAACCCTATTTTGTCTAAAATATTTCCCGAGTCAAATCCTGTGTTACTATTTGGGCTTTTCATCAGACGTTTGTTACTTGTGGACAAATTGGTTTCAGATGTGGACGTAGAGGTAGAAGGTGTCAAATGTACAGTAACTTGACTTTGATAGGTTTGGCTGAGGTTGGAATTGATGCTTTGCGTATTTGATGTAGTTCCCCTCTGAGGGGGGAAACGGGGTGTATGCATCTTAGACCCTTCTTAGTTGTTAATTTTATATCTAGTTATTAAATAATCTGTAACTAAATAGATAAACAATAATCAATTGGTATGACTAAAACAGAATGTTCAATATGACGGTCCTTAATCTCTACGCAATTTACAAAGAAATAAAACGGTGTCACTTACACTAGTACCAAGTTCAAGTATTTTTCATATTATTCATATCATCATTCATACCATCACGACCCTTAATGGAATGCACTTGGTGTTAATTCCTTGCAAGCAATTATTGTTATAAATAATTGCGGCAGGTATTACGGATGTTAATGGTAGAGAATGAAAACACTACCGGGTTTAAAATGGAACACGTAAACTTTTCCTGTTTAAAATATGTTGTAGTATGCGGGAACGTCCTTGTATAGTTTGGACAAATATGGTTCCCAGAAAAACGCCTAAAAATTTTGTCTGATTTAACTTGAAAATTAATTTAGCACTTAAAACACAAATATTTGGAGAAAGGCTTGTTGATAAATGCCCCGTACTTAAAATTGTGTTGGTACGTAAGTTGAACCACTTAACCCGGGCAGACTTCCCAAAATATTCTCCCACAACAGTTTAAGATATTTTAAAATTCACAACAAAGGCCACCCAAAAATACACCTTTATCTATATTGCGCTTGCAGTAAAAGATCCAGAACACAGTTGTATAAAGTTCAGTAATTACTTACAAAAGTCCTTCTTCGCGTGGTAAAATTCGGAAAAATTTCGAAATTGTTTTTTTCTACGTTGTTGTTTCTT
Source organism: Platerodrilus igneus (assembly GCA_036346225.1). Lineage (NCBI taxonomy): Eukaryota > Metazoa > Arthropoda > Insecta > Coleoptera > Lycidae > Platerodrilus > Platerodrilus igneus. The sequence continues at coordinate 11,362,899 of JARFIW010001700.1, read as the reverse complement.
AATGCCCTTGTTAATTGTTTGTGGTGTGCACTTTATAACTAAACTTATTTTAACAAACTTAAATAATAAAACTAATTAAATTACGGACTACGTCGTTTGCACGTCTGTTCACGGCGACGTCTACTATTTATGCTTCCATACGAGGTTTTGTTCTATTGGGATGATGTACATGATTTTGAACACTGATTTACTTTTTGCACAAGTAACGTGTAACATATTTTTATGCAAAGAGAAATTTTAACCCTGATTTACTATTTCAAATATGAATGATAATATACTTCGTTATTCCTAATTGTCGTTTGAAGTATCATTATGCATTTATATATCTGTATACGGCAGTATAATATTTATTGGCATCTAAAGCTTTTGATATTAGCGTAATTGTTATTGGCAATCGTATTTTTGAACGCATTTGCTAACATCAAGTATTTGTTGTTTAACGGTCTTGTCTATTTCGGCGTTGTTTAACTAGTTGGTACGTTTCTAAGAGCAATTTTACACAATACTAAATTTCAATCTAAATTTAGTACTAAATTTGTTTCTAAATTTAGAAGTATTTTTAGAAAGGTGTAATACATAGAAATTTAGTTCATAATTTAGGATATAAATTATGTGCATAATTTATAGAACCTGTCCTATTTTTCTCGATAAATCGACTCCCAAATCTGCGCACTAGTTCCATTTTAAATTCTTAATGAATTTTTATTGTAGGTTATGTATGATTTTCATATGTTATACCCTCTTGTTTATTGTCGTTCAAATAAACAGATTTGTCTAACTTATTTTATAATTATGTCGTGGTCTAATGATCAAGTGCGCGCTTTAATTGATGCCTACTACAACAATCCTTGTTTATATAATGTAAAATCAGGGTTGTATCATAATAAACATGCACGAAATGCAGCCCTAGAAAATATTAAAGTTTCACTGTATCAATTACGTCCTAATGTAACAATTACAGAAATAAAAAATTAATGGAATGGACTCAAAACGAATTTTACCACAGAATATAAGAAGGTACAACAATGCAAAAGTAGTGGTGCAGGTGTTGACGATGTAAGAATAATATAACTAACCTCCAAGCGCTTTCATAACAAATCTTAATTTCAGGTCTACATTCCAACAATTTGGTATTACAAGAAACTTCAATTTTTATTAGATCATATTAATCCAAGAAAATCTGTGGACTCCATGAGCTTACAAGATTATGATTATGAATCTACCCAAATTGATTTAAATACTGTAAGTTCTCAAACAGCAAACAATTTCTCAGAAATAAGCTGCTTTCGGTTATTGTGTTTTAAAACCCAAGCTTAAAATAGAATTTTCTATCCTTGTAATGGAAAATTTGAATTAATAAAAAAACCCTAACCTCAATATATAATTTTTTTAATAAGCATCATCAATAATTCACATCATTTCAGCAAAATGATACATCAACAGTGGAACCACTCCAGTCGGGGAATAGTTTAATTGAATACAGATCCCAGGACATTGTGGGGGATGAAGATGTGCCTCAATATTATACAGAAGAGGTTACAACAAATGTAAATGTTTCGCTGATCTCTTCGATTCCTACCACTAGTTTTAATCCACCATCAACACATCAAACAAAACTAAACAAAGCAAAGAAGCGTGTCTTAGATCCTGCTGAAGATGCAATTAAAGATATTGCAAGTATTTTAAAAAGTCGCAATGTAATAGAAAAAAAGACTGACAATCAAATATATGCAGATTATGTTGCTTCAAAACTTAATTTGGCAACAGACCCAAATATTTTGCTGGATACTGAACAAGAAATTAATAATATGTTATATAATGCAATTAAAAAATGTAGATTTGAATAAAATACTGAGAATAATGTTTACTTTTTTATTATAAAAAAAAGATTTTACAATCTATGTCTGTTAATAGAGTCCTCTTGCCATGGCACTTGCCCAATTTCAGAATTAAAATAAGCTGTATATTCTTCTCTCGCTAGCCTTGCCACACATGAAGATTTGTTTCCAAATTTATTTTGCGCCTTTTGTAAATTGCATGATATTTTGTCTAACTTTCAAGGTAAAATTTTTTTTTAACAGAACATAAGTAATTATGTAATATAACACAAGTCAATGTGATTTTTTCAACTTTGTTTGGCGCTAAATGCATGGGGTTCATTAACACTCTAAATCGGTTTGCTAATATGCCAAAGCTGCTCTCAACTACTCTACGAGCTCTTGATAATCTGTAGTTGAATATTTTTTGGTCATGGTTAAGACCTCGTTGAGGAAAGGGTTTTAGTAAATTAGACAACAAAGGAAAAGCATCATCTGCAATTAATGCATATGGTACGTTTTGTTGGCGGCCTGGTAAGCATTTTTCTTTGGGAAAATTTAAACCATTTGTTTTTAAAGCTTTTGAAAAATTGCTGGCACTAAAAACACCCCCGTCACTAATTCTTCCATTAACACCAAGATCAACGTATATAAATTTATAATTAGCATCTGCTAACCCTAACAAAACAATACTGTGTGTGCCTTTATAGTTGTAAAAATATGAACCATCAGATATTGGTGGTCTAAATGTTATATGTCGACCATCTAAAGCACCCAAACATTGTGGAAATTGCCAAATGTTCTTATAATCATCTGCTACTTTTTCCCACTCCGCAACTGTAGTAGGTACCTATAACATTTTTGTAATAAACCTTCAATAGCCAGGCACATTATACCGCGCATTTTAATGAAAACTACCAACTCTAAATAACTTTTGATACATTGACTTTTATATAATCTTGAGTCTTGGTGAGATGATCTTGGATTCAATATCAGTGTACAAAAAGAACGACATTTGAGAAATTTCATTCGTAAACATGAAATAGATTTACCCTCTTCTTCAATATAAGTGAGCAGAATTTGCATAAATGAAGTAGTAGGAAAGGTTGTGCACTAGGGGCAAAACGGGAACTAATATTTTCATAAAATTTTAATTTGGAGATGACAAAAAGAGCAGAATTTCTATATATCTACCGAGATCTCGGTTAAAAGGAACACCTATAAAGATTATATATTTGAATTCCATCAAGGGCGTAACCAGGGTAATAATATTAGTCGGGTAAGATGCGGAGACCCAAATAATTGAGGTTGCGGTTTTATGAATATGGGGTTTGAAATTATACCAAACTTGTGTTTGGTAAAATATGCTTCTATAATATTTATTTTAACGCGTTTTGCATATTTTATAAAAATCAATATATCAAAAGCTACTTATATACAGAATGAGTAATTTTCGTTGAAACGCACTGCATAATTAGTAGTCATTATTACTTTAAGGTAATTTGGTCCCAAAGCTTTTATTAAAGCATCACAAACCAACGGTACAAATAACGAAATTGTACTTTCGTAAATTCTACAACTATACATCAAGGATCGAAAGGACTCTCCTGTAGCCAAAAAGCGAAGTGTAACTTCTAATCTGCAATAAATTATCACTCTTATATTATATTTGCACATGCATTTTGAAACAGGCTACTTACTTACTGCGTACAGAAATCGCATCTCTCATAAATGTATCATTCTTTTTAAGGTGATTTTCAAGGAGACTTAATAAATAATCTACTTCTTCTGCACATAGTCGAAGAAAGTTCTTATAACTATCAGGATCTTCAACTTTTAACTCTACATTTAACATTGTTAAAATTTCTTTTCCTTCGCCACGTCTTAGTAGCCAAGGACGGCACCACCATTTTCTTGTCTTTCTAGTCTTTTTTTTACGCTTTTTACAATTTTGTATAAACAAACTGCCGCACTCGCTAACAACAAATCTTCATCATCCATTTTCAAATACCAGGATGTTTTTGTTAAATTTATTACTAAATTTAGGACAAGTGTAATATTACCAGATTCCATCCATGATTAAGTACCAAATTTAGTTCTAAATAGTTGTGTTTACACATGACTAAATTTATTTGTAAATTTAGAAACAAATTTAGTACTAAATTTAGATAGAAATTTAGTATTGTGTAAAATGGCTCTAATTCATTCGTGATGTACTCCAAGGTACTTAGGTCGAATTTGCGTTTAGCATTATTGCCTCTAGGTTGAGAAATCCTCATTAAGTGAATACAGAAACAATTTATCAATGGTTTGTAATTTATAATTAAATTTCAGTTGCATAAGCATATTTTTATCTTTAGTCCATTCAAGTTTAGCCACACGAGTTTCAACTTTAATTATTTAGAGGTCAAGAACAAAATACGTCCGCTTGCTGTTATATTTTATTAAAGTGCTGCAGTAAAATTTTGGGATCTGAAGATCAACTGCATTGTAATTTGCTAATCTTCACACTGTTGGACTTGTTCGGAACCGCTGTTTTTAAATTTGGTTTTGTTTAACAATTGGTCTAAGTGAACCTTTTGTGTGTATTTTTAACACCTGTTGGATATTTTTCAACTTATATCTGGAGAACTTAAGTTGTTTTTTCAATATATTCGACATCTGTGTTCATACTAATGAGAACTTAATAAAATCTGAGTTGTTTACATACTTCACAATTTGGTAATTGAAGCGTTTATTTCAGAAACAGTCAAGCAGTCAATTTTTTATTTTGAGGAAACAAACTGTGTGCCCACATAAAATACTTTTGGATGCGGTTGTTGATTTATCTATGGAAAGTGATCCATATTTGAAACGGTTTTACAGGGAATTTTTTCTTCACTGTTTTTGCTAAAAAATAATCAAAACTCCGCACTTGACTGGTTTTTGCAATAAACAACTGTGTAATTCTATTTTTATAGTATAATTCCTCAATAAATTATTAAGAAATTTTATATATAACTATATATTTTATGATACAAAACTAGTATTATCATATTAAGATTCGAAACTTATTTTTAGTATGTAAAATGCACCAGATTCGATTTGCGAAAAACTCATCGTCATAAACGAGGTCCACAGCATATTCTGCTTCTGCAGTAGGCCATTATAACACCTTATTACGAAATTCTTCGTATCCAACCAGGTAAGGTTTTAGGGCGTTTATATCTTGTATCTTCTTGTTGTTAATAGAGACTTTACCTGAAGGGTATGCCATCTCGCTGGGTAAATCAGGAGGTTGATGTACTTTTAGCAGAGTGAAGGTTGCTGAAACCAGTCCATGAATAAATGGCCTTACTACCACTATTCCAGAAGTATTTTTGTGGAAACAAAACTGTCTATAAGTCGATATCTTAAAACTTATCCTCTTGTCCTTTGGAACACCTCTACCAGAGGTTTCGTCTGAGTTGGTTTGTTTCTTGTACGACTGTGGCCACCATTTCTTAAAACTAATGATATTTTGAGGCAAACTCTGTGTACAATAAAGCGATTTATTTTACTGACTTTCAATATCAGCTCGGTATATTCCTCTAGTGTATAAATACGATCTACGTTTTTTATTATACGTTTTATAGCCCCAAAATCTCTGTCACATGCTGAGTAAGAATACCCACGAATTGGGAAGTTGTGAGTGATACGATCAAATTTTCCATTGTCACATAGGTTCATTAAAAATCGCACAACCGTATGGTTTTTATTTTGTCCTGACCATCATTAAAGAGGATAAGCTTCTTCACTGTGGAAGGTATTTCTGTCTTTATATAATTACGTAGAAAGCTACATACTTCTTCTGATGATTTATGTACCTTACCCTCGCGATATAGATACACTTTAGCTTTAATGCTTTTTAAATCGTGAATACTAAAAACATTTACCCACAACTGCCACATATAAAATGTTTCCTGGACCGGAATGTTAGGGAGGGGTAAGTTATGCATATAGTCAAAGCACACTGCAGCAGTTTGACTATCTTCATCTTTGGATGCCTCTTTCATACTATTGTAAAACTTTTTTGCCCTCTGTTTGGCATTATTCTTTAGGGATTTATCTCTTAATTGGACCTGTAGAGCCGCGCATTGACTACACACGTCAACTTGTGGTCGGCCAAAAGAGTACCCAAAGTTTTCTTGACAGTAGCAATAGTAAAAATGGTATTTTCCAACATATTTTAGGTCTGGATTTTCATCAATACACATTTGATGCATTTTTGTCACATTCAATCAAGCCTCTAACTATTTTTCTGTTTTGCTCCATAGTGGGTTTCTTTTACTTCATATTTTGAAATGTGGTTTTGAATGTGGACACACATTTCCAGGAACTGCATTGCCACTCCTGTGCTGACCCTTTCTGTTTCTTGGTGTCTTATTTTGAAGTAACAACTTACAAATTCGCCCTAGCCTGTTATGGATCTTCATAAAAACATTTTTGCAAACGTTTTTAAGTACGCCGCCAATTTTTACATTACATTTATAGGAACGATTCCTGCTAAATTTGTCTTCATAATCATTTTCAGCTCCTATTTCTTCACACGCGGCTTTTCGTATACGCCTACGCTTGACCTAATTTATCTCGATCAAACTCTGAATATAAGTATCTTGAGAATTTTTATTTTCAAGAAAAGGGAAATAATTCCAGGTTGCATTTATTGTATGCTCATTAATATTTGATTAACATTTAGCATTGCACTTACAGGTTAAATAATCCGGGTTAGGTTTCGTTTTGTGACGTGCTTGCTTACGAGAGTATGCAGCATAACCTTCTCCCTTCACCCTAGCATTGCGAACGACGCTACGTTTGTAGGTTCCATATTAACAACTCCTCGTTTTCTTTTAGTAGTAGGTTCTTCATCGGAGCTAGACATAATGTGGCTACGAAACAATCACTAATAAAATCACTACCATTGTAAAATTGTACACATAAAGTTCAAAGGACAAGGAATAAAACTAACAGTGAATATGAATACTAATTTTTTCTATACTTTTCACTGTAAAAAATGCTCAAATAGCTGTTTACTGCTCAGCGGATGACAAAACAGGTGACGATTATGACGAAGCGGCAGTGCTAACCGACCGGCGCACTAAATTTTTCGCAGTTTAGAGCAGAAACCAGTCAAATGCCGTCGTTTAACTTCTTACTGTACTACAGCCAAACATCGAAAAGCTGCCATACCACTATAGGAGGATGGCGTTTGACTTTGGTTAGCACTAAATGGTGCATGGACCCTTAAAGTAGCATATTCTATCAATAACTCATTTTTGTATATTGTGGTGCTTGACTGGTTTCTGAAAACGATTCAATTGATTATTTCAGCACTAAAACATATTAAACTTGAAATTGCGCTAAAGATTGCCATTTTTAATTTTTTTATTAGACGTTGTGATATATTTTGAGACTTATGCGATCGATATGTCTGGCCTGAATTTGTAGAATTTAAAATTAAATTGTAAACAATTTTTATTGAGCAAAATAATGAAGTCTTTGATTAATAACTGAATTTACTTAAGTTTATGGAAAATTGATGTACACTGAAACTAGTTATTATTTACTTTTGTAACATTTTGAAAGTTTATTAATTTTGTCAATTATTTACAGTCTTTCAAATTATTAGCTGTTATTTAGTATGATTGGTGACTGGAATGCCATGAATTATTTGAGTTTGGTATTACCAATATATGCGGTTTTTAATGATCCCTTTGGTTTTGAAATTCTATTATACAGTAGTATTTGTGGTATATTTTTCAAAAGTAAGGGTACATTTAAGAGATTGAAAATTAAGGTTATTGCGTGTTTTTTAATTATTAGGTGTACAGTAACAGATGTTTGTTTTTCTATATTGAGACACAAACACCGGTCTCAGCTGTTTATTAATAACATGTAATTTTATTTATTATTTTCAGACAGTTACTCTTATGACCATGGTTGCGTAATTTATCTGAAGGTTCTCACACTTTCTTCTCAGGTTCTCCTTGCGTTGTAACTAGTTTTTAAAGGTGTAGTGGGGTCCAAAATTTATCCGTTATAACATCTTCCTTTCCCACCTTTATCTCATAAGAAACCGCTGAAGTTAGAATCCAGATTTAGACCATGAGATAGGTTTTGGGCCTTTGGGGGCTTCTTTCTAAAAAGTCTATTTCAAAAAACACTCCTATCAAGTGTATTTTATTTAAACAATAATTACAATAGTGGTTTGACAACTTGGACGTCATGTTCATTAACGTTTTATTTAACAAATATTCAAAATTACTAACTACTAATAAGTAGCTGAACAACCAACAATGTTAAAGTTATGAAGTTCAAGACTGACCGGCCATCATGGGCTTCTCAGGGTATTTATGCTATCTCTTGTCTTGTGGGAAGTGCAGATCTCATGTCTGCTACTTCTTGATAAAATACATTGTATTACTTCTTAGTAATCTTAATTCCAACAGAAAGTTAGTATTCTGTTTGTTATAGTGTCTTGGTTCTTTACTAATTTCCTTGATGTATCGTTAAATTTTACTATGAATGATTCAGCTAAGCATATTTGGTTTTTAGCAATACTTTTTATGTCGTTCTGATTGTCAATTAATCGTTGTATTCCATTGTCGTATCGTTCAGCATCTTGGTGATAGCTTTTATAATACTACCTAATCCGTTAATAATTCCAAGTTTCTGTCTTGTGGTTTGGTCTCTTGGTATTAGTCGTTTGAATTTGTTGTTTGTGTTCTTTAGGATATGTTCCATCATGCTTTTGTAATTGAGCATTCCTATCGCATACTCTTTTCGAATTTGGATGTGTCGATTGATTGTTTCAGTCTGCTGTAATTGTCTCTAATTGTATAAAATTCTTGTTTTAATTCGGTTAGATCAAATTTCTATGCAAAAGTTTAATAGTCTGCTGGATTTTGCATACTTCCCAATTTTACTGGTAGTATACCGGGGTTGTTTTTTATATCTTCCACTATTATGTCGTTGTCGTTCATTCTACCTAGGTGGAGGTTGACGGCAAGGGTGATAGCTATCCATCTAAAATTACAGGGTGTCTTAAGTTGTTTAAATGTATGTATTTTATGATTTTTACGTTGTCTACTATGGCTATATTTCTGTCTGAAATTTTTTTGATTTTAAACGGACATAAATTTGCTTTTAAAATTTCCCTCATACACGGTTTGTCCTACTGAAAATCTATTTATATTGGCGTTCTCATTGCGGGTTTTTGTGATACGTTCTTTATCGTTATATAATTTACTTTTTACAGTATTATAAGTAATTTTTATTTTTTTGTGTGGTCTTTGGCGTACTTTTGATATACTTCTTTACTATAGTGTATATCGTAAGGGTTGCGGGAATCTGAGTGTTTTAATGTTAGTTAGAGGGGTGTAAAGTTAGTTGAAGAATGAATTATGTTGTTGTAAGCAATTAGGGCGTATGACATTAAATTAGTGATATGTTCTTTCTTATAGGTTAATCTTAACAGTATAATTTGTTCAAATAGTGTCAAATGTAATCTTTAGACTAATCCATTTGACTCCGGGTCATTTTCTGTTGTAAAATGAATATTTGTTTTATGGAGTTCTAAGGTATTTGGTATGGTTTCGTTCCTAAATTCGCTTCTATTATCTAAAGTTATTGATTCGGGTGTACCGTAAAATGTAAAGTATTGTAGAAATCCTTGGATTACATCAATACTATTTTTTGAGATAATGGGTATCGCTTGGCCTACTTTGGTGAATGCGTCTACGATCGATAAAAGGGGTTTGAGTTTCTACTACCAAAGTGCCTGCATGTAATTTTTGAAAAGGTTTGTCCGGTGTTTTAGTTAACATTAAGAGTATTTTTGGTGGTGATCAGTCGCATTTTGTTTTGTCACATAATTAACATTGATTAATAAAATCCCTGGTTACTTCCTTTAAGTCTTTAAAATAATATCTCTTTATGAGTTGTTATAGGGTTTTGTTTATTTCACGATAGTTTGTTTTACTTTCGTGTTGGTTTAGGATTACGTCGTTTATTTCGTCTGGGTCATCTAAAGTTATTAATTTTCGTGTGCATCTGATAATCTCGGGTCCTGAATTATTAAATAATTTAATATATAACTCGGAAAGTCTTTTGTACAAATATTCTGTTGTGAAATAAAAGTAGAAACGTATTTTCTCTGGGGTGTACACTTTTAGAATTTTAATTATTTGTTCCTCGCTATCATCTTTCGTTATTTGGATTTGATATATTTTCCGGTTGTCCGCCTTCTGTATATTTTACGGCGTCGGGGTTGGAAAATTTTTGGTAACTATAAATTGGTTTGGTTTTGTATCTATTGCTTCGTTAAAATTTTAATTACAGTTTTTTGTTCTTTGTTTTGTGTTGAATGGATGGTGTCTATTTCTTCTGGGTCTTCTCGTATCTCTATGTTGTCAACGTTACCTACAACTGATTCTGTCTCTATTGCGTTGAGTCGTATTTAGCTCAATGCGTCTGCATTATTGTTATACATTCTACGTGCCCACAAGTATTTTACATTTGAAAGTATATAAGAATTCATGTTTTCACATTTTACATTAAAAGTATATAACGCCGATCCTAATTCATAACGGTGCACGTGTAACTTCTCGCTAGAAAACCGAATTCAAAACAGCTACACACATTTTTTCTCTGCACTTACATTTTTCAACATTCGTGTGTTTTGAAATATGTTTCATTGAAGGTAATATAAAGCCGATCCTAATTCAAAACGTGCCCGCAAGTATTTTACATTGAAAGTATATAAGAATTCATGTTTTCACAACTATTTTACATTGAAATGTTTTCACAACTATTTTACATTGAAATTATATAGGGCCGATCCTAATTCAAAACGGTGCACGTGTATTTTACATATGGAAAATACGTCTGAACACGTTTGGAATTAGGACCGGCCCTACCTCCCTACTCTTCTATATGATCTCATAGTCATATTCTTCTAATCTAATCCTACATATCTGTAATTTTTAATTTGGTTCTTTGAGTTTGCATAACCATACTAATGGTCTATAGTCGGTGTATATGTAAAATTTTCTTCGATAAAGATATGGCCTAAAATATTTCGTTGTCCAAATTATGGCTAATAGTTCTTTCTCAATAGCGCTAAACTTTTGTTCCATTTCATTCAGTGTTCTTGATTCATAGTTGATTGGTTTATCGCTACCTACTTTTCCTTGGCTCAGTACTGCGCCTAAAGCAACGTTAGATGCGTCGCTTGTTAACATAAATGGTTTTGAAAAGTCAGGGTATTCTAATAAAGGGTGATTTGTAAGGATGCATTTAATTTTTTTTACTGATTTAATAAATTCCGGTGTGTGTTCGATCTTATTACCTTTCTTTAAACAATTGGTTAATGGTTTGGTTATTTGTGCCTAATGATGAATTTTCGGTAGTATCTGCTGAGTCCTAAAAATCCTTATATTTCCTTATTCGTTTTTGGTAATTTAATACTGTATTTGTTTTATCTGGGTTTGGCATAACACCTTGTGGGGTTGTTATCTGTCCAAAAAATGTTTCCTTCTACAAGAATTCGCTTTTGTCTAATTGAACTTTAAAATGGGATTTTCTTAAACGTTCGAAAACTTCTCTTAATCTTTCGATATGTTCCGCGAGTGATGTTGAATATACGATTATATCATCCAGGTATACAAGACCTTTTTCGTTGTGTATTCCTCTTAGAATATTGTCCATAACTCTCTGAAAATGGCGGGTGCGTTCTTTAAGGCAAACGGCATACGTTTGTATTCATAATGCCCTTTAGGTGTACTGTAAGCTGTTTTGATTGTGTCTTTTTCTTCCATTTCCACTTGGTGGTATCCTGAGGCGAGGTCTAATGTCGAAAAATATTGACACTTTCCTAGTTTGTCTAAAATTTCTGTAATATTGGATAGTGGGTATTTATCGTCTACAGTCAATATGCAATTGAAAATGGTTAGGAAAATGTACTTATAGTACTTACAAAAGTTTGATTGCTAGTTTCATTAGCCATTCTTCTTTTATTGGACTTAGTCGATTTTTGTACTTCGTCCAATTGGTTGGTTTTTTGTTCCAGTTAAAGAATTAAAATTCAGACCACCAGTTCCTCGATTTTTGATTTGCTAGAACCCTTCTGGAATCCTACAATCGACTTATCCAGATAGGTCTTTATTTCCAAAAACACTTCTATCAAGTGTATTTTATTTAAACAGTAATTACAATATGAATTTGACAACTTGAACGTTATGTTCATTAACGTTTTAATTAAGAAATATTCAAAATTACTAATTACTAATAAGTAGCTGAACAACCAACAATGTTAAAGTTATGAAGTTCGAGACTGACTGGCCATAGTGGGCTGCTCGGGGTATTCATGCTATCCCTGCCGTCACATCGTCTTGTGGGAAGTGAAGATTTCATGTCTGTTACTTCTTGATAAAATACATTGTATTACTTCTTAGTAATCTTAATTCTAACAATTGCTTTCTTATAATCTATTGCGATCTGCACCTGCAGTATCATGTTACGTTTGTAATACAAAGTAGTTACTTCGTTTCTCACGTCTGATTATGAACTTTCATTAGCCTTTTATAATGTGCCTTTCAATTATACAATGTAACAATCTATTCCTTAAGATTTAATAGTTGCATTTGAATATACATATATATTAATTTGGGGGATATGTAACTCGCGTATTTCAAAAGGTACTTCGACAGAAAACTTTCATCTTAGGTGTTCTGTGTAGCATCATAGTACTTTACGCGCTTCTGTATGTCTTTTGTTTGGAGATAGTTTTACTACCTTTGCATATTTCTTAGAAGTCAAAGGAAGAAAACATTACAAATGAGCAGTTAAAGCATGCATTATTTCTATCGGTAAGCTAAAACTAAGGCAATGTTATTATTATGACAGAAGTAGAATAATTATTTAACATTAACTTAAAAAAGTTAAAGCTTCATCGCAATGTTATAATCTACGCAGTAGGGTTAAACATAAGGGTATTGTAAAACAATGCACTAAAGTTTCAACCAATTGTTCTACAATGTATACATTGCAAAGGGCAAATGAAAGCGAATTTCCCTAAAACTCAATTAACTAGTCATCTTACTAAATGAAAAGTGATTGAACGTGTCACTGCAATCAAGGAAACAATTTCGTGTGCCATTAAAAGTGACGATTGAGATGGAAATTACGCTGGCTGGTCTGCTGAGATAAACAGCAGTGGGCTTGGAGATAGACCGGACCCCTCAGAGCCGCTGTGTTCACAATTAATCAAAAGAGAATTGACGGAATGGGTTTTAATTACTTCGCAAGCAACGAGATGCAACAGACAGGCGTTATTTTAAAGCTAAGCGCTGATGGCTAGCTATTCCTCCAGTTGTACCTCAAAACTGAACGAACCTTTGTGTTAACTTCTGTTATTCGTTTTATAATTGTAAAACTTTGTCGCGTGATTGAATGTTCCTTTAGCTTATCTTTTAGCACTGTATTCAAGAGCAAAGTTTAACACATTTAAAGAGGTTAACGAATCTACTGGTACAAGTATTATTCTTAGTAAGATTTGTCGTTCGATATGCTTTTTCTTACTACAGTAAAATTTACAGTCTGCATTTGAATAGAGAACAGATACCTCGACCTGCATTTAGATTAGATGTATTCCAGTCAGTCAAGATACGATAATTAGGTCTTATTCGCCCTTACTAGCGTAACTGTTAGAATTATGATTAGGCGTTACCAGGTCATGCTTTTTAGAATACATACAACACAGAAGGATTATTGTTATATTACCATCAAAAAAATAGTTGGTGTAAACCTTAAACCTTGTTGCTAAAAATTTTAGTGTGGATACGCATTTCCTCAACAAATAGAATAAATTTTGATAAATATGCTACGTACCTAGATGCAAACGAAAGGGGCGTTATAATTCATAAGGTTAAGGCACGCCGAAACAAACTTGGGTATGTTTCGGTGGGAAAATTAGAAAGACCAGACTAACTACAAACGCGGAGAGTGGGGAGATTAACATATACAAGAAAAATACATCGCCATCCATTTTTCTATTCACAGAAACAATAAAAATTTCTATCTAAAACAAGTAGAAAAAAAAAAGTAAATAAAATTATTATTTTAAATACTCCCTCTATGTTTTTGTGGTTTGTTTAACATTCTTCTTAGTCTTGTTTGGGAATTAAACCACTTATAGTTTTTAAAATCATCTTTATTTACGTGTCGATCCATGGCCTAGGATCGTTGTCAAAATAATTAAAATTTTTAAATTGGACATTTATGACATAAATTGAAGGTGGCTTTGATATGTTAATGTTCGATATATTTGGCTTGAGTACATTAGGCAAAAAATTTTTAAAGTTTAAAAGAATGATTGCCTTCAATTTGTGTTGCGCCCTAAGGAACGACTTTTTTAGGTAGGCAATACGCTTAACGTGAAATCAGCTCATTAATTTTAATTGTAAAATTTCATATAAATGCTATAACTTGAGGATTGGAAAACATTTTTTAACATGCTTCTATTTATACAATTGGGAGAATGGTTATTAAAGAAGTGGCGATTACGTCACCGTAAGGCTTAAGCAGTCGTTTTTTATATTTATTTTGAGGAGGAAACTCATTATGATTTAGGTTACCTCTTTTGGTAGATTTTAATATGGTTCTAAGGCGACCCTAGGGCGGGTTTACACTTTTCAGATATCAATGTTGTTCTATGAATATTTTATATGGATCTGAGGCGACCCTATGCGGGTTTACACTTGTCAGATACCAATACTGCTCAACTGAGATTGTATATGGTTCGGAGGTAACCCTATTGGGGGTTTACACTTGTCAGATACCAATACTGTTTTACAGGGGTTGCTAATATGGTTATTGTTGTGTAATTAGTTATTGTATGTATAAATAGAAATCATGTATGTAGGCTGTATTTTGTGTTAATATCGCAAGGAAAACCAGGAAAAACTTACAATGCTACCTAGATATTGTGGGCATTTGATTTTCATTTGTTATTTCTTTTGTTATTTCTTTTAGTAATGAAATCCATTGTATACTGAAGGTCACGGATTCGTTTGCTGCGCAGTTATTTTTATGTAGGGTTATATAAGCAGCTTCTTTGATTTTGCGTTTTTGATGATTTTCTTCTTTGTCGATAATTTTTGCGTCCTCCCTTTTTATTTTATGACTTGAAAATTTTAATTATTTTGACACGATCCTAGGTCATGGATCGAAACGTAAATAAAGAGGATTTTAAAAACTATAAGTGGTTTAATTCCCAAACAAGATTAAGAAGAATGTTAAACAAACCATAACAAACATAGCTACAGGGCGTATTTACAAGTCAGGTAAGGGTCTGAGATTTTGATAAAATTCTCCTTATTGCAAAAACCTACTACGAAACCGAATTTTTCAAACAAAAAGAAATTCACATAAAGAAATTTAATAACCTATTTATAGAGAAAAATAACACGCAAACTAAAACGTTTGAAAACAGCAACACAATGCTAAACACCGTCATAAATTTATCAAACAGAACTATTAACGACACAGAAAAATTAATTTTATCAAAAGGCCTGAACTTTGTAGTAACACCAAAATCAATATCAACCTTTGAAATTCTATTCATTATAACATTGTAATTATTAAGCTACTGTAGGCGTACTGCATACTTCAAATAACGTCTTTGCGACATAAATGTATTGAATCGAATTTCTTTACATTTTGCTTAATTGACGCGGATTAATTAATTGATTATCAATGTCGATTGCTAATTGTTTATATATAATAATTATCTATATTCTAGTACGTTCGAATTTCGTATAGAATTCCATTTCAAAGCCTATCTGATACAATTTTCTAGGAATTCCTCATTAGCTCGATCCACTTATTAGTAACGTGCGCTGCAATAAGGTTATTGTGGCGTTGCATACTAATGCGCAAGAGTGTCAATAATTCTTATTTATTTTGTTACGTTTATTTTAAACATCCCGTATATTTTTACCGGTAAATAATCAATATGCGGTCCAATAAATTTTGAATTCAAATCCCTTTTTCTTTAACAACGACAAGTTTAGGCTAAAATTAAATAGTTTACATCCTGTATATTTTATTTTCTGCAATAAAAACGCTTTTGAATAATTCCTCAATTTGAATCTATTTGCGTTGAAACGTAAAGTTTATTGTGCTATAATTAAATATTTCATCGGCTGTTTGTAGGTAACCTTCAATTTGTTCAACATTACAACCGCGTATAATGGGTTTTCTCTATTGTGACAAAATAACGACTTGCTGAAATAAGTTTGCACACTATTCTTCGGTAAAACCGTGTTTTCCAGTTTAAAATCGCGTTTCGATAACACGAATGTTTGGAGTCATTTAAAATCGTTCTGAATTTGATTCTGCAGCTCGTGCGACGAAATATGTTCTAGATTACTCGTTCTATCACTTTAAAGGCAATGCACGTTTATTGTTGTCCTGTCAATTAGAGATTTGCTTTTTTTTGCTGGAGACCAAAGGCGTTCTTTCTGGGTGTAATCCACCTGATCGCTGCCGTGTACCAATTGCTTTAATTACGATGGTAGCTACATTGTTATGCTGACTTCTTCCTCCCAGCAGTTGGCAAGTTAAGAGTCCGAACACAGAAAGGCATGTACCTTGTATTCTGCTATGCAAGTCAAGGATTTTTATTTATCAACGGTGGATGGTATGAAACCAATCCACCATACTTATTGAACAGCTGGTTGCGTTGGTGCTTTTGGATATACGTCGTTAATTCTTGCTACAACATGGGCTGTATGTAATGCTTAAGTTTAACACCTGTACTACATTTAAAGAACCTAAATTTGCCTTTAGTACTTCAAAATTTAACATACTTGCTAGGAAATAAATTTACATTTAATACCCAAATTTAACATACTTGCGATTGGAAAAATTTTAAGCATTTATTTTCCTTTTTACTGAGTTTTATTACATGTTAGCCGAAAAATGCCCACTTTGTGGATTCACAATCCATTTGTTCGTATAATATAATTGTTGGCGTTAAAATGATAACGCTTATTTTATTGCTTTCTCTTGTATGTACTGGTTATGTATTTAATTTAATTAATTTTTTTTTATTTTGTTAAGGAATAATCGTGGGCAATGTACTTTATTTTTTTTGTTTTTTTGGTATGTAGGCGAATCCCCTCACTCTCTGCGGTTGGTGGTTAGCCTGATGTTTACTTTTCCGGGCTACGTCATTGTACGTAGCAATTTTATGGATTTTTAATGTTCCGGCCGCTTCTTGGAATAAACATTTCTTTATTAATCAGATCATACTAAATTGACGTATTTTCTATATTCGTAATATTCTAGATAATTCTTTATTTAAAATAAATTTATGTTATACAAAAATCAATTTATATGATTAATTTAAAGCTTTATATTACAGATGAGCTGCATTCCTATAGAAAATATTTGCTTGCACGGTAAAACGTGTTTTTAATACCCTTAATTAAGATTAAAATTGGAGTTTTAAATACACGAAATTATTTATTTTTATGCACAAAAAGTGAATTTTTTATTACAAACGAATGGCTCTATATTTATTTTAGAGTGATCGATTTGCATTCGCATTTAATGCGTTTTAAAGTGTTTTAAAAATAATTATTTTTACATATACGACTCACATTATTTGTAATGTACTTACAGTATGCCTATATCATACTGGGTGATAATTTATACACGCGCAGTTGCATTTTTGCTTGAAACTTTAATGAATAAAAGTACGCTTGTATCATACAGGGCGTAACTATAAATTTACGGAAACTTTTATATCTTGGTGGGTTTATTTGAAGTACTTGGGTTTCAATGACCTCTCTTGACCCCTTATGTAAATGTTAAAATTGATTAGATAACTCATTGGACAATTTATTACAAGTTTCCGCATGTAAATAGCAAAAAGCAACAATTTTTAACGCATTGCAAACCCATGGGATAGAATTTAATTTGGATAAAGAACTTTAAGAATGCCTAGATGCAAAGTAACAAAAACTTTCCGAAATCAATTGCAGATGTAAATATTTGTAACGTGCACCGGAAAAGCGAACATCTTAAATCATAACAGATTGGATGTGAAGTAGTCAAAAACTTTTCAGATTCTTTTAGCGTAAAAATCAATAATTCTAACGTCATAATCAAGGAAGTTGAAATATTAATTTTTATGAATTAACAGGTATAATAAATGTAAATATCATTGATGTGCATGTGTCATCATAGTTTATAAAGTGTAGATATAATTGGTAAAATGATAGCATTTGTATAATTTTCAAAAGCTTAATTATAGCAAAAGAAAAACAAGCTTAACGGTTACGGGTGCTAGTAAATTCGGATAAAAGAGGAATAAACAAATACTACGTTCTTAGTATTTGTTTACGAGCTTGAAAGTCTTTTTGGTCAAGGATTTCATAATATTGTTGTAAATAAGCTACCGTAGCAAGATTTATAGGGATTCAAGCAGAAAATGTGCACAAATATGTTACGTTTTTTTTCGAGGCAGCCACGTTGGGCGCCAAATTTATGCTACGTTGGCTCGTAGCCGTGCGTCACACAAAGAAAGGACCGGGCTCAATCGGAGATTGGGGGGGGGGGTTTGTAGAAAGCAGACTGACATATAATGTACGCGGCTGTAAGGAGTTAGTAACAATACCAGCAAAGAAAAGAAAATTAGAATAGCAAACCTGCAATAAAAAAACATTAGTCCTGCAAACCTGAAATAAAGAAAAAGCATAGCAGCAATGATAAGTCTAAATTATTCAGTACTTTGTAGAATGTAAAAAAAAACTGTTTGGATAATCTATATAATATAAAAACGGTAAAAGCAATATAAAAATTTTTAGTACAAAGTGAGGTAATATTGGGGAGTAGCAGAAACGTTTCCTCACACACCAATTAAACATAAATCAGATAAAATGTTGACAAAAGATAAATAGATAAGGCACAATTGGTATGAGTAATTTAGTAGTATTGATTTTTCTTTCTTTCTTTTTTTTTCTATGTTTTAAAATAGCATGCAAGTCTATTGTAAAAGGTATCAGAACGACAAAGATATGGTAAAGCAACGCTTCCTTGCAGCGGAAGTGTGAGATTCACGATGTCCTGCACTAACGAAGCACTTCACCCTTGACTGTGAGGGTGTTGATGGAACTTATCACACGTCACACTAATCACACCTATGCATCTCACTGGGGTTAGCAGCAGACACCATCACGCGACGGAACTATGTAGCATTGATAAATTTCTTGTTAATTCTATTTCCTGAGACGATAATTTCGAAATATTTTGTAGCACTAGTTTAATTTCCACTGGGATCAAATGTATATTATTTTCATAAACCTCCAAAAAGCAGTGAGAAACTTCAACCAATACCTTTGTAAACCGGTAGTCTGTTATATTTCGCAAATAACGAAATTCACGCAAGCAATGATATATTTTAGATTCTTTGGTGTTAGAAAAAATGCAGAAACTACAGTATCCACTGTATTTAAATAAGCCAAAAGTATGCACTAATCTGATAAAACAAAGGGACACCAGACTAGATCGCACACCCATTAATCCTAAAGAAAGAATCGGTCAGTTTAGCAAGTTCTACGACTATTATTTCACAAGACAAACAACTAAAACCACAAATTAGTAAAGTACGCGTATCACTACAGTAGGTCCGTCAAATGTTCCTTAAAGCATTTGTCTCACAAGAAAAACAACTAAAAACAATTAGTAGGCACGTGTAAGCAATAAAAACCGTCCGTCAAATGTTCCGTAAAACACACGTGCAGGTCGAGTAAACACGTTCGCCTATCAAGCATACTTCCTTCAAAAGGAATTAGAACTACCCTTTGTACAGTTAATATACAATTTTTATTTCACAAGAAAAAAACTAAAAATCGTGCCGTGCTCGTACATGAACAATACGAAAATTAATCCCGCATTAATTCTCACTATTGTCAAAAGCAGAAAGAAGCAGTATTTTCAACGTACTTAGTATATCGGAACAAAGAACAAACTCCGACTGTTCATCTGTTTATCAACTCGTCGCTATTACAACCGCTTATCGCCTATTATCTAGACTTGTTAATAACATAAGGAACATCCAAAACGTGAATGCCACAATCATATATAATAATTAATTACAGCGGTTTAGCATTTCCGATAAGTTGGAAAGTAATTTACGAATAATCCACAAAATTTATATTTACGGCAAGATAAGAACGATGCAATCTATTCATTATAACACGACACATTCGTCAACGAGTTAATAAATATTAAATATAGAAATAGTAATTTGTAGAAATGTATTTATAAATTGGGAAACAGCGTAAAATGTTGAAACTACCAAAAATGCCCGTTACAAATAACCGTTGGAAAAAGGGAATGTTAATAGCAGTCATAGAAACGACTGAGATATCATGTGTTTGGTGTTGGATTGACTTGAAGAAAGAGCAGTAAGACAAGGAAAAGTTAGATTGAATAGGTACGAGTGAGATGCCGTATGTTTCTATAAACATCATTTGAACATTGTAATATTTTAGCGGGGAATAAGCTGCTAAAGGTAAGGCAGAGAAGGAGTATCAGATAGGATATATGTGTAAATAAGACAGGATTATATGAATATTGCTTGGAGAGGGTTATTGCGTTAAAGACAAGAGCAAGTTGAAAATAAAGTAAGGGATTGAAGATTTTGTGTGTTAGATAAAAGGAGAAGGGGTGTTTATTATAAACGTTTGAGAGTAGTGGCTAAGATTCGACGAAGTGGATATTCGTTGCGACGCAAAACGTGTGCTTTCGAAGAAAAGATTTTGTGTGTATTGTCAAAAGATTTCGGTGGCAGTTGATATTAGGGTAGAAATTCACAGGAATTGGTAAAGACTAAACTGGTGTTTTTGGAATTAAAGTGGCAGTTGAGCGTTTGTTTGTGAGGGGTTTTTAAGAAATATGTTAACCGTTTAAAATTTTACTAAGAAGGCTGTTTGCATCAACGAAGTTGCGAGTATGTTCAAGCTTGAGAGGGGCAGAAATGGCTAAATAAACACCAGCAGGTTGTAGTAGGGCTCTCTTTTGATTTCCATCGACGTGTCCTCTAATAGTGGTGAACAAGTAGTTATATAGCACTTGAAATAACATTTATACACAAGTTGATGTAGAGTTTGTACTAGCAATATACAAATTAATGAGAAAGGTCGTTTAAAGATCCGAAGCATACTTGATTAAAGTAAGTGCAAACTGCTTTATGTATGGTTGTTGGTGCAAGGCATGCACAAAAATGCAGTAGAAATTGTGGATGGATCGATTTGGTTGTTTACATATGGTAAATTGGACAAGTAGCAGAGTTGAGGGAGTCTGATTGTATCGTCAAGTGGTGATTGAGAGAATATAGTAGCAGCTTGCAGTCTAGAATGGTATAATTCAACTTGGGGAGGTTCCCGAACGTGCAGTCATTGATGAGGGCAACAGTCATCGATGGTATGATTATGGATACATGTGTGGTGGTGCATTCCAGGTAACAGATCTTTGTATATAATTGCTTTTGTGGATTTATTTGGTGTGCAGTGACATTTTATGCCTAAGGGGTATATTTCTATAAATTTAATGGACTAAAGAGTTACTGAATGAACTTTTTCATTTATTATTTGACTATATTTTTATTGGAAATTTTATATGTGTAAAATAAGTTGTGTAATATTTGTTTATGTACAGGTAAAAAGAATTTATGGTATTTTGATGTGCGAAAATTAGCACAAGTGTTTATAGGTTTTACTATGAGTTCGTATTAATCCTCGGGTAACGTAGGATTTAGGAAAAGGCCCTGTTGCTTTTACACTAAAGTTTTTTTTTTGTTTACTTAATGGATAAAATTAATCAGGAAACATTTAAAGGAAAGATGTATTATTTCAAAGAAGAATGTTTGTAATTCGACCAATGTATGAAATCAGATTTGATGAGGATTTTTAGTGTAGAATTTTTTTATGAATAAATAGTTACTGTAGCCGCGTTTGCTTTTGTAGAATACTATGGTAGTATATTTCCAATAGCAGCTGAGCAGCCGTGGAGAACTTTATTGATGAAGCTGAGTTTCAGGTATTTATAACAAAAAGCTGGCAATAGTTTGGCGTCCATTAAGGGAGGAAATCGTCAATTCCAGAGAAAACTGCAGAGTATTTTGGCAGCCCAAATTGAGGGGCTCAAATTGGCTTTAGTACCAGGTAATTTCAGAGAATATAATGATCACCCAACTGTGGGGCGTAAACTTCAGAATAAAATGGTCATCCAACTGTGGGGCGTAAACTTTAGAATAAAATGTCGCCCAAGGCGGCGCTTTTGCAGAGCAATATATATATATATATATATATATATATATATATATATATATCTGTTTTATGTGAATACTAGAATCGATGTGAAGCTAAGAATTAGTTTTAGGTAATTAGGAAGTATATTAATTATCATTGCAAAGTTTTTTGTACCGTGTAAATCCTCCGGGATATACATATTTGATATATATTGTTTTATCCGCGGGTCAGTTTTCCTTTTTGAAACATGTTTTTTTATTAAAGGTTTTGTAAATAAACTTCTCTCTTTAGGTCTTCTTTTCTTCTTTTTGTGACCCAGCCCACTCTACAAACTTCTGTAGCATGACATTCTTTGAATTCCTTTTCGGTGCAGTACTCTGTGCGGACTATTTTCCTTCCGTACATTATTTTTGTTTTTATCCGCACGGAATACCGTAACAGTCGGTAAAAATGTTTAAACTTAAAACTCACTCTGTATAATGAGAACAAGACTATAGGAACATAAATGGCACTGTCGACTTCTACTACCAAATGGACCAAATATAGTGCACAAATACAAAGGTCTTGTTCACATCAGCTCGTTAGTATGTACACAGGCACATGTAGAAGCGATAGAAATACATACCAATTGACACGTTTAGCGGTATGATATACGGGCGACTCCGTCACGTAGCGGTATCTGTGTGACTACTACGCCCAAGGTCCCGGGTTCGAATCCTGACACAGTCCGCAGGAAAAATGTTAGGCGAGCATTTTTCACAAAAATATACACCTTCGTTCGGATGAGAAGTAAAATGGAGGTCCCGTGTGTGAGTGTTGTCACGCACGTTAAAGATCCCTACCTTGCTTGGAACAACAAGGGTTCGGCAAAATTCAAAATTTTTCAGGTAAAAAACTCGCTTCCTGGCGATTGTAATACCTTCGGGTGGAGCATTGGAAAATCCATGTAACGGTAGGGGATGTGGATGGGTCGAGCACAGCGCCACCGCCACCGCACCCACCGCCGCTATCTAACCTAGGTTTTACATGTAAATTCTTACTATAAAGTCTTATTTTTAGAATCTTCTCCTTGCTTCTCCTTGCTCTACTCCTTGCTCTACTCCTTGCTCGAACCACCCTTACCATTTTGATAACGTCACACCCGCATTCTTTCCACCCGCGAGATAAATCTTTCTCCACATTTCCACCCACGAGATAAATGTACATTGTTTGGTATCAATTAATATTAGAATTTTCTCAGCTACTCGAATCTCTAAGAATTTTTAGATTGCATCACCCCCAGGAGCTACCCTCATTTTAAGATTTTTTACCGCTAACATTCTGAACCAAAATAGTTTTCTTCGTCTAACCAATGCATCTTTCGAGATAAACCTATCTTGTTTGGTATTAATTAACATTAGATTTTTCTCAGCTACCCGAATCTCTAGGAATTTTTAGATTGCATCATCCCCAGAGAGCTACCCTGATTTTAAGATTTCTTACCTGTTGCGATTTTTGACCGTCCTTAATCATTTTTTAGTCATGCGATACATTAAATTAGCTTAGAATTTTACGCAGAATTCGAATCTGCAAACAGATTTAAAATCGGACCACGCCCTGCAAAATTACACATATACCCTCTGCGAGATAAATCTTTCTCCACATTTCCACCCACGAGATAAATGTACATTGTTTGGTATCAATTAATATTAGAATTTTCTCAGCTACTCGAATCTCTAAGAATTTTTAGATTGCATCACCCCCAGGAGCTACCCTCATTTTAAGATTTTTACCCAACATTCTGAACCAAAATAGTTTTCTTCGTCTAACCAATGCATCTTTCGAGATAAACCTATCTTGTTTGGTATTAATTAACATTAGATTTTTCTCAGCTACCCGAATCTCTAGGAATTTTTCAGATTGCATCATCCCACAGAGAGCTACCCTGATTTTAAGATTTCTTACCTGTTGCGATTTTTGACCGTCCTTAATCATTTTTTAGTCATGCGATACATTAAATTAGCTTAGAATTTTACGCAGAATTCGAATCTGCAAACAGATTTAAAATCGGACCACGCCCTGCAAAATTACACATATACCCTCTGCGAGATAAATCTTTCTCCACATTTCCACCCACGAGATAAACCTACCTTGTTTGGTATCAATCAATATTAGATTTTCTCAGCTACCCGAATTTCTAGGAATTTTAAGATATCATCACCCCAAGGAGCTACCCTCATTTTAAGATTTCTTAACTATAGCGACTTTTGAGCGTTCTTATAAATTTTTTAGTCATGCGATACATCTTGTTAGTCTAGAATTTTACGCAGAATCCGAATCTGCAAACAGATTTAAAATCGGACCATCCTTACCATTTTACACACACCTCTAAATTATAAATTTCCTGCGGCTCATACCTAAAAGAAAATCTAAAAACTATTCTTAAAACTTTTTATTACAGACAATTTTTACTAATACAGTTTAAATTTTGTAAACCACATTTCTAAATACATATTTACAATTTTTTATTCTTAACCTAGAACTTCTCATATCGACTTGTACTTATTAATATTTATTTCTAAATAGAGCACCTTTTCCAAAGACCAACCGGACCCGCATGTTTCAAATTCCTCTGATTTTGTTCTTATGGTTTCGCTTAAGACCTCGTACATATTTTCCAGATTACTAGAAGACGTTATAACCACATTTTTTGTGTTAAAGGATTTCACATCGGTAGTCTCTTCCCCCATTTTGGTGTAAACGCCGTAGAGTTCGCAATAGACTTTTATTGCTGTATGTTGTATTCTTTTTTCATTTATTAATCGAATAAATCGCTCTTTCTGCTTCCAAAGAAACTCGGACACTCCATCGTCGACACTGGCGTTCTTTATGCGATAGCTGCCATACGGTTGTTAAACGCTGTACTAACCATTTCTACACCATCGTCGTTAGTAGCGGTAACTGATGCATTTTTATGTCTGTTGCTTCTCAAGTGTGCGGCATAGGTAGTCTTTTCCATTTCGAAATCGCATACTTTACACATAATTCGTGGTTGTTTGCAAGGCCCTTTAACAGCTGGCGGAGCTGAACGTTTACGGCTTAATGACATACCGTGCTGTTTTCCTTGTGTCGCTGTAAGTTGCCCATTCTCGTAAAAGCGATACCGCAAGACCCACAGTTTAAGTACTTTGCTGCGGACGGATGTATAAGAACCGAGATGATGTTACACCACGACATTTGTTCTGGTGCCGTTTGAGGGTATTTTTCCAGGTATAGGAAGCACCGCAAGAGTTGCACTTAAAACGTTTGCAGATACCATTTTAGTACAACACAATATCCGCACTATAGCACTTTGGTTAAACTTGTAAGCGAACTAACTTATAACTAAAGAGTTTACTCTTGCGCACCTGCTTTATGTACCCTATAGAATGCAAACCGAAGGTTTCCGAAGACACCAACGAAGCTGAGGATTCGGCGGGGAACCTAAATGATGTCATATTCCTTGCTGCTCGTCCAATACATTTAGCGCTAATGCATGCACCTGGTTGCTTCGTCGATGGTGCGAATGCCGTTAGTAGAAACACCGGAAAACGTCTTCCATGTTATAGGATCGCTATTAAAAAACCAAGGGTGGTAAGACACGCACACAAGTTTGTGTAACCTGTTAGAATCAATGCTACTATAACCAAAAACACTTTAAACCATTACTAAGAAAATACCAACTTGTTGTCTACAGGATACTTACAACAATTTAATTTTAAATAACTTCTACGTCATATTTTAGGAAATGGGGGCTTGAATATTTTTCCAAATGAATCACCAAGCGAAAGTATTGGTTAACTATAGAATTACCCATTAATTTCCTATTTTTACGACCGTGGTTAATTATAGATTGAAATTTAATTTGTGCACGTTCGAGCTTCTCGTAAACTAAATATTTTAGAGCAACAATGCGCTGTATAATACATGCATACCCTTCGCCGCGCACTGCTATTCTTGTAATTCTAGAAAAGTCACTCTCCTTTTACTGTTAGGAGCGATGCAAAGCACCATTTTTATACTTTCTATAGCACATCGCACACTTTTCGTCTGATAATTAAATTTGCTTTGTAGGCTTTTACACTTTCGCATGGGTCGGCCGCACGTATTGATTTCTAGAACCGGTAAGTACTGATATCCTCCAAATAGAGAATTAGATGCTCGATGTCTGTCAACTCAATCCTCGTAAAAGGTAGAAAACTCGGTCAATCATCCATTAAACTTCGACCCGCTACCGTTTTGATAATTTCAAACATTTTTCGAACGACAATGGGCTGAGAATTTTAAACCTCGAGGATCTTTAAGTCGTGATCAATTACACATCCGAGCTACGCGTAAACTAACATATTTTGCAGCAACTGTATAATACATGCATACTTCTTCTGCGCTACTGCTATTCTTGTAGTTGCTAAAAGAGTCGTTTTCTACTGCTAGGGTTTGCTAAAAGCACCATTCCATACTTTATTTATAAGTGTAGCACATCGCACACTTTTTTGTCGAATAATTAAATTTTTGTTTATGTAGGCCTTTACACTTTCCTTATTTAAACATCTAATACAATTGATTAACCACTTTCGATTATTCTAAGGGAACCACCATACATCCCGCCACACCGTTCTTTTTTGAATTCTATGGGCTTCCACGCACTAACACCTGACGTATCTTTCCTACTATTTGTTAAACAAAACTACCGGATCGCATGTGGACGTAAACAGATGTTTGTGGATGTTCGAGTATGTTATACATTAACCAGTCTGAGCTATTTTATTTAGTCCACGAAACAATATTTTTCTAAACCGCAATTAATAATTGCCTTTATAGGTTCCACATTTCGACCATTACCCAATGACTTCTACGTACATGGAAACTTTAATTTCTTATTGGAGAGAATTTTATTCTCCCGCACTGCTACGTAGTTGCATGTCCATTCCTTTTGAGGTATATGCTCGTTATAGGTTGTAGCACCGGTTTTACTTAACCCGGAAGAATTTTTCCCCAACCCAATAAAAATTTTTTAAATTTTAAAAATTTTATTTTAATTTGGGGGCCCAAATTTTAAACCAAAAATTTATTAAAAAAATTAATTAAACTTAACCCTGTAAAGTGGGAAAATTGGTAATTTAAATTCCCCAAAGTTTTTTCAAACTTTTAAAAATGGGGAAATTTTAAAATTCCCCAATTTAAATTACAATTTGGCAAAAAAAAAATTTTTTTTAAATAATTTTTCCCTCCTTTTTATTCCAAATTTTTATTTTAAAAATTTTTCCAATTTAAATTTACACCAATTTTTTAAAAATAATTTTTTAAATTTAAACTTTCCTTTTTTAAAACAATAAATTTTCCCCTTTCGATTCCCCCAAAAATTTTTTTAAAAGTTTTTAAAAATCTCTTTAAAAGGGCCAAATTTTTAATTTTTACCATTTTTAACAAACCCTTTAAAAATTTAAACAAATTTTTTACATAAAAAAACATTTTTTAAATTTCCAAAAAATTTTTTTTCCCTTTAATTTGGTTTTTTCAAAATGACCTTACCCAAACCAAATAATTGAGGATTAAAACCCTTTTAAAAAACCATTTCCCTTTGGATAAATTTTGGGAAAAAATTTTATAGGTTTTTGGGTTTTTAATTTTTGGCCCTTTAATTTTTAAAAAAACCCTTTTTTTATAATTTTAAAAACTTACAACTTTAAAAAGAAATTCTTTTTTCCCAAAATTTTTTATTAAATTGTTTTTTATTTGGCCCAATAAAAAACCAAATTTTAAAAAATTTTTCGTTTTAAAAAGGGATTTTTAAAATTATTAAAAACAAACTTATCAAGAAATATTTTTAATAGAATACCATCATGTATTGATACATCTATAAATGTGTAACCAGAGTTCTGCAATCTGGGAATATCCAAATCTCTTAACATTTGCGAAGGATTGCTTCAGTTATCTTTTAATACTAATGGGAAACATTTAATAAGTTCAACCTGTAAGTAATTTAAATTATGCAAATCTTTTGAAGAAGAAATATCACGTCTTTAATACGTTTGAACCTCTTTGTGTAATTTCCAAACTTTTAATCACAAAAATTTTTGTAAATTCTAAAGTTTCTACATTAACTCGGCATTTTATTACGTCAATTTCGAAATTTAATAGTTGATGCACTCGTAAACGCAAAGGTACACAATAAATTATCTTTCGGTAACTAAAATTATATAAATCTTTTTAAAATTGTTCAACAACCATATACTTCTAAATAAAGAAGTGTCAGCCGCAATTTGAATCTTGACCAATTTATTTAACAACATCTTTCCAGTAGTCGAATTACACATTTTAATGTTTAATTGTTTGAACCTAAGACAAATTATTTCCTCAAGTATTGGAAGTTATTAAATCCGCACATTATACGCACTTGAAGTTGAAGAAAACAATATCAAATTCAAACTCGATTTAAAAGAATTTTTGTGAAGATTACCATTTAGGATTAATGATTTCCAAAGGAACTTTAGGATTTTGGGTATCCAGAGTTCACTGTAAACTTAAGAACCGAAAATCTCTAATATAATCTTTTCAATTCAAAATGGGAAGATAAATTTAGGAAATTCCCAAATGACCGTATTAGCGTACTTAATATATTGGGATATATAATTTAGAATGACCTCAAATTGTTTAAAACGTTTTAACAATGATATTGAAACAACGTTTCCATTCCCTTTAGAATTTTAAATTTTAAGTCGAAGACTGAAATTTCTAAATAACTTTGTTTCCTAATACGTTTAATTGTTGTATTGGGATAGATGTCAATAAAATTTATAGTTTTAAATAAAACATTCTGATTAATAATTTTGTAAAACGTTTATAACATTTAAAATAACACATCTTTGTTTAATTCTTTCATAATTACTTAGATACCCATTTCAGTTACGTGGACACTTGAAAAATTAAACAATACCAATGTATGCTTTATATTTTAAAACATAAACAAGCTAATATATACAAAATAATTTCTAAATTCACATAATTCATTTCTTATGATAACAGTTGTGGTGGTTAAATTTTTATTCTAAAACTTACAATTTAGTATATATTCCATTTGAATATCTGCCAACAGTTTTATAAACCCCATCTCCTCGATTATTTCCATAAAATCATCCAGATCCTCGGGCATTGATAACACTGCAGTACAGTGCTGTATTGCTTCCTCGTATGACTGAACATAAGACATTTTCTCCATCTATCAGCGTTGCCCACATTCTGCTTTTTACTCGTAGGCATTGCGAAATCTTCGAATAACCTCTCCAAAGTTTTATACATATTTATTATATTGTCTCTTTAAACCGTACAATCAACAAATAATAACTTACGCGAACAGTCCTTTTATATGAGCTACTCTATTCGGATATGTACCGATTGCACCCGATTGTGTGCACGCACGAAGCAACGGTATGGAATGTATTCTATGAACAAAATCATTACATTTCTTAAGAAAAATGCTAAGGACTTTAAAAATAATTATAACTCTTGTTAGACCTCTAGTCTCTAGATAAACGTTATTATTTTAGGTTGTGTCACTGTTTTCTAAATCAATTTCCTACATACTTTTCCTAAACTATGCGTATCAATTGACGGTTATACCTTACTCCATAACCGACTTGTATATATTTTCGTCTTCGTCTCTAGCTAACACATCCGCATAGTAAAGATGGAACGGTTCTTCTGGAACGAGTTGCTTAATTTTCTTTATAGGTACGTCCATGTTTTCGACTTTAACCTTTGTTGTAGGTGGGATTTTTCGGTGATCGATTGCAACTGGGAAGCGGTTATTTGCAGTGGATCGATCAATTGTTTGTGCACCTCTTTGAATTTTTGCTGAGATTAGCATCTCCCTTTTTTACCACAAACTTTCGTGAGATCCTGCATAAGATGAAGACTGCGTTTATTCGCAATAAAATTCTTAACGTCCGTCATCATGAAACTTTGGATGGGAACTAACTTTTTGAATAATATCAAATATTTATATACTCGTCAAAATTCTTCCTATATCGACCATTATCCAAATCAAAATCTTTAACAACAGTTATAAAATTATGTTTGAGTCACCCCAACACTGTAAACACATTTCTTTAAATTTCGGATATATCATGTCACCACTTATATCCGAAAGATATGTCCGAGATTGGTTTCATCCTGTTTCCATAATGCGATTACATTGGCGTTATCTCTGAGTCTATGAAAGGCACGTTTTGACATAGAAGAATCATTGTTTTGTCGACCGAACAAAAACTGGTGATTTACTTTGCCTTTTAGGATTCATGAAAACCATAATAATTTCTTTGGATTCCTTCATAAATCACTAATTTTCAAATCGGAACCTTTCTTCTTTTAATTTAAAACGCTTAACAATTATTTCTTGATAAAATTTGAAAATACAAAATTTTGAAATTAAATTCTTGAAATAAGATTTAAAGCTTGGTTTACAATCATGGTAAATATCTGTTGACAAAAAGGAAGTTTAATCCTCTTTTGCAAAGAAAATATCATAATTTGTTGGTATTTTAATTTGGTAAATCTCTGGTGATTTGGAAAAATTTTTTTTACTTTGAATTTTAAATTTGTAATTTTCTAGGATTTTTTTTTTTAAAAAATCCCAAGATATCCTCGTGTTTTGAATAATTGTTTGGAATGTTGTTGTCGATTTTCGAAAAAATTTACAAATAAGTAAAACCCTTTATATTTTTAACCCCTTACACTAAACCCTAAATGAATTCCATAAAAACCATTGACCAATTAAAGAAAAAATTGACCCCCAAAGTATCCACTGCCTTAATGACCCAACCTATGCCAATGAACTGCCGACCTTGCCACATGCCCTGCCATTGGGCCAATGACCTATCCTATACCAAATTTACCAATGAAATTTGGAGATTTAACCTGGTTTTTAATGAAAAACCCTTCTAATTGCTTTTAAGATTTTCCTTAAAACCAAGTGTTAGGTTGATAAAAGGAAAATTCATTTATTGGGGGTTTATATGGTATATCATTGGATGTGGATATGGTTTGGTTTCAGGGTAAATTTTTTTAGGGTCTTGGTATTGGGGGGTTGGCGGTTGGGGGGTTATGGCAAGGTCTGTTCTTTCTTGGGGTATGGGTATGTGGAATGGTCATTGGCATTTTTTGACAGGAGTTAAATTTTATAAAGGAAGGTTTTGGGCTTTTTTATTAAAATTTTTGAAAACGATTAAGAACGTTGTAAAAATTATTAAAAAGCCAAGGGTAACATGGTGACACGTTAAAAAAATTTTAGAAAATTTGAATATTTAAAATTGCCGGTGAAAAATTACATAATTCCAACGATGCATCCAGAGATGTTATACCAGAAGTTAAAATACCTATACAGAATTATGATATCTTTGTATTAATGCAAAAGAGGATGGTAAACATGGTCCTTTGTTCGATACGAGCTATATTCGTGGGACCATCGAGTTGTGGGAAGACCAACGCTTTAATATCTCTGATCTTGCACGAGAACGGTCTTAGATTTCAAAATGTCTATGTTTTTCGAAGAGTTTGTATCAACCGAAATACGAATTGTTAAGAAACGTTTTTACACCATTAAAAGAAGAAATTGGTTACCATGAGTTTGAAAATTACGATGATTTGATCGAACCCGGAGATACCAAAGAAGATTCAGTTATGGTTTTCGATGATATACCCACAAACGAGCAAAGTAAAATCACTCAGTTTTTCTCGTTCGGTCGACATAAAGCTAGATTCGTTCTATCTATGTCAAACTTACGCTAGTGCCTTAAAACATAGACTCAGAGATAACGCCAATGTAATCGCATTATGGAAACAGGATGAAACCAATCTCGACATATCTTTTCGGATCATATAAGTGGTGACATGATATATCCGAAATTTAAAGAAATGTGTTTACAGTGTTGGGGTGACTCAAAACATAATTTTATAACTGTTGTTAAAGATTTTGATTTGGATAATGGTCGATATAGGAAGAATTTCGACGATATAAAATATTTGATATTATTCAAAAAGTTAGTTCCCATCCAAAGTTTCATGATGACGGACGTTAAGAATTTTATTGCGAATAAACGCAGTCATCTTATGCAGGATGCTGCACGAAAGTTTGTAGGTACAAAAGGAGATGCTACATCTCAGCAAAATTCAAAGAGGTGCACAAAAATTGATCGATCCACTGCAACAACCGCTTCCCGTTGCAATCGATCACCGAAAAAATACCTACAACAAAGGTTAAAGTCGAAAACATGGACGTACCTATAAAGAAAATTAAGCAACTCGTTCCAGAAGAACCGTTCCATCTTTACTATGCTGTTTAGAGAACGAAGACGAAAATATATACAAGTGGTTATGGAGGGTATAACCGTCAATTGATACGCAAGTTTAGGAAAAGTATGTAGGAAATTGATTTAGAAAAACAGTGACACAACCTAAAATAATAACGTTTATCTAGAGACTAGAGGTCAACAAGATAATTATTTTAAAGTCCTTAGCATTTTTCTTAAGAAATGTAATGATTTTGTTCATAGAATACATTCCATACCGGTTGCTTCGTGCGTGCACACAAATCGGGTGCAATCGGAATATCCGAATAGGAGTAGCTCATATAAAAGGACTGTTCGCGTAGAAGTTATTATTTGTTGATTGTACGGTTTAAAGAGACAATATAATAAATATGTATAAAACTTTGGAGAGGTTATTCGAAGATTTCGCAATGCTCACGAGTAAAAAGCAGAATGTGGGCAACGCCGATAGATGGAAAAATGTCTTATGTGTCAGTCATACGAGGAAGCAATACAGCACTGTACTGCAGTGTTATCAATGCCCGAGGATCTGGATGATTTTATGGAAATAATCGAGGAGATGGGTTTATAAAACTGTTGGCAGATATTCAAATGGAATATATACTAAATTGTAAGTTTTAGAATAAAAATTTAACCACCACAACTGTTATCATAAGAAATGAATTATGTGAATTTAGAAATTAGTATATATTAGCTTGTTTATGTTTTAAAATATAAAGCATACATTGGTATTGTTTAATTTTTCAAGTGTCCACGTAACTGAAATGGGTATCTAAGTTTATGAAAGAATTAGAACAAAGATGTGTATTATTTTTTAAAAGGGTGTTATAAACGTTTTACAAAATTATTAATCAGAATTGTTTTATTTAAAACTATAACATTTTATTGACATCTATTTATTTAGTTGAAATACAACAATTTAAAAACGTATAAGAAAACAAAAGTGTAATTATTAGTGTTACAAAATTTTCAGTCTTCGACTTAAAATTTAAACATCGCTCGTAAATGCGTGAATGGAAACCTGTTGTTTTTCCATATACTCAACTTGTTTACAAACTGTTTTCAAAAACGGGGTTCTTATAAATTCGTATAATATGATCCCAATATCACTATTACTGTATTTGCTTTTAATTACATCATGTGCGAGATTCTGTGGACATCATTCCATTATATCTTCCCATTGCGACATCTAACAGAAACAGATCTATATTTATTTTCCGTTAGTTCTTTAAAGTATTAGCATGGTTGAGAACGATCTGAGATATCCCTAAAAGTGCTCTAAAGTTCCTTTGGTAAATATCATCCCATCAAATGTCAACATCTTCACTAAAGAATTTTATTTAAATAAAACGCAAGTTCTCGAATTTGATTTGATTTTCAACTTCCATGCGTATAATGTGCGGAAAATTTGATAACTTTCCACACGAGAAAATATTTTAAATTTTTTAACATTTCCCAAATTAAATTTTTATAGAAGTTTTCAGATAAACCTAAATTTTTGGAAATCTTATTAAATTTTTCAGACCCAATCCAAAAATTTTAAGTATATCAACCCCAACTATTTATTTAAATTCTTATGTGACATTTAAATGTATAAATTTTGTCAGGTCACTATGTAATAGATGTTTATGTTTGGATTGAACAGTATTGTTATAAGAATTTTAACAACTAGCCATAAGTAATATTTTGAAAGATTCAACATTAAATTTCGCCAGCGTAAATCTAACAATACACAATGCTAATAGCCGTGTTTTGACAGTATGCATAGGTTAAAATTAGATACACCTATAACAGTGTTAATCAATTTTAAAATGACGTGAATAATTCATCAAATTCCAAATCTATCACTAAATGTTATAGAGTATACATCGCAGCCGAAGTTTGATGCTAACAAAGACAGATGCGATATGGCGTGTTTGAGTAAATAAGCAATTAAGATGAAATATGAGGTGAGCAAACGGTTATTCTGAAATCGAGAAGGTCATTGATTTAAAAATGTCCACGAGATCTCATGACGAAACACATCGCAAGGAAATACATACAACTGAAATTGTATCTTGAAACGACTTATGATTGAGAAATACATTGACTGAATTTCAGTTTTAATTCTAAAAATGTACATACTTGTGGTTTAATCATAGTATGTGGTACCCACTATAGTTATTTAACGTTCCGCTTCAAAATTATCGGCATCTTAAAATAAGTAGCAATGCCATCAGAGTCGTTTATGTCATCGATAGGTTTTGAAATATCTGAATTAAAGATGATTTGTGCGTAGTGATTGCGTCAACCAATGAAATCAGTGATTAACTTAATGCTTCAAATTTCGCCAGTCATAATATTAAGTTGGTTTTGATCATTCATAGCGGGATATTTGAAAAATTGTAATATAGGTTGATTACCAAAGTTGGTTGATATTTAATTGCGGTACTCGCACATCACTTAACTTACACAAGAAAATCCATCTTTAATTTATAATTTTAATCAAACTCGACGATACTTTGACGACTAATGCACTGGAACATCTCGCCTTTATGCCGATGGTCGAGCGTGCGCAGCTCATTATATTAGTTGGCGTTATATGCAAGTCTTGACTGGAAAAGTGACGTCTATAATTGTTTTATAGTGGGTTTTACCTGTATGTATTTAACCACCAACGCCATTTTTAGAATTATTAAATAAAATTACTCTTAGCAGTATTTTTAATATACCATCGTGTAGAGAAAATTCTAATATTAATTGATACCAAACAATGTACATTTATCTCGTGGGTGGAAATGTGGAGAAAGATTTATCTCGCGGGTGGAAAGAATGCGAGTGTGACGTTATCAAAATGGTAAGGGGTGGTTCGAGCAAGGAGTAGAGCAAGGAGTAGAGCAAGGAGAAGCAAGGAGAAGATTCCTAAAAATAAGACTTTATAGTAAGAATTTACATGTAAAACCTAGGTTAGATAGCGGCGGTGGCGGTGGCGGTGGCGGTGGCGCTGTGCTCGACCCATCCACATCCCCTACTCATGACATACGAATATTTATACAATACTTTAGTATTAAGTTCTCAAAACAGCGAATTCAAAGGCACGCATTGGCAGATTGATGGAAAAGACCAATTAACCACATCTGATCAATTAATCTGCCAATAAACCCAGCATCCATTCTATCCAGCAATAGCATCAATTATCAACGGGCTACTAGTGTGGTAGAACGCATAGGATCTCAATTATCACCGAAGATAAACGCAGATGTTAATGAAACGTCTGCAATGACCAAATTAGAATTCATGTTTTAAAAGTAAAACGGCGGTGCAAGTTTGTGCAATTGAAGTTTTAAAATGAATAGACAATATGCATTAATAAACAAATTGCTTTCTAATAATACAAAATTCAACAGTCGTTCGATAGGTCCTAACTAGAAGTCGGTGAAAAATTTACATTTGTATATGACGAACTTGTGACGTTTGCGAATACTTTGCTCGACTGCCTTTAACTAAAATTTAAAAGTTGGATACAATGCAATTGTTTATTAAACATTTGTGGTAAGTAATATTGACAATGCAATCTCTACATTTACAAAGATTCATTGGGAAAGTCGCTTGCTTACAGCGGAGCGTATATGCAAATTGCACTAGTTAGAACGCCTAATAGACTTAATCTTGTCGTTTATGTTCAACATTCACGCGGGATAATTAGCAGCGACGCAGATCTTAGCACAAAGAGCTTCGCTGCCGCTATTGAATCCTGGTGTTTGCTCATTCTAATTACGGTGCCACAAGCGACGCAAAATTAAACTTTCATCAGCTATTACCATATGAGAGAGCTCTAATTAAGGTGAAGCACCACGTTATTGTTAGTGACTACCTACCAAACACAAGTTAGCGGGTCCTTCCTTATCGATTGCCTTTCCTAAATAGAGTGGCTTTTAAATTAATACTAAATGTGGTTGTCGTAATGACAACTCGATAGAGGATTATGTAACTGCCAATTTATGAATTCATCCCCAATTTAATGTCCTATGTTAGATATTCTTTACATTTTGATTTTAGAGAATTGTAAATTTTGAACAACATTTTTAAAAAGAATAGAGACAAATCTTAAGTGATAAAAATCTCGAAAATATATGCAAGCCTAGCGTTTGAAAACCGTTGAATTCTTGATGATTTTAGGTGCAATTCTTTATAGACTATTAGGATTATCTTGAGCAGCTTTCTCGTCAGCAAAGATTTCTCCTTTTGTAACGCGAGCTTCGGTCAATCCCGTTTTTAATTGTTATTTTCTAAAACTGTTGAGTAAGGTAAACAATTCGATAAGTACACTGCACAGCAACTTCCCTACTAAGCCCAGAATTCTTAGACATTTTTAAGGCGCACTCTTACTTAAGTATAAGGGACACCTCACTTTCCCTCAATTAAGCTAAGTGTACACTTAAACATTTGATTGGAATTAATAATGGTATCCTAAAGTGAGGTTTTTTATCGTCGCCTTAAGTGGAATTGTCGGCTTTTTTCGTTGATTTCAACTCACTACTAAGCGCAAAGGCTTATATTTTAGCATGTAAAGTGTAATGCGACTGTACTACAACCACTATAATTATTGTTCATCCCACGGACCTATGTCCTCTAAAAAATAATAGCCATATATTTGTGTGTTTTGTTAATTAAACCAGCGGTAAACATGAGTTTAATTAAACGTTGTATATTCACGGGCAATGAAAAACTGTAATTAAATGAACTTGTTGGGAAGTACCACAACATTATAGAAATTAAGAAAAGTGACTGCGGTAGTTTAACCGAGAAGAAGAAGGCTTGGATGAAGTTAACGAATGAATATAATTGTTTAGCCGAAAACAACAAAGTGCGTAAATATAAAAATCTTGATTTTTTTATAACAATATCTGATACATAATTTAATTTGTAGCGCGCCACAGATCAACTGAAAAAATGCTGAGAGAATATGAAAGTTCGAAGGAAAAAGGAATTATCAGAAGAAAAGAAGCAAAGAATGCTTACTGGAGGTGGAAGTTACAAACCCGACACAAGTAATGATATTATTGTTGACGACATACTAGATTGGGTCGACATTGGTTACTCGACACAATCGACAGTGATACAGTAATGCTATCACAAGATATAAGTAAACCATGTACTAGTAACATTTTAGGAAGTACAGGTTTGTATTCCATAACTGTCATGAAATTGATTAAAAAATAGTTTTAGATATGCCTAGTACAAGTTCGGTAAATTATGAAGATATTCTACAAGAACAACATACAGGTTTGTTTATAATGCATTCGTTTGTGATATATATCTTATATACCTTATGAAACAGGTTCTGTGGATGATCCTACAAGAACATTAGACCTGGACCATAACTATGGTCGTACTCCATCGGACGACAAGCCCAGTAGTAGGTATATAATTATATTTATGCAAGTAATTTAATGAGTATTGTTATAGAGCCCAGTGGACTTGTTAAGAAGCGAATAAGCGAATAAGAACCACTGCATTTACATCTCGAGGGACGGCAATTCAACGTGAGTTGGAAGTGCGCTTACGAATATATTAAAACAACAAGAACTGAAACTTCACAATCTGCGTGTCCATGAAGTTGAACTGAAAGTGGAGGACCAAAAGCTGGAAATGGAGTTCAATAAGGAACGTCGAAAAATTCAACTTCAACAGGAGAAAATGAAGCTGGAAATGTTGCAAGAGCAATTGAAACATGAAAAATTAAAAACTGAACAAATAAATTTAAATTAGGTGTGTGTTTGTGTATATATAGTTTATTATGTTTATGTAGAAATTAAAATAGGTGTAGTTATTAAATTTTACAGTAATATTGTTTTTGAATCTAAAATAAATCTTCACGTTTTTAATGTTAAGTAATTTGGTATCAAATTTTAATTCTAAATATTTACAATACAGCCTAATTGCAATTATTCAACCCACATTACAAAAAACTTTTTAATTTGCAAAGTGCCTAGCAATAAAAGCGGCTCTAATTAAATTTCCACGAGTATTTTGCGCTACTGGCACAAATCTATCGACGAAGTTTGGATCTGGGACAAACAGTTCATGCATCATGCTCCATAGTTGAGATGTAATGTAACACTGTTGTAGCATCTATTATTTGTATAGTTGTTCGCAAATTATAATTTAAACTTTTATTAAGGCAGCGAAATCTTTGCGTCCACTGTCCAAACGTCCTTTCTACAACATTTCATGTAGCAATCTGTGCAGTATTGTATCGTATTTCAGCTCTAGTTTGTGGATTTGTCATTGGTGTGTATAAATATGCTAATTGTGGATATCCACTGTCGCCTAGTAATATACCGTGAAGCCGGTGTTGGTCAAATCGAAGTTTTAATGAGCTACTGTTAAAAATTCGACTGTCATGTGTTGATCCAGGCCATCTAATTACAATATCGAAAATTTCCGCATTAGAACCTGCCATGACTTGAACATTTCTGGACATCGAACTTTTGCGATTTCGATAAACTTCGGCTGTAGGGCCTCCAGGACTTCCTATTTCGATGTGTGTTCAATCTAAACAACCAATAACACCAGCAAATCTTGCAAGTTGAAAGAATTGCTGTCGAACCATACCTATAGCGCCAAGACCATATGGAAATTTTATATAATGACCCAAATTTCCAGACAGAACCTCTGAAATCGCTTTAACAATGCGACAAGCAGTGGTCTGACTTATACCATATAGATCACCACAGACTCTGTAAAATAAATTTGTTAACATTTAGCTAGAAAATGTTTTTTGTTCAAATGTACTTGATATATTGCTGTTGCATAAAATCGCAAAGCCAAGCATAATTTGATAACAGGGTGCTGGTAAACCCCTTAAGTTTTGCATTTCTACACCTCTGAAAAACACTAATGGTAACAAAATATGTTGAATTGTTTGTCGCGAAAAACGAAACCGCTGAACCAACTCGTTATTGCAGTATCTTTCTAGCGGTTTCTCAATGTCACGTATACAATATCTAAAACAATAAAAACCACTTTAATTAATACACACGTTTTGTTTTTAATGCTTTCACAAAATATTTGAGGTTATGATCATTGAAAGAATTATATTACACTTGACTCGGAATTGTTAGATAATTGTTATCATCTTCAATATGTTGAACAATTTCCCATAAATCGCCATCCATTTTAACTGCAATGAACAAAAATATGTAGCGAAGTGTCATTTAAGGGAAACAGGATGCACCCTGAGATTCGACTCAAGTTTAAGTAAAGTGTTCCCTCTACTTACACTCAAGTGAAACTGCATAAGCTCTGTGAATTCTGAAAGTGGAGTTGAGTGACTTGTAAGTATGAGGGCGCCTCAAGTATTGTCTAAGAATTCGGGCCTAAATCTGTTACCTTCATACGAAGGCGTGGTCCTACTTTTAGCAAAATTTGTATTTGTTTATAAAGGATATGTGAGCAAAACTTCAGAAAAATTGTGCGTATAGTCCTTGCAATTTCTAAATCGATGTTTGTGACGTCACATACTGGCGAGTTGTCACTACCAAAAACTGTTATCACCTGAATATAATAACGCTATCGGTAGCATACGGCCGTTGAAAATATATTAAATATTGGTTGAGAAATGTGATTAAAGACTTTTTAAAATGTATTTTTATAACGATTTTCTATTGACAATATTGCAATTTAAACTTTTTAAAGTAATTATGAATGTGATTAACTGGTGAATTTTCAACGAACTTCGTTCGTTTATGAAATCTATTTGTCTGTGTGTCTGTCTGTCTGTGTGTCCGAGGCCTTTTTAATGGTCGGACATCAATGTGTGATACATCAATCGATTCAGCTCGGTGTCCAGAGCTTAAGTTTTGATGTCAGTTAAAATCGGGCCACGGGGACGCCGAGCCCCCGGGAAAATCCACAGGGATAATTAAAATTTTAAATAAGTTTAACATCAATATGTGTCATATTTGAACAATTTATGGCATTTCATGCCAATTATTCCAATATTATAGACATTGTTTAAACTTAAATTTTGATTACCGAAAATAATTAGAATCATAAAAAAAAATATTTCTTATTTTATTGATGAGAACTAATATATAGCTTTTAAAATATTTATTCAATAAAATAAAATATATTAAAATGTCTCTTTTGTTGTTTATAAATTTTTGTATTTTATCTGAATACTTATAATTATTACAACATAATAATTTTAATTTCTTTAAATTGTTTTAAAGTAAGTCTACATTTGGAAGTTCGTTGCGACAATGCCTTGCATTTTCAACTTGTTATTATTGAGCATATTTTAAATATGATTGCTAAATTCTATGGATCTTAATTTTATAGTCACGTGCATATTTTACCAGACATGGGACAATAGCCACAGACATTCAAGAGGTTATGCTATTGAATTATAAATCGCACTACTTATTAAACGTGGATGTATATAATTATGATTTCACATATCAAATATTCTTCAAGAAGTAACAACAGTGATTAAAAGCTTGTAATTTAGCATTAAAACATATGTAGGTATACTTGTTTATTGTACATAAAATTAAAGATACATCACTCATGTAAAAAGTTTCTTTAATGTATTGAAAATCTGTATTAGTTATCGCAATCACAAATGTTAGTAATTAGAGGTGCAATGTACTCTTGATCGAATTTGATCTCACTTTCCCATTTGCTCATTCACTTCTCTGTAGTAATTTGGGTTTTTGTGGAAGAACAAAAAATCAATTCAGCCCCATTTAGTACATTTACATTTCGGGCATGTAATACTATGTACCTAAAAGACTAATTACATTATACTGTATTCAGGATAAGTAGGTATAACACCAACCTTTTTCGATCAATTTGTGTGCCCTTAGCTGTTCTTAAATCACCGTTTTGCTAGGAACGGCTTACGGCACCATTCTGATAAAGCCATGTTTCGCCTAAAAACGCAAAACTAGTACATATTCTCTTTTTTTATTTTCATATATCTTCAAGAATCGAATTCCATTTATCCATAATATTTAGCAGTTCCATTAGACCTCTTCGTGGATTATCTTTCAGCCATTTAAATACAATACTGTGCAAGACTGTATTCAGGGATCGTTCACTACCATTAAAAAGCTTAACATGCTTTAAATTCTATCATTAAGTATGAACAGAAACATGAGTAATCTAAAAATAATTACATATTGCACTATAAACTTAACTGGAAAATAAATACTAGCGATCTTCATACAACCTATAATGATGATCAAACCAGCAACAAGTAGCTTTGCTCTGGGTTCTAAATGAATCTCGCTGATCGTTTTCGGTGATTAAAGTTCAGTTTAATACTAATATGAGTTCTGAAAAGAACTGTGTGAAGCAAAAACCAGCCAAATATCAATGTATAAAAACAGAAAAATTCACGAGGTCGTTGACACCAACTAGACAACGAATGATATATAACCAAAACTTAAACGTCAACATTTAATATTTGGCTTTAAGATTATTGGCAACGACGTACATTGCTACTATTCAAACCAAAACTGTAACATAAATATTGTACAGTATTAAATTGACAATCATCTACATAAATAGTTAGTACTTGTGTGACGTCGCGGATGTCGAGGTCTTTTTAGAAATTGCGAGCACTATATCTTAGCTTTGTGAACAATAAACTTATTCGTATTTAAGTGTGTATGTTGTCTTTAATTTCAGTAGGCAATAATACTCTATCATTTAATTTCTAACTAAACCTAAAAAATAAATTTTTAAAATTACTATGGCTTCCATTTTGTATTGTAGTCACTTCTGTGGGACTTTGTTTGTATTGTCTATTTTGCATGTAATCTTTACCATTTTTTCCACTGCTCAGTTGAATCCATAGTGTGCCCCAATATGCTCCAGAACTTTAACTTTGATTCAGAAAACAAACCAAAATTATAAACAACTGCGAACTAAACATATTTGAATACTAATCTTCGAAGTTCAAAGTTACAGATTTGCTTTAATAGGTCTAAAATTTAAGTCTGTTATATTTAAAAACAAAATTAATATTTTTTAAATATAATTAAAACTACCAGTGGCAGTTCCGGCAACGAACTAGGTGTGCGCTGCACGCATACTCTGAAATTAACTGTACAAAGAAATCAAAATTGAAAACAACGTTTCGACATCACAGCGAAAAATAGAAGCGTATCAATTTGCTTATTGAATTTGCTTTATTGATTTTATTGTTGCAATAATATTAATATAACTTTAAATAAAGCTGCTAAATACGCACATACGCTGAATTGGAAGCCCTGCTGTGACATTTAAAACAGTCTTGTATATGGTGCATAAATTAAACTGCACAATAACTGCTCATAAACGTGCAAAATCAAGTGGTACTGTCAGCGCCGAAAGCTCAATTCCATAAAAATGCGTTCTCTGCGAGTGCTTTCGGTTTTCGTACGTTATCGCATTCGCTTGCAATTGTATCTTACCAGTAGATGAAGAATGGAGTTTGTGGACACCTTCGTTCTGCTTTGGCTCTTCCCACCTCGCATCTTTCATCTCTCACCTTCTACCTGCTATCTCTCACCTACCAACTCACATCTCCCATCTTCTGCCACCACCGACCACCTCACACCCTACACCTCACGCCTAAAGCATCACGTCTTCTACCTCCCACCTCCTGCACCTTGCTTTAGGCTTTTCACCTCCTACTTCCAACCTCCCACCTCTCAACACCCGCCTCCCAGCACCCATTCCGACCTACCACTTCCATATTCATCATTACTTGTAGCGATCATTCAAAGATGATCGATATATCTCCTGGAATTGTTAAGTAGGGTGTTCTAGGCTTTGCGAAAAACATGTGTCAGGTTTTAACATAACACTTCTGTGTAATTAGTACGCCACCTTTATTAGATCCATCTTCCACAACTTCTATGTAATTAATCGGTAAACAGCTAGAACTGAATGCGGATATTGCGCAACTTATTATCTTGTATTTGTTCTCAATATTGATTGGTAATTTAAACTAATCTAATCAATTCCTTTGCATTACAGTTTCACAATAAACCTGCTGCAAAATATTATTATATACAATGTCTGTTTTAATCGAGCATTCGGATAGTTGATAAAATCTATTGTAAGGTAGGCAAGGTTAAAATAATTCGTTTAGTATTCAACCATTAACACCTTGTTAAATATCACGCTAGAATCTTGGGCTATATACACATCTAGCAGATAGTAATCTTATTTTTCGAGCTGGTTCAATATATTCGGCAGTTCCTCCAAAAAGTGTTTAACTTAACTTCTGGTAATTTCTTTTGTACGGAATGCATACTGAATGTGCGTGCTTCTTGTTTATACTTTCAAGACCTCCTTCACTAATAATATATTTTACTTCTCTCGTCATTTTGTTTTTGTTTTGTAGTAGGAATGGAAGTTTAGTTTTTAGTCCATGTCTAGCAGATACAAATTTTGAGAACTGCTCTTGTAGGCAGCTATTAAACGAGCCATATATCTTTTCCTTAATAAAAAATTTACCTTTTTTGTAATTTCTCAGTGCAATCCACAATGTCGCCCATTTTCGCAGAAAACTCTATAATAGGATTTGGTAAGTCGTTGTCATTTCAGAGCGTTTTCTCATTGGTATAGTTAATCTATCCAATATAGGCGATTAAGTTATTATTGTCCAGATCTTCTAGCAGCAGCCTCAATTTAAACCTCTCATTTCTTGGTTTTATGTTACCACCAAGAACCTGCTTTAGAAGGATTCATATTTACTGTTTCTACTATTGTCGAATTGTAAATACAGAGGAAGGATGCTCCCTTACGTACCCTATAGAGTGAAAGTCAAATATTGCCGAAAATACCCAAAGGAAGTCGTGTATCAGGCGTGTAAGCTAAAATGATAGGTAAATCCGCAAGAACGTAAACGCACATGAAAAGCCACGGAAACGTACCTCTTAGAATCAACCGAAAGTTGTCGACCGTACTCCCAAACCAAGTCAGCGATTAGGTAGGAAAACGAAAGTAAACGACTATTTTGCATGCGTAATGCGCAAAAGCAATAAATAAATGCAATCTTATGTTTTTTAACGCTATAAAAAAGTCGTTATTTATAGCGATCACTCCTACCTAGATCGTCGACGAATACTTTTTTTTTGTTCTAACTTACAGAACCTATAAATAAATGCAAATCAGAATTCTCTGAGGTTTTTATATGGAGCCATTGCACACCCTTCTTTTATGTAGTGCATTATGGATCTGTTTGTTTTCTGCATAATATCTTCTTATTGCC
Organism: Platerodrilus igneus; assembly: GCA_036346225.1. Taxonomy (NCBI): domain Eukaryota; kingdom Metazoa; phylum Arthropoda; class Insecta; order Coleoptera; family Lycidae; genus Platerodrilus; species Platerodrilus igneus. The sequence continues at coordinate 11,318,147 of JARFIW010001700.1, read as the reverse complement.
GGGAAATTCGAATTATATTATAAATCAATTGTTTGAAATTCGTATATCATGCCACAACATCTACTACTTGCAAAACATATTTGCACGATCATAAGCTGCAACCCACAACCACATAGGTATCTGCTTAGAATCCATCAAGTCAGAAATGTTACATAAATCTTGGAGTAACAACGCCTAAAGTCTTGTGCGTTGTTTTACAATTTTAACCAACCTCTAATATTTCCACCTCCACTCAAATTGGATTTTTTTTATGTATTAGTGTATATCAAGCTTTATTCTCAAATCGATATTGAGTTCTTCTATGAATTTCAAAAGAGTGAGTTATTACAGCGCTGCATAAACATTGCACTATCACGCTTTTATTACCGAGATAGAAAAAGGTAAATGGAGAATTCCCAAGCGGCTTAGGCACGTTTGGTCTAGTTTTCGCGAGTGCAAATTTGTTTTATTCCTTGCCCAACTAACTTAGGTTAAATCGCTTGTGTTTGACCGAAAATAATACCATTGTGTGGACTACTTATACAAATTGTGTAAATTTATTGCATTGCAGTAGCTACTAAAGCAAATTATTTTCTCTAATTTTAGGGGGACCAATATTCATCCTGATAATCATCATTAGGTCTTCAGTCCTAGAACTGGTTGGACGCGTACCCTCATTGTTTCCTAGACTGAACCAACCTACACATTTCCTAAAATTTGCAGTTTGCATCTATCCCTATCTGTGTGCGAGAGTTTGATCTCGGTCTACCTCTACCTATTTTTCCTATCTCTGCTTGTAATATATTCCGTACTATCGCCCAGAAATGCCTTAGAACGTATCATGTTCTTCTATTTCTTCTATTTTTCGTTTTCCATAGATATCGTTATTCCTCTACTATTTCTACAGCCAATTTATTATTAATTTTGTCTGTCCATGCTACCATCCTCATACATCTGAAACACAACATTCCACACGGCTTCTATCTCTTTCTGTCTGTTTTCCCTACTGCCTCTATTTTATAGATGTACTGTGCTGTGCTCCGCACTATGCTTTGAACAGTTTTCTTCTTGTACCTATGTTTGTTGTCTTTGAACATAGCTGCTGTTCTTTCTTGTTTGATGCAGTTCAGTCACCTTCTATTGTTTTACAGTTATATACCACATTTCCCTGATATTCAGTTGTATGTGAGGCTAAAATGTTTCCAAATTTAAACCAATTTGCTTGTAAATTTATTACTACGTTAGTGACTACTTATATGTACGAACGGACGTTTTCTAGGACAAAGTATCTGAAATCAAAGTACAGGGCAAATTTATCGGATGATCACTTGCAATGATTGTTTATACTTGGTGTTTCAAATTTTAATCCTAACTTTAAAAAAATTCTTCAGGAATAACACAGTTCCATTTTTAGGGTTCTATACTGTTAATCAAAAATGTTAATTTGCATTTACAATCACACAAAGGAAATGATAATTTAAAGGAATATATCACCTACCTTTCACTGGTTGTAGTGGTTGATTGTACTTGCACTGCTATCAGATAATTATGGACTGTATGTATAATGTTCACTAATTGTTGCTAATTACTGATGCTCGATGCACCGAACTAAATCACGAACCAAAGCCAAGTGAGAACGAAGTTGAATAGTCGTCCACTCGTAAATTACCAACCCTTTTATGTCGTTGCACTAAAGGTAGGGATAATGGAGGGGTTCTAGCTTGGAAATAGTTTAAGGACTTAAATTAATTGTGATTGGCATACTACAACTACAACAAAATACTTATAAAGCCTTAACATACCGCCCACCAAAATAAGTATTTAGGAACTTATTTTCTAAGTGCGTCTAAACGAACAAAAAAAAATATATAACCGTAAATTTAAAAGTTAACTTACCCTAATATACTAACTATAATACTAAGTTGCCTCTTGAATGGGGAGAGGGCACAATTTTACCACGGGCCTTTTAAATAGTCCCTGGGATGTTGCCACGGTAGCCACACGACAAACATTGTCCTTTCCATAATGCATCGTATGTATACGTCCCATTTTCCACTGTAATGGAGACACTTGAGTATCTTTAATCAACACCAACGTTCCCACCATTAACGAATAATTAGCAGAAAACCATTTGGTTTTCTGTTGAAGTGTGCAGGTACTCCAAATGCCACCGTTTCCAAAATGATTGCTGAATACGTTGAACCAGTTGCCAACGATTTAAGGAAGATAGTTTCAGATCTAAGACATTAGGGTCGGGAATGACAGACACTGGTTCTACGTTCAGAAAATGACCAGGACTCAAGAATGAAAAATCAGTGGGATCGTTACTCATTGGACATAAAGGTCTGGAGTTTAATATGGCTTCAATTTGAACTAGAATGGTGTTAAATTCTTCGTACGAGAGAATTTGTTCGCCTACCACCTTCTTGAGATGGGACTTTACAGATTTTATCCCAGCTTCCCACATTCCCCAAAGTGAGGAGCCGACGGAGGATTAAAACAAAGTGAATACCTTCCGTTTCAGATGACTGCTTCATATATTCGATTAGTTCCCGAGATGCTCCGATAAAATTTGTTCCACAGTCACTATGAATTTGCAAGCATTTACCTCTGCGTGCTACAAACCGCCGTAAAGCTGCAATAAAGGCTTCTTTAGATAGGTTTGATGCCAACTCCAGATGTATCGCTTTTGTACTAAGACAAACAAATAAACAAACATAAGCTTTCGATGATTTGGCACCTCTAATACGATTCATGGTGATAGAAAAGGGTCCACCGTAGTCTACCCCAGTATGTAGAAACGCTTTACCGGCAGTAAGTCTAGCGGGGGGCAAGTCGCCCATAGGAGGGCATAGCGAAATAGGTTTTTGACGAAAACATCGAATACAAGAGTTTAGGCACTGTTGAATAGCCCGTTTTGCAGACAGAATCCAAAAATTTTGCACTAACAAAAAATGAGTAGTTCTAAGTCCAGGGTGTAAATATTTCGTATGGCAATCTCGAATAAGGAGCTCTGTCACCCGGTGTGACCGAGGAAGTAGCAAAGGAAATTTTGTATCATAAGGTACGTCTGCATTTCGCAACCGGCCGCCCACCCTTAACAACCCATCACTGTCAAGGAAAGGACTGAGAGGTCGAAGTTGTTTATTACTAAGTTTTCCCTTTTGAATGATATCAATGTCCTGACTGAAAACTTGTTCTTGAACCCGTTTTATTAATAAATGAAGTGCATACTGTTCGGGGGAGACCAATAATTGTTCTAAGTTTCCAATATCCAAATTTGCACGAACTTTCAAGTTACGAATGAACTGACAAATATATACCAAAATCCTGCATATTTTTCGCAAATCTGAAAATTGATTTACCATCGAGTCTACGAAATTATCTGCAACGTGTATATTAAGGGATAAAGTTCTTTTTTCAATGTGCATCTGAGTGTGATCTGTAAGAGTTGGTTCCATATGAGCAGGCCAATTCTCTTTAGGTAATAGTAACCATGATGGAGCCGTCCACCACAAGGGATGATTAACAAGCTCAGCAGCTAATAATCCTCTTGATGCACAGTCAGCAGGATTATCCTGTGATTTAATATGATGCCACGATGATGGAGCCACTCGTTCTTGGATATGCGAGACACGATTGCTAATAAAGGTCTTCCAATTATACGACGAAGATCGAATCCATGCTAATGCTACTGTGGAATCTGACCACGCAAATGTATCGTCCAATACTAAATTATCTCTATACGTATTTTGCACATACTCGACCAAGTTCGACAACAACACTGCACCACACAATTCTAATCGAGGTAATGATATACGATTGGTTGGTGCGACCTTAGATTTGGCACAGACCAATGATACTTGGATGTTCCCTTTCTCATCGACACAGCGGAGATAAACTGCTGCTGCATATCCAGCTTCCGATGCATCACAAAATGCATGAATTTGTACAGTTTGATAGTTATCACAAAGAATCCGTCGAGGAATTTCAATTTTCAATAACTCGGGTATTTGTTGAAGATACAGATTCCATTTTAAAACAATTTGTTGAGGAGGAAGTTCATCCCAACCAATTCCTAATATCCATACAGATTGAATCAAATGCTTTGAAGAAGACCAATGGTGATAATAACCCCAGAGGGTCAAAGATCCTTGCAATTTCCGAAACCATATTCCTTTTGGTACAAGGCCGATCAACGATATTAAGATTGTAAAACAACATATCACTCAATGGTTGCCATTGCAGTCCTAAATTTTTTTGAGACGTATTGTTTACCTCTTCAAACAAAAATGTTTGCTGATACCGAACGGAATCAGGTAAATGGCCAATGACACTTGGCACATTGCTATTCCACTTTCGCAACATAAAACCACCTGATTGGCAAATTTGGTTTAATTCATACACGAGTCGTTTGCCATCCTCTATCAAATCACACCCTGTAATCAAATCATCCACGTACGTATCCGATGCTAAAATCTTGGAAGCAATAGGAAAACGTAACGATTGACTTTTTGCAAGTTCTTGAATTACACGCATGGCTAGAAATGGTGATGATGTGATGCCGTATGTAACAGTGTTTAGCTGATAATCGATAACAGACTCCGAGAACTTAAATCTCCAAACTATACGTTGATAGTCTCGATGGCTAGTAGAAATAAGAATCTGTCTATACATTTGCTTAATGTCCGCAGTTAAAACTACAGAATGTAAACGAAAGTGTAATAACAACTCCATGATATCTTTTTGAAGAGGGGGGGCCTGCGAGTAAATGATCATTTAAAGACCCTCCACTGTGAGCGCTGGCTGAAGCATCAAATACGACGCGAAGTTTTGTAGTTGTACTGTCTGGTTTGAACACGGCGTGATGTGGTATGTAATATACCGGCGATAATGTAGACGATCGAGTTGAATCCGATACAATACGAGACATGTGACCACTATCGATATAGTCCTGCATAAATTCTCTGTACGAATTATACAGTTGAGGATTTATTTCCAAACGGCGTTCTAGCGAAAGAAATCTTCGAAGTGCTATTTCCCGAGAGCCAGCAAATAGCGGTTCAGGACCATTGAAAGGTAACAAAACAATAAAACGACCGGTGTCATCCTGCTTGTGAGTGTCCACAAAATGCCTTTCACAAATTTCCGCATGAGGAGATAATTTGTTAGAATCTGGAATATTTTCCAGTTCCCAAAATCGAGTAATGTTAGCATCTTCTACAAGTGCAGCTAATGATATACGAGATGTAACAGAAGAAAGAACCTTCCTGTTAATATCCACCCAAAGGTAGTGTGAATTGCCACGGGTTCTTCTGGTGACCCAATGCGAGTTGCGTTTAATAAAACACGCGCGAACAAATCTGCACCTAACAATAAATCGATATGGCTAGGTTTGTCGAAGTCCGAATCTGCTAAATCTAATCCAACTATGTGAGGCCAACTATTTGGTGAGATCCTTGATAAAGGAAGGGTTCCACAAATGTCTGGTAAAACAAAACAATCAATACTGTACTCTGGAACAGTTTTACCTTGAGGACTAATTTTACACGATACTTGTCCATACGCATGGGAAGCAGATAGACCTAAGCCTTCAACCTTCATTGAAATATTCGATTTTCTTAAACCTAAGCGTCGACAACACTTATCAGTCATGAAATTTTCCATTGATGCACTATCTACAAGTGCTCTTACTGTCTGAACTTTACCAAACCCATCTGTAATTGAAATTCTTGCGGTGCCTAATAACGTCATTGTGTTGGACGATCTAGATGATAACAACGTACTTGTAGTAGTGTTGCAGGTGGGTTCGGGAAGTTGATCTGTTGCCTGAGTGACTGCAGGCTTCTGTGCAACTGTAGGGTTTTCAAAGTGCAATAAAGTATGATGACCCCTTGCACACTTTTTACAAACAAGTTTGGAAGAGCAGCGTGTAACCATATGAGAGTTGCGAAGACAATTAATGCATAAGTGTTTGTCTTTAACAAAGTTATAACGGTCTTGTGGCGATTTATTCAGAAACATTTCACATGTGTATAAGTTATGAGTACCACTGCAAAGACTGCATTTCTGAGCGAATGAAGTTGTTACGAATGACTTTCGAACTTGGGGTTTTGAATATTCAAAGGAACGTTTTGAAGGTACACTAGATGATATGGTTTGTTTAATTTGGACGGAGTATCGGAAACAACCATATTGCTAATTTCTAATGCCTTACAATGTTTTTCTAGAAATAATTTTAATTGATCATAAGATGGAATGTCTGATGTATTTTCTAACTCAAATGTTTTCAAAAGATTTGTATCTACCTTTTTTGATAACAAATTAAACAATACGAAGTCGAGCAAATCAATCTTAGTTTGACGTAAGCTTGACAGATTTTCCGTAAAGCAATTAAGCAATTCTCTTAAATCTGTATGTGAATTAAATTTTGCTTTTGGTGACGATTCTAAAGCATTCCAATACGTGTTTGCAATTAAACGTTTTGAATTAAACCTCTCCACAATAATTGAATAAGCTAGCATATAATTATTATTCGAAATTTGCAAATGTCTAATGAGTTCTCTAGACTTAAAATCCAACGCATCAATTAAAAAATAGAACTTTTCGATCGGTAGCAATTGATTATTTTCATGAACTAAATTATTAAAAAATTGAATAAACTCTTGAAAATGTTCTATTTTTCCAGAAAATTTTTTCATTTCTATCCGAGGGAGACGAATATTACTACATGAGCCAATACCAGTAATATTTTCAGTCAAGCATTTTTCAGCAGTGGATATATTATCAAATTGTGCTTTAATAATTTTAATGTTTAACAAAGACCTATCTATTTCAATTCTTAGTGTTGTAATTTCATTTAATAATTCCGAGTTGTCCTCATCCAATATGCACGTTTTATAAGCAGTATCTACATCGTTTTTGATATCAAAGGCGCTTTCAGCCATAATATTAGCAGAAATACAATTGCCTTTAATATGCTCCAATTTATCTATCGCACCAGATATATCAGATAATCTATCGAGTGCGGCCTTTAAATCCACTATCAACCTATCCGATGAAATATGTGCCATCCTAACGAACAAGGTTACTAATATCGATTTTATATTGATTTCAGCTACAAAAATGAAGGGTTTGTTCACCTAATAATAGGATATACCAAGGGTAATGTTGAACTACCTGTTAAAGAATTTTTACTACAACGTGCCTAACGGGAGCTTGCAAGTTTCAATATGACAATGATCAAAGGGTTATTCTACCCGGTTTTACAAATACCTGAATTCTCTAGCGAACTTGAATTACAAGTTTAAAATAACTGTACTGCTTAAACCCTTTTCTGACTACAAATTCTTACGCAAACTATCCCTAAAATTTACAAAGATTTGTCATTTTTAAGGCTTTATAAGATTCTGTTTCAGTACAAAATTTCAAATTTAATGCGAGATTGCATCTACTATAAGTTAGTTTACACAATTGACTATGATACTGGTGGTGTGACTACACTTTTATTCTAAATGCGGTCAACCCCTAATTTAAGCGAAGAGCAATTAACAATGTAGTTAAATTGAATGCCAAAAATGCCAATAATAAACCAATTAATAAGCAAAATATCCGGCTCGAAGGACCAAAAATGTTAATCAAAAATGTTAATTTGCATTTACAATCACACAAAGGAAATGATAATTTAAAGGAATATATCGCCTACCTTTCACTGGTTGTAGTGGTTGATTGTACTTGCACTGCTATCAGATAATTATGGACTGTATGTATAATGTTCACTAATTGTTGCTAATTACTGATGCTCGATGCACCAAACTAAATCACGAACCAAAGCCAAGCGAGAACGAAGTTGAATAGTCGTCCACTCGTAAATTACCAACCCTTTTATGTCGTTGCACTAAAGGTAGGGATAATGGAGGGGTTCTAGCTTGGAAATAGTTTAAGGACTTAAATTAATTGTGATTGGCATACTACAACTACAACAAAATACTTATAAAGCCTTAACATATACCTTATAAGGTATAACGAAACCTTTATAAAATCACTCTGGTGTCCGTCCGTCCGCCGGTCACAGAGGTTTTTCTTGAAAACTATGTAACGTAGGAATTTAAAATTTGGCACAATGCTAGGTCTTTATGGCGGGCACAAATATCGACAGTCAGAAAATAGATAAATATATTTTTAGATTAAAATGGAGGGGGTTAATTCTGTATAAAGAAAGAAGTTTTAATAAATATATCGTGTGAGGTATCATTTGAAAGAGGATTCTAAAAGGCATCTAAAAACATTTTTTCTATAATTTTCGGTCCATATAGCTCAAAATGTGCCAAAATTGAGTACCCGTCCCCTGTTCTACTATATTTCTAAAGCTAAAAGTTTGATTTTAATAGGGATAGTAGTTATTGAGTCATAGATTATCGGAAACTGCAGATTTTTTGGACAGTGTAATAGTTGCTAGGAAAAAATTTTTTAAACACAGTGCTACGTACATTGACGTAGCCTACAAAAAAAGGAAAGAGAAATTGCCCGGGTTCAATTGGTGAGTGGGCTGGGTATATACCTAAAAAATTAACTAAGGCTTGAAATAAAAGTAAATTATTAACTATACCATACTACTTGTAGGAAAAATCTCCGCCGGCAGTTATACCTAAATATCAAAAAAAAACAAAGGTAACACAAGTAGGAGAAATGGAGAATTCTGGGGCTTCCTCATCCTCCTCTACACTCCTCCACCGCCCTCTTCCGCCCACTTCCCACCTCCAATCACCCACCTCCACCACACTCCTCCAGCGTCACCCCACCTCCCACATCCCACATTCCACCTCCTACATTCTGTTCCACACTCCACCACCGCTCTCCCACCTCCCACTCTCCACCTCTCACCTCCCACCTCCCACCTCCCGCCTCCCGCCTCCCACCTCCCACCTCCCATTTTCCACCTCCCACCTTTACACACATTCTACCTCCCCACATCTCCCACGTCCATATACCTCCTACCTCCCATCTCCCACCACCCACCTCCCACCTCCACACACCTCCTACCTTCACATATCTCCCATTTTCCGCCTCCCACCTCCCACAAAATTATTCATGTCTATTTAACTGGAAACGCATTGGTTGCCGTTGACCAACCTCCTTGTTTTACATTAGTACCTTCTTTGAAGGTCCGCCAATGCATAAGTAGGTAATCGGTCATTTATTTATTTTTATTTTCAACTTTAACTTTTGACCAGTTATTAAAATTTTGTCTAGCAATGCCTCTATAATAACATGTAGGAGACTGGAACGGCTACCGATAGTTGGTTGATTACATTCAGGTATAGAGAGCGTATGAGAAATATTTTGTTACGTATAAATACACCCGGATTTGTGTATAATTCAAAATCTTAGTTGGTTGTTTTGCAAAAAGAGATATGTCCGTCTGACGAGCTGCAAGAACAGCAAAATCGGTCACGGGCTTTTCTTTTTGCAAAGTAACCTACAATTTTACATTAGTTTTCGTTCTTCTATGCTCGAATTACTTTCCCAATGCAAGGCAAAATTACTCATATCCTTGTATAAAATTATTTTACCTAAATATATTATTTTACAAATCCCATGTCGTCCTAAAAATTTTCACTCAAGTCAGGAGTCCTGCTTGTTCGCCTCTAGACCTGCCCTGTAACCCACCAAATATTGATACCTAACACCAAAAATTTAATAAGTTTTAATAATTTAAACAACCTCTGTTTGTTACCATAAAAATCACACAGAACCCTATTTTTTCGTCCGCAGTCAGTAAGTAGCAAAAGCGTTTTCGGATACAAATTTTGAAAAATCCAATATAACCAATGCAATTGTCAACTAATTAAGAAGAAGGTGCTTAAATCTGAAATAGTTTGGAGCATGATCTCTTCGAAGACAAATTAAATAAATAGGCGGTCAATTGACATAAGTTAGTCTGCTATATTACATACTGTAGTTTCCGAGTAAACCGACTTTTGAAAGAGTTTAACATAAATTTATTGCATGAAATCTTTAGAATAATAATCAGCGGTTTAAGGCATTAGAACGTTTGTTTTAATGCTGATAGTTAATAATAATTTAAAATATTACATGAACATATGTCTACTTGAATGCTATGATCACATAGTCCCACTTTTTAATTTTCTACATCGCTGTCGCCAAGGATATGTCATTCCATTAAACCTATTCATTACTTAATGGTTATATTTCAACCAATAAATTAATAATGCTTTGATAACCAATCTAAGAATGAAATATTTTCTCACAAGTGTTGTCATCAACCATGAATAAAAGGACCGCCTAACTCGTGGTGACGCTAATCAACCGAATCTTGCCACTCACTCAAAATCCTAGTCTTATCTTATTTATGGTCTAGTGAGCTGATCTAACATTATACTCTTTTATCCCTCTGTCAGCCATTTGGGAATGTTAAGTAGCTATTTATAATTGCCGCTAGAGGTAGTAACAAGGCGCCGTCTCCATTCTCACGGTTCCATCATCAATAATGTTTTTGCAGCGGGTCATTTCTGAATCAAACCACATTTTTTATGCGGTAGCGGAATCTTGGTACATCACTTTTAACTTATCGGGGTTTCCATTAAAAACAACCTCGTTAGTTTGTTAGGATTTCGATAAGGTAATGTGAGGACGTTTTTAATGAGTCGACTTTTAAGGTATTTTTGTCTAAAACATGGTGTATTTCTTGATATACAGCTGTCCTTTCCCAAAGAAGATTTTTGTAGCAATAATTTTCTTGTTATTTGACTGCTAGACCGCAAAAGTTGTGTAAGCTGATGTTCTAGTAAATTACCATTATACGCAAGTGTGCCGTAATTTCAAGTAGCCTAAAAGCATCTGTACAACAATTTAAAATTATGGGACATATTGAAGGGTTAATAATTTCTAATAAATAAAATATCTTTATATTTCGTACTCATACATATTTATTCAAGCAGATACTATTATAAGAGCCGTTGGAATCTATAAAAATCCTGAATTTAATGGGAAGTTTACGTATGCTAATTTCTACTAACTAATCAGTGTATTCATATTAATTTCCATATATACTGTTGCTCTATCTGTTAATTAATTAAAGCTCTAAATTTAGCTTTGTTTTTAAATTGTAGAATAAGGGATACTTTCATAATTACTAATAAAAAGTGCGGACTTTCGTGTATTTTGAAAAAAAAAGATTTTAAAATTGGTATGAACTATTGGAAACCCCTAAGTGATGTCAATACATTTTGAAACATATAGGATGTAACATATGTTATTACATACGCATATTTTTGCATTACTTTATGCAGTAACTTTCAAAGTATATCATATGAAGGGTTTTTCATAGTATTTTTCTTGATAAAATGACGTACGGGAACTATATTTAATAGCTAGTTTTATGCGAACACTTTCCTATTTGAAATAATTGACATACGTTTGTAATCTGTAAGTTTTCAAACGTAAATGGTGAATTGATTCTGTATGTCGGCAATACAACTAACCCGTGTCCAGTCTAGCATGTCCTAATTCACCTGCGAATGCTGCTTTTGTACCTCTTGTAAGGCGTGTTTGCATTGAAATACAAGCACTAATTCAGAAATTACTTGAAATGTGAACGTACTTTAGCGTTTAGTTTTTTCTAGCCATGGGGCTAACATTGGTTCATTCCTGATCTTTGAGACTAGCATTGTAATTTTCATAACCAGATATTCTAGTTGACCTGACTAAGTGAATTTAGTTCACATTCTTTGAGTCATTAGTTAGTTGAAAGCGATGGTTATTTATGTTTATTAATCTTTTTGGTTCATTAACAAGCAAGCATTTATTTAAATGTAAGCTACCCCCGATTCAGTTCCTGATGCTATGTTAGACGGTTTAGGAATCAAGTAAAAGACTGTAAAGGCTACCCAGAAGCAGATATAGGTACTGACCACAACATCGTAATTATGAAGGCCGAACTTAAATTTAAAAATTTGAAAAAAAGAAACGGAAAAGGGCACTTGGACTTAGAGAAACTAAAAGATAAATATATTCAAGAAAGATTCGCAAACAAGTCAAATGAATTGCTCAAAGATATCGGGAAAATATTTTATTCTAAAGAAGTAGAAACAGAATGGAATAACATTAAATCCAGCCTAGACATGCTGGTCAGAGATATTCTGGGATGTACACAGAAAGAAAGTAAGAAACCATGGATAACAAAGGATATCCTGAAATTAATAGAAAAAAAACGAAAATACAAAAATAAATCAGACGAATCAGGAACACAGAGATATAAAGCCATAAAATGGGAAATTATTCGAAAATGCAGGAAAGATAAAGAACAATGGATAATGAAAAGTGCAAAGAGGTACAAACTAAGATGGAAGTAGGAAAGCCAGATGAAGCATACCAAGTAATTAGAATCAATTTTAGGGATATAAGGGACGCACAAGAACACGTCATTATAGAAAATGTAGAGAAAGTGGATAGATGGTAAGAATATATAGAAAATTAATATGCAGGAGAGGAACTAACTGCATTAGAACAGGAATCAGAAATTGCAAATGATGACTTGGGATATCCTATAGTCAAGGATGAGTTTGAATTAGTATTAAAGAGTCTGAAACATGGTAAGGCGCCGGGTACAGATAAGGTGCAAGCAGAAACTCTAAAAGCCGCTGGACAAGCAGTAACAAAACGTCTCTTTCAACTTGTAAGCAATATGTATAAAACAGGCGAGATACCCAAAATTTCAAACGTAACATCATAGTAACTATAACAAAAAAGAAAGGCGCGGATAGATGTGAAAATTTTCGAACAATAAGTACTAGTTTGCAAAGGAGGGGAAAATAAATCAAAAACAAGAATACAAATATGTAACACGAACTTACAAGAGGCCGTGCTACATTTAACAAGAAAAAACAACTACTGTGCTCAAAGACAACAAACATAGAAACAAGGAAAAGATTGCTTAAAACATATGTGTGGAGCACAGCAGGAAAAAGGTAGAAGCCTTTGAAATGTAGTGCTACAGACAGTTGATGAAGATTTCATGGACAGACAAAATAAAGGACAAAGAAGTGCTAAAAATGGTAGGGGAAGAAAAAAATATGTGAAAAACGGTTAAAAATAGGAGAGATAGGCCACATACTACGGCATGAGGGAATATTGCAGAAAATATTAGAAGCAGAAATAGGAAAAAAGAGAAGAAGAGGTAGACCTAGGTCAGACTACTGCACACATATGGTGAAAGATGTGGGCTGTAGGAGTTTCAGGGAGATGTGTAGGCTAGCCCAGAATAGAAATCAATGGAGGTACGCATCCAACCAGCCCCAAGATGGATAAATTAATGACGAAGAAAGTAACTGTACTTAAACTTGATGATTTTAAGCAACTACAAGTATTGGTTGGGCAATATTCTTGAATTATGTTAATTGTGTGAAAGGATTTACTGGAAAACTATTATTTCGGCAAATGTTTAAGTGTTGGGGGATATTGGCAGCCACAGTATGCTTAACCCCCTTCACTGAATTTCGGTGAAATGAGGCATAAAATTTGAAAACAATGGAAGGGGAACCGAGCTGTATACGTGCTGTGTGAGAATTTTAGGGAACTGTGTAGGCTAACTCAGAATATAAATAATTGCAGGTACGGGTCCAACCAGTTTCGAGACGATAAACCTAATGACGAAAAAATAAGCTGATGCTTATTATACACAACTAAAGGTGTTGGTTGTGAAATATCTGCAACTAATCTTGACTGTGCTAAAAGATATATTGGAAAAAATTAGAAATCGCTAAATGTTTAAGTGTTGGAGGAACTTAGCAGCCACAGGCTGCTTACCCCCCTTCACTACCTTACATGTGAATTTCCAGTGCTCCACCCGCAGGTACTACATTGGCCAGGAAGCGAGTTCTTCTTTTACCTGGAAAATTTGGAATATTGCCGAACTCTTGCTATTCCAAGCAAGGTAGGGATCTTCAACGTGCGTGACATCACTCACACACGAGACCTCCACTTATCTCTAATCCGAACGAGGGTGTGTTTTTGTGAAAAATGCTCGCCTAACATTTTTCAAGCAGACCGTGTCGGTATTCGAACCCGGGACTTTGGGCGTAGTAGTCACACACGTACCACTACGCCACGGAGCCGTCCCCCTCCCCCCCCTCACAACCTTACATGTGATTTTACAATGCTCCACCCGAAGGTACTACATTGGCCAGGAAGCGAGTTTTTTTACATGAAAAATTTGGAATTTTACCGAACCCTTGCTGTTCCAAGCAAGGTAGGGATCTTTAACGTGCATGACAACACTCACACACGGGACCCTCCATTTTACCTCTCATCCGAAAAAAGGTGTATTTTTGTAAAAAAATACTCGCCTAACATTTTTCAAGCGGACCGTGTCGGATTTCGAACCCGAGACCTTGGACGTAGTAGTCACACACATACCACTACGCCACGGAGCCGCCTCCACCCTTCACAACCACTGAATGTCGGAGAAATAAGGTATATAATTGTAAAACAATAGAAGGGGACCGAACTGCATATAACGAGAAAGAAAAGCGCCTATGATGAAAGATAACAAATATAGAACAAGAAGAAAATTGTTGAAAGCATATGTATGGAGCACAGCACAGTATGTCTATGAAATACGGGCAGACGGAAACGCATACAGAAAAACGGTAGCAGCTTTTTGAAATGCTGTGCTTCAGATGTATGAAGATGATAGCATGGACGGACAAAGTTAATAACAAATAGGTTATAGAAATAGTAGGGGAACAAGGATATCTGAAAAAAAAATTAAAAGAAATAGAAAGGCAGAATACGTTCTAAAGCATTTTTGGGGAATAGTATGGGACATATAACAAGCAGAGATAGGAAAAAAGAGGTAGATGTTGACCTAGATCAGATAGTGATAGATGCAGACTGCAAATTTCAAGGAAATCTGTAGGTTAGTTTAGAATAGGAAACAATGATGGTACGCGTCTAACCAGTTCTAGGACTGAAGACCGAATGATGATGATGGTCAATTTATTGGAGTAGGCAGAAATGGTCGTCACAGTTGTTAGAGATTGCAGATGCTTTAAGTGGACATCAGCTCCTACGTGGATTTGTTTATGTTGGAGCATTTCCTTTGTAAGCCGGTGTGAGTTTATAGAAGTATAATTTAATCTGATGGTTGTGGTTTATGTCAATTTGATTACGGGACCATTTATAATGTGTATAAAATACCGAATTTATTTTCATTATTTTTCTTGCAATAAGTTGAATTTCATTTTTCAATTGTTGGTTAAATAAATTTTACTTTCCGTAAAGTACATATTTTAGAGACACTTATTGATTTAATCTTTCTTTGTACAAATTGTGTCGTACACATGTTGCTAAATAAGTTTATGTGTTAAATTTTTAATGCCTGTTGTTCAAAAGAAGCTCGGTAGCAGTATTTTTGTCATGTTACAAATAGTGAAAACAAATTACACATAAGTCAAGGCAAGTCTTGCTTGTTCTTAAAAATGTGAAAGTGATTTTCTTTCAATACTTTCAAAAATACTAGTAATCACATGTCAAATCGTCAAGTATGACAAATAAATATCATGACAATATTCATAGTTAAGCAGCAAATTTTGCAAAGAATTTCAACGCACTATTTCTTTTGAACTAAAATTATTCATTTATTTTAGAATTAAATAATGTTCTTTAACGTTTTGCGGAAAAATAGCATGTACATCACATAGGAAAAGCAACATTCCCGGACTACGTGTTGCTTGTCTCGGTTTACGCTTCACAGACAGTCTTCACGGGATGTTAAACTTTTCTACCAGGTTTACAATATACTATGGTTGATCGCTCTAAAATAGGATAATAATGAAATAAATTACCAGGAAAATATGCAATCATTTGCTAGTCCCACAGTTTACATATGGCGAGAATTATTTTTGTTTATGCAACTGATTAAAGTCATTAATAAACAGTCTTTGCGTTTGGTCATATTTGATGTGATGATTGCCGTATTTTGTTATATTTTAATCCCAACAAGGTACATAGGTACATAATTCACCATCAATCTATTTATCTAAAATTGTGGGTCGGCAAAATTCCAGAATAATCATTGTTTTACATTTCTATTTTAATATTCTGATAAGTGGATGCATCGATTAAACTTTTAAAAGTGGTGGCCTTTAATTCGTAAAATGGATGTCCAATTGTTCGAGACTAGTGTCAGCTAAACCCAAAGAAATCCAATGAAATTTGATAATAACCGCTTTAAGGTGTTGAATCTTTAATACAGTCCATCAGATAGGTTTTGGGCCTTTGGGAACTTAGTTTCAAAAAGTCTTTATTTCCAAAAACACTTCTATCAATTTTTATTTTAAACAGTAATTACAAAAATGGTTTAATAATTTGTACGTTATGTGCATTAACGTTTTAATTGACAAATAATCAAAGTTATGTTTAGTAATTACCAGTGAGTAGCTTGAACTACCAACAATGTTAAAGTTATGAAAAGTTCGAAACAGACTGACCATCATGGCCTCCTCAAGGTATTTATGCAATCGCTCTCTCACATCATTTTGTGGGAAATGCAGATCTCGCCTCTGCTATTTCTTGATAACACACAATGTCTTATTCTTAGTAATCTTAATTATATAAACTGCTTTCTTATAGTTCATTGGGTCCTGCACCTGCAGTATCAGGTTGCGTCTGGAATACAAAGTAGTTGCTTTCATTCTCATGTCTGATATGAACTTTTATTAACCTTTTATAACTTAACCTTCAATTATACAATGTAGCATTCTATTTTTTAAGACATAATAATTGCATTTAAATTTGTACATGTTAGATTGGGTGATATGTAACTCGCCTACAAGAATATGGATTCAAATTTGAAGACAAATTTACCACCGTTGTACAAAACGTAAGGCGTTAAGTATCTTAAGCAGCAGTTTTAACCCACTAGAGCTTGCCGTGTTTTTCAGCATATTGTCAAAAGTGCTAATTAAAGAAGCGTAGGAATAAAAATTTAATTGGGACGCTCACGTGTTTGAGAAAATTGATCTAATGTGATCTAAAATTCGAAACGAATTTGTTCTTCATCAATTGAAGATATCAAGTCAAGCTTAGTATTTAGTTTTACTGGACTTTCGGATGCTAATTTAGTCGGCTACACTTTCGTTGTTTACATACTCACTCTGGATACATCCGTTAATATAAATATAAAATTTATTTGTTTCTAAGCTCGGGTAACATCCATTGCTGAAATTCCAAAATTAGCACCCTAGGGTACAACTATGCCGTGCTGCTCAACAAGCCAAATTAGTGGCCGACATTCGTGATTTACACTCGTAAAGAAAACGCAAATAGAATGTATGCATTTTCCGATTCTATGGTAGCATTAAGCTGGATACATTCTCCGTCTAAAAAATGGAATACAATTCTATCCAACCGGGTTAACCATATACCAAAGTTCTTATCCCACGCCCATTGGTTATTTGTCAATGGGAAATAAAATTCGGCCTATTGTTCTAATAGAGGTCTACTCCTTTAGCCTTACTCAATAATTCATGATAGTTTAATGGACCAAGTTGGTTAAAACTTATAAATGAATATTGGTCAATCAAGCCGTTTAGAGATAAAGTCGATTTTCAAGAACGCATTTAAGCAATAGTAACCCACGTAGCAACTAAAGAAGATTTGTTGCCTCTATATAATTTAATAAGCCATTTTTCTTCGTGGAGTCATTTGTTTCACTCTGCCGTGTATGTGCTAAGATTTGTAAAGCTGTTACCAAACAAATATCACATATTTAAAACTAATTTGGCTAAAGCTGAAGAGCTTTTAATTACAATAATTCAACACCGCCATTTGTCTGATGAGCTTAAAATATTAATGAAAATTGGAATTATTCGCCGGCTTTGCCGGTTTATTGAAGTCTTTCGAGTTCGTGGTCGAATATTTAAAGCTAACGTAGACATAATAAAAAACACACATATTGGGTCCAAAATCAGACCCCCTAGTTCATGTGGCTATAAATTATTATTGCAAATTGCATGGTGATGCTGGAGCTCACCTATTACAGACAATTTTAAGCATCCAATTTTGGATTATCTCCGCACGTAGTACCATTAAAAACTGTATTTGGGATTGCAACCACTATTTTCGTCTTCGTGCTGCCCTGTCCTATAATGGCAAACTTGCCTTTCGAACGAGTAAATGTAGTCGAGGCATTTTTATATACCGGAATTGACTATACAAGAAGCTTACAAATTACCCTAAGAAGTCGAACAATAGTTAAATGGCTAAAGGCTTAGGTTTGCCTAATTATCTGTATGGCCAATCACGTCTTACGCATGGAGCTGGCAACTGACTTATCTACGAATACTTTTTTAACAGCATAAAAGCGAAGAACTGTACAATGACATGTTCAAATAATGCAATAAATTTTGTGGATACCAAGAAGAAATCAGATTACAATTATGAGTTCGTCCGTACTACTACATTTGAAACAGCTTTCCAAAATAAATTGAATAGTAAAAAAATTCATTGGAAATTTAACCCCCCAAGAGCTCCACATTTTGACGGGATTTGTGAATCCCAAATAAAATGTATAAAAACGCATTTATCCCGTATCATTGGTCAACAACACCTAACATATGAAGAGTTCTAGAGAGTTTTACGTCAGATAGAATCAATTTTGAATTCTCGACCCTTGATCTTCCTAAGTAGTGACCCAAACGATTTAAGTGCTTTAATCCTTGCCCATTTTCTACATAGCAATTAGGTTGGCTATCAATAGAAAACGTATTCGATATTTCCATGAATCATTCATGTAGGTATTAGTTGATTGATCCTATGATAAGCCATTTTTGGAAACAAAGGCATATGAAATATTTATCTATACTGCAAAAACGCTAAAAGTGGAATACTGATATACATCCTCCCTCTGTAGGTACCGTAACAGTTATCATATACAATAACCTCCCTTCTTTACAATAGCCACTAGCCATTATAGAAGAATTAATATCCTTTGCCGTTTTGTTTTAAATTAGAATTTGTCCTTTATGTTCGAGTACAGGACTGCATAAGGCGGTGTTTGTTCTTTGTATTTTTTAGTATAAGAATACTTTAACTAGGAATTTTTGTTTATATTGGCCCCACCCAGGATGTTTACGCTGAGAATCCTTGTTTGAGCGATTGATTAAGATCGGAGTCGTTAATAAACCGTCTTAGTATTAAGTCACATTTGATGTGAAGTGTGCCGTAATTATACCAACAGCGTACTTAGGGACATAATTCCCCATCAACCAATTCATCAAAGATCGTGGGTCGGCCAGAATAGTCCTTGCTTACCTTTTCTATTTTAGTATTCTGGCAATGTATGTATCAATTCAGGAGATTTTATTTTAATGACTTGTTATTCGTTACGTTTATGAGTCCAATATTTACAAACAATCTATATAACCATACAGTTTACTCATCAACCCTCCAATCTTCAAGTTACTTATTTAAAGAATGGGCGCATTCCTATGTTTTTGATTTTCGCTCCCATATAATTTTTAGTTGTTATACATTTTGATTTTTACATATGTACAGATAATTTCCATTCCGAATGGACTTGCACCTTGACGGAGTTCTAGATTACTAGAACAGGTGGAATGGATTCCGCGATCCAGCGATCTAAAGAGCCAAACTACAGGTTCAACCAAATTAGTAGGGTCTTTAGTGAGGAACTAAGACAGGTCCCCAAAAGAGGACAGCGGCTGTTTTGGTACTTAGATTGGTAGAAAACGTAGGGGTCGGTATGGCATTCTAAGACACACTACCGCCATGTGAAAGACAACGGGTAACCACCACATTACCTCCCAAGTACAAAGCGAACTTAAAAATGTTTTTAAAATGATAGCATCTTCTGAGGTAAAGGATTCCGGAGTTAAACTAGTCCCCCATTAGGATCTCCTGGAGGGGACTACTTGGAGGATGTGATCTGAAAACTTAAAAAAAAAATCGTAAACATTTTGCGAGTCGGACCGAGGAATGTCAGAAGTATGAAGCAAGTAGGTAAGCTAGAAAACTTACAAATTGAAATGAATAGGTTAGCAGTAGACATAGTAGCGATCAGCAAAGTTCGGTGACCAGAGGCGAGGGATTTTTGGAGTGGAGACTTTAGAGTAATTCATACAGTATCAGAAGAAGAAAATTTTGGTGTGGGGATAGTTATGCGAAAAACGATAGGGCATTGTGTAGTAAACTACTTACAAAAGAACGATAGAGTACTGTTAGACTAGAATCTAAACCAGTAAATACAGTAATAATGTAAGTATACATGCCCACCTTCAGCCACAGTGAGGAAGAGATAGAAGCGATCTACAAAGATATCAAAGACATACTAAGATACTTAAAAGAACGTAAAAATTTAATAGTTACGGGGGATTTTAATGAAGTGGTAGGTGAGGGTAGGGAAGGAGTGGTAGTAGGTTTATTTGGCTTAGGCACGAGAAGAGACAGGGGAAATAAGTTGGCAGAATTTGGCGACCAAAACAATTTAACCATCACAAACACATTATTTCAACATCGTGCTAGAAGACGATACAGCTGGAGGATGCCATGGGATATGGGAAGATATCAAATAGACTATATTCTTCTTAGACAACGGTTTAGAAATCAAGTAAAAGACTGTAGAAGCTATCCAGAGGCAGATATGAACAATGACCACAACATCGTAATTATGTATTTACTGGAGAACTATTACTTCAGCAAATGTCTAAGCGTTGGAGGATCCTTAGCAGCCGCAGGCTGCTTAACCCAATTCACATACCACTGAATCTCGGTGAAATAGGGCAGATAATTAGAAAACAATAAAAGGGGAACTGAGCTGTATATAGGCTGTTGTGGGAATTTCAGGGAACTGTGTAGGCTAGCTCATAATATAAATAAGTAGAGGTACGTGTCCGACCAGTTTCAAGACAGAAAATCTAATGATGAAACAATAAGCGCACTTAAATTCTGATGATTAATATAAACAACTACTGATGTGGGTTGTGAAATATTTTCAATTGTGTGAAATGATATATTGGAAAAACTATTAATTCGACAAATGTTTAAGTGGTGATGGAACTTGGGAGCCACAGGTTACTTACCTCCTTTTGCATATAACTGAATATATCGGGAAAATAAGGTATATAACTGTAAAACAATAGAAGGTGACCGAACTACATTTATCAAAAAAGAACAGCAGATATGCTCAAAGATAACAAACAGAGACAAGAAGAAAATTGTTCAAAGCATATGTGTGGAGCACAGCACAGTACGTCTATGAAATAGGGGCAATAGGAAAAGCAGACAGAAAGAAATAGAAGCTTTCTGGAATGTTGTGCTTCACATGTATAAGGATGATAGCATGGACAGACAAGGTTAATAACAAATAGGTTATAGAAATAGTAGAAGAAGGAAGGTAACTGTGGAAAAAGGATTAGGGAAATAGAAGGGTAGGATACGTTCTAAGGCACTTCTGGGGAATATTACGGGATATATATTACAAGCAGAGATAGAAAAAAAGAAGTAGAGGTAGACCGAGATCAGACTCTTCCACGCAGATAGTGATAGATGCAGACTGTGTAAATTTCAGGAAATGTGTAAGTTAGTTCGAAATAGGAAACAATGAGGGTACGCGTCCAACCAGTTCCAGAACTGAAGACCTAATGATGATGACACATAATTTAATATTGAAATTTGTAAGATAACAGTATATTGTAATATTGGCATGTGTCCGTTTAATTTAAGATGACTGACTCGAGCCATATTATTCTTTATTTTGGAAGTACTAAAGTCGAATTTATATGAGATCATACCATGTAAGTGAAAATAAATAAAGGTTGTTTATGTTGGTTATTCTCAAGAATTTGATCTTCTCTCAAATCGCATACTTTTGTACTGAGACGAGTATCCTCAATTTATGCTGTATTATATTGTGAATTTATAGTTTTAGACAAAGTCCCATAAAGAAGTTTCAACGATAGGTCCAAAGTAAGTACAGTATGGTAAATTAACTTTATATGTTGTTTATCTGGTTGACTTTGTTGCGTTCTATGGGTTTCCGCGTCTTTCCTTAGAAGAATTTGCTATGCTCGGTGATTTAACTAGATGCCGTTGTGTTATCCCTTTTCTTTAGTCACGACTGTTTCATGCATCCGCGGAGTTTAATCTCTCGACTGGCTGAGAAGATTTCCTTTATTTCTAGAGCCTTTTGTTATTATTATGTTACCCTAGGTTCATTTATATCCACAGGAAATCCTTGTAAAATTAAGAGTTGATTTTCCTAGTCGTTTTCCCTTGTTTATTTTTTTTTATTTGGACAGGTTTGTACATTTCGTCTCTAGCGCTTTGGCAGAAGAACGATTTTCTTATAATACTGTCAACCCTCGTTAAACTTTGTGTCTTCTTTCCCACAGATCGAGATTTTTTGTGTTCAGTAAAACAATTTTATTACAGTGATTGTCAAAATTACTAGAAATAGTGAAAAAGAAATCGTTTTTCATAAGCCCTCAAAAAGAATGCGAATTTGTTTTTGCATTTAGTTGCTTTTCCAAAATAATACGGGAGCGTTTTGTTCCGTGAGTTTCTATAAACTCAACTGAAGTAATGGCAAAGGTTAAAATGATTTCAATATCTTTAAGTTTGACGTGTTTCGTTTCGCTATCGCCGTATCGGCACTACCGGTACTACTCGCAAGTAGGCATTTAACACGCAGTGGAAGTATTAAAATTGAATTTCAATAACGTTAGTGGAGTATTATTATAATATGTGACATCTGCTTTCCAATCTTTTTTCAGGTGGTTTTGTGGTGTGCGCTAAATAATTTTATTTTAATAAATAAACCTATTTCCGACAGTAATGTAATTCATAGTTATGCTGTTGTATTGATTTAGGAAATAAAAACATACATACAGGGCAAGATTCAACTTAATTTTTCTCGTGTTTGGCACACATGTATGACGCCAGAAAATATGATGATCCATTACTGACGACATAATCGGAAATAATAATGAAAACGCTGAAAACATAATATAAATTCTTTGTTGAGACGGCGAAATTTCTTCAGACGATGAACATATTCCATTGGCAGTTATATCTAAAAAAATCCCAGTTCCACAACAATATTCCCCAGATGCATTAAATAAGTCTTTTCGGAAAATGCTTCCGACTCCTACCGATGGAAGCTTTGCGTAGTAAGATTTGAAAATACAAGGCTCAACAACTGACAAGTGATACTTTTTCTGAGAACCATGACTAAAAGCTATAAAGTCTTGAACGTCATCAACTTCAAGGCAAAGCGCTATTCCACCGTCTACATCAAAACAAGCTACGTAGGAACCATGGATATGCACAGCTTGTGAAATAGACGACTTACTGGACCTGCGAATGTGTTCAGAATGTTTAACTTAATACCTTGAGATGTGCGTACGACTCGATCCTAACGATGCGTTCGAGTGCTGTTAACTTATACTTTATTCTATATTTTTTCTTCTCATAAGAATTACATTTTTTGTTCTATTTTTCGATTTTCCAAGTTTAAGTAATGAAATAAAGCTTAAATGTTGCACTTTTTTTAGCTATTTGAAGATTTTTTACTGTGTGTCATATTACCAATATGGTCTGATCATGCTGTTTACTGAGGCCATATAATCCGACAAAATTGGTAATATGGCCTAAGTGTGGTGCTAATTATGTTTACTTATATTATCTATTAGAAATCATTTTTAACAGGCTACATTGTATACCTATGCTAATCATACCTAGTATGTTGAAAAAAATTGTTCCATAAAGAAATATTCAGGTTCAATGAAGAACATTGTTTGAATTAAGGTGGACCATATTTCTGCCGTGCTTAGTAAAAAAGCGGCAACCATTTCTTGGAAAATTAAGGTAGTGATACCATTTGATTCGTGTGACTGTTTTTCAAGCATTTAGTAGTCAAAAAAGCGGTAAAAGCAGCCCAAAACTAAAAAAATTCAACATTCTTTTTGCCGTAACTACACGTACGTTATCAAAGTCACTAGTATCTAGTATTTTGTAAGCACAAATGCGGCAACTGTTGTGATTAATCGTGTAGTTACTGCCGTTTTACTAAGCATTGATAGCTACGGCTTTTTCAATATCTAAAACAATGATGTCACAGAATTCAAATCTGTAATACGCCTTCTTACCGGTTTTCATTTTATTAAATCTCTTTATACTAATAGATACCAAAAAGCGACAACATGTTTTTTTATTTGTAAAAATGCGACAATGCTAACAGTGAGTATGTAGATACTTCTATTTATATCATTTATTGTTTATTCAACGGTTAATTACTTGAATGAAATTTTTGTCCCGGTAGGCAAAAACAAAACAATTTGAAGCCACAGACATTTATATGGCATGAAGCAATAGCTGGCCGAAAAAAAGAAGAAATTATAAGCTGTTTCCGTGAATTTTTACTACAAAATAGAGACGTGAAACACATTACCTTAGTGTTCGATAACCGCTCTGGTCGAAATAAAAATTGGTGCCTGTTCAGTTATTTTGTTTATGCAGTAAATCCCAATGAGATCAACATTGACGAAATTTTACTTATATAATTTGAGGAAGGTCACATCTTTATGAGCGCTGATAGTTTCCACCACCAGGAGGAACTATCGATGAAACATAAAGACAAGGTATACGATTTTGTTGATTTTAAGAATGCCGTTCAAGACTCAAATTCTGGCAAAGTCTATATTCATGAAATGAGAACTTCAGACTTGAGAGGCTGGGCTGACTCGACTTCGCAGGCTAAACTTAAAAAACTTGTTTCTCGTCCATACCTAGCTGATATATCCAAAATTTTATTTAAATGCGGACAAAAAACATTTAGCTATTGGAAAAATCACGCTGGTGATAATCATGTTGGTGTAGTTGAAGTGGCATTCTTAAATGCTCAGACTACGAAAGGCAATATTAAAAAGTAAATGCAAGAAATGTTGACCAGAGCATTAAGCCCGAAAAGAAAGATGACATAATCAAAAAGCTTTGCCCATTAATGCCCAAAGATCAGGGCCGCGCCGTACATAAGGGAAAAGTCGTGTGGTGCACGACGGTGCCGAGGCACTGAAAAGTCTCAAAACTCTAAGGTAAAAAAAAAGAAAAAGTAACAAAAAATTGTCAAAACAAAATTTATAATGATAGAAAACAGTAAGGAATTTCTAGCTATTACATTGTTTGTTATTTATTTTGTGGAAGCTTCTGTTTGAATTTTAGTCGCTTCCCAATGAAAATAAAATGGACTATAGTATGATACTTATGATTCAAATTATGTTTGACTTGGATTAAGTAATAAAACTTGAACTTGTAACAGGTTAAGCCTTTTATTACTGAGAACTGCACTTATAATTATTGGTACATGATTAAGGTGACGAGATTTTTAGATTGGCAAAGCATGACAACTCTGAAGGAGGGGGTATCAACAAAATTTTCCAACAAAATAAAAATAACATCGTAATATTTTTTTATTTTTAACATAAGTACAATTTATAAATATAAAAAGATGTATAATATTTTATACCTTGACATATTTTTTATTTGAGTGAATTTGTTTCAGTAGATTGTTGTCATTTTTTAAAATATTGAAAAAATCTTTACATGAATTTGTCAAATTATATTTGACACATAAAATGGCTTTCAAAGTTTCAACACTTATTTTGATATTTCTGATGTCCACACTTAATTCTAGAAGTCGGGACCTTTAAAAAACGTCGCGGGACGCGGGACAAATTGTGAAAAATCGGGACTGTCCTGCCAAAAGCGGGAAGTCTGGTCACCTTATACATGATACACGTGGAGTAAAGTATAACACTTGATTGCTACAAAATTCATGAAGCTCTGATCTATTTCTCCATAAAAAACGAGCGCACCACTCATGAACCGACCCTAACACAATTCACGGGTGGGGGCGATTACTGAATACACAGAAGAGCCCTTAACATATTTATTATTTTATTTTTACTCTTTGAGACGAGGCAACCGAATTCGAGAATTCTCTCGAACGACGATTGTTACAATAATTTATTTTTCAAATGAGAGTACGCAATAATAACATTTATTCGAACAAATACGTAACACGATAAATGGATTGTGTAAACTCAAACAAATCTAATTTTGTTCATGTTTGAGCTTGAAATTTGGCTTGCAACGAGCGGACAAGCGTTTTTTTCCTGTCTGAGCTAGCAATGTACGAAACTTTATGTATTAGCACTGCATCGGTCGCGATTTCGTTTGTTCTTTGTTGCCAGATGCTCGATCTATAATTAACTTAGCGAAGTGAAAAGGTGCATGGGGTAAAAGATATCTCTGTTTGTAACTTTACTTTTTTGTAGTTTTAATTTACAGACTTGTGTTTTGTGTTATGAATTAAGGTGAGTTCATCTAAAATGTATTTTTTATTTTAGATTTATTAAAACATTAAAAGCAAAAACTTGCATCTCAAAAATCATTTTATATTTGATTATATAAACATCATTGTTAATTGAAATAAACTCAAACAGAATAATTGATGAGCACTAATATTCTACGAGGGTAAGGTGAAAAGTTCTCGGCTTGACACAGAATTGGCTTTCTAATCAGCAAAAATTTGTGCTTCCCGCGTGCGTGCACATGTCATTAGTTCGTATGACAAGTTTCAACTTGCTATCTCAAGCAGTTTGTTTACACGAATTTTTTCAAACAGACGTCTTAAGCGTGTTTCCGTAAGATGAAGAAACTTGAATATCGTGCGGTCATAAAATTCTTCGTTTTGGACGGATTAACCCTTCAGGAAATTCATCTGAAGTTGACAAAAGTTTACGGAGACTGTCCCTTCCTTGTTAACCGTTAAAAAGTGGGAAGTTGAATTTAAACGTGATAGCACGTCTCTCGAAGATGACCTACGTGAAGGACGACCAAAAACGGCAACCACACTGGAAACTATCGAAAAAGTGCATGATATCGTGTTGGACGATAGGCGAGTGAAGGTGAAGGAGTTAGCTGAGGCTGTAGGGATATTGGACGAAAGGGTGTGAAACATCTTAAACAAAGAGTTATGGATGCGAAAGCTCTGCGCAAGATGGGTGCCGCATTTGCTGAATGCCGATCAACAGCAAGTGCGAAAACGAATTTTGCAGTAATGTTTGGCCTGGTTCAATAAGGATCCGAGCGATTTTGTGCGGCGATTTGTAACTATGGACGAGACATGGGTCCACCATTACACGCTAGAAAAAAACAGCATTCGAAGCGGTGGGTGGAAGTCGGTTGTTCAGCGCCAAAGAAAGCGAAGTTGATCACATCTGCCGAAAAGGTGATGGCCAGCGTGTTTTGGGATGCGAAAGGGATCCTGTTAATAGATTACCTTAAGAAAGGCAGAACAATTACAGGCCAATATTATTCTATCCTTCTTGACCAGCTGGATGCCAAAATTCGCTAGAAGAGGCCTAGCTTGAAGAAGAAAAATCATCTTTCACCAAGACAGCGCACCTGCACACAAAGGTGCGTTGGCGATGGGAAAATTGACGGATTTGGGGCACGACTTGCTCGGCCATCCCCCCCTATTCCCCTGATTTGGCGCCCGCAGACTTATATCTGTTCCCAAACTTGAAGAAATTTGTTTCTGGGAAGCGCTTCATGTCCAATGAAGAAGTTGAGAGGGCCGTAAACGAATATTTTCACAGCCTTCCAGACTCTCACTTCCGGGAAGGAATACTGATGTTAGAGAACCGCTGAACCAAGTGTGTTGAAGTTAAGGAGGATTACGTCAAAAAATAAAAATTTTTTTTACTGAAGATTGCAGTCTTTCATTGTAGGCCGAGAACTTTTCACCTTACTCTCGTATTTATAAAAATTTATAAATTTTGAAATAGGTAATGTTGAGAATATACTTTCGAGTTTGAGTTTGAGACGTCGAAACATTTCCATTTTTCATTAATAATTTGTCAATTTAATTACTTATGTATTAATTTCTTTATAGTATACAGAACGTCAGAAAAAAAAAGAAGAAATTGTATGAATACCAAAATTTACTGAATAAAAGAAAAGAGAGGAAGAACTGGAAAATCATGTCAAAATTACGCATTTTTTTTCAAAACCCGAGCCTACTTTGCCAAATATTAAGAACAACAATAATACAGCCGAATCCCAATGTTCTGATCCTGTACTTGAGACAAGTATCAGCAGCAGACAAGAAACTAAAGAAACTGATCTAGAAAGCAATCCATCAACATCTTCAAGTTCCGCTGATAATAAGAAATCAACATCTTCAAAAATTACCAGAACGAAAAATATGAGTCAACTTTCGAAAGCTGCAGCACTATGGCCAAAGAAATTACATCCTAATAATATTCAAGAATTATTAGAACGTGGTTCTGTTCATTATCAAAACAAAAAGGATATTTATTCGAGAGATAGTTCGGAGTCAGGACGTAAGTTTTCCAATAGTTACTTCTTTAGAAGTTTACCGAATAAAAAATAAAATAAAATAAAATAAAATAAAATAAAATAAAATAAAATAAAATAAAATAAAATAAAAAAATTTTGAGTTGTAATACTGTTAAAATATATTTCTGTTTTCTATAAGTTTATAATTATGTTATATATCTCAATGAGAAAATATTTGTATGGCTTGTAGTTGTAAAATATATACTTAAAAAAATGCTTTTTAAAATTATTTTTCAATAGTGGATAATAATCCCCAACTTAACCCGTATCTGTACTCACATATGAACGTAATACAAATTTAGGGCGCTATTTTAAATTTGCACAAAGGCGCCAAAAGTGCTAGGCGCGGGCCTACCAAAGATCGAAAAGAATTTTGTAAAAATCTGCGAGTGGTGCAAGATCGAGCAAATTTAGGTTCGGAATTTGACTAAATATGCGTTTTACTATTTCCTTCTCTATTATAAATATATCTAAATCTGTGTTTTAAGTTTTTTTACAAATAATATTCATTTAATAAAATCCCTAACAGTTTATTTATAATGTATGTGAAGGTTCAACTTTTAGTAAAAATGCAGTATAATTATTATGAGATGTTACACTTACTGTCGTTCAACGGACATTTCTTTCATAATTCAAAGTCCGATTATGAACAAAAAGCATTTCGACGATTTTTTCCCATAAACGAATATAACGATTACGTAAAATTTGTAAAATTACCTAAAACTGACCGTAATCTAAGCTATACCAAGTAAATTAGGTATTAATTATACTTGCAAATCAATTGAACCGATCAAATACTTTAGTGCGCGTTTTCTTATTAAATGCCATTGTGTAGTTACTGGGACGGCAGGTTTGTCTTCGGCACCTTAAATGTGAATAATTTTATGGGGGCTTACTTCAACTATCTTTTATTGAAAGATGCTAAAATGTTGTTTAGATAATATTTGAACGATACAGTGATAACAGCTGAATCACAGTGCATGCAGAAACGCTTGAATAATAGAAAAAGAATAATTTACACTTCAAGAAATCCTTAAGGTTTATTTACCAAATACCACAATTAAAATAATTTAGTTCAATCACTTGAGTGCTGTATAATCGTAAAACGTAGACAGGAAAGGTAAAGTTCGTGACAAAAATTTAATCTTGCGTTGTGCAAATAAAATAAATTCCTAAGCAAAAGGAAAACGAAATTGAAAGCAATCCGCAAATTATTTTAGGAGTCGGCATACACAGCATCATCCAGAGAATACAAAGCAGGAAGTATACTATCGGCATGAGGTAGGATTCTCCTCTGTCAATTTATTACCAGTGTGCTGTGTGGGGAAAGCATAATATTGTCTTTAGTCTCATTAAATAGGTTGATTTTTGAAACAATTTTAAAATCCTTGTGATGTCGTTAAATATTTATATTTTTCTTCTAGTATGTAAATATTATTAATTTATCAATTTTAAGTGCCTCAAATTCATCCACGAGGGCATCCTGTCGACGCGTTTCGCCCTAATTGGGGCTCCTCAGGACAGGAGTAGCAAAGTTATAATATTTAATACACCTACATTATGGGAAGTACAGCATCACCTAGCTTACAATTTTTGTCTTCGTGCCGTTTCACCTGGCATCGTAGGTTTTTAGCAACAGTCGGTACGGAGGAGATCCGGCACAACTACCCTTTTCCATAGCCAAAAGTTATAATTTAAAAGTAAAGTAGGATTAATGAGTCTTAAATTAATATAAAGTAAAAATGAATGATTGGCAAGTGACTCAAATTCAGCCACGAGGACTTCCTGTCGACACGTGTTGCCCTAATTGGGGCTCATCAGGACAGGAGTAGCAAGGTTGCAATATTTAATACAGAATTTGCGTCTTCGTGCCGTTTCACCTGACATCGCAGTTTTTAGCAACAGTCGGCACTGAGGAGATCCGCCTCAACTGCCTTTTTCCATAGCCAACAGTTATAATTTAAAAGAAAAGTAGGATTAATGAGTCTTAAATTAATACAGAGTAAAAAGGAATTATTGGCAAGTGATTCAAATTCAGCGACGAGGGCATCCTGTCAAGGCGTTTCGCCTTAATGTTTTTAAATCCCAATCAATATACAGGGTGTTTTCAAACATCATTTGAAGATTTTAAGGGCAACTAGTACGATCGAAAATAAGATTGAAGGTCATAATAAACATATGTCCACCAATTAACTGTTTATGAGATAATAAATAAGTAAACGATAACATCACCCAGTAAACAAGTGCTTATCAGCTTTTGTTTTATAACAGTTTAATTTGAGGTTTTGTGCAATTTGCGGCAATTACAATGCTGAAATGAGCGATATTGTGTTTATGTACGGTCGTGCTAATGGAAATTCTTTACAAACAGAAACGTTTCTTAATCGCCAGCTACCTTCGCATGTGATGTTTCAGACGGTGTTTCAACGCCTAAGAGAAACTGGTTCGTTTGATAGCGGTCTTATGATACTGGATGGCAGAGAATAGCATGTGCTCCACAGATAGAAGATCGAATGTTGAATATTATTGATAAAAATCCCGAAACTAGTCTTAGAAGAATTTCGACTAAAGTGGGTGTAAGCAGCTATCTTGTTTGGAGAACTCTTCATGAGCAACTCTTATACCCCTACCATATCCAACGGGTACAAGCCCTTACTGTTCCGGATTACCAAGCGAGAATGACTTTCTGCGAGTAGTTTTTGCAAACAGCTGTTGATCGGCAAGATTTCGCTGATACCATCTTTTTCACTGATGAAGCTGGTTTTACTAAAAATGGAATATTTAATTTTCACAACAATCACGTTTGGTGTGACCAAAATCCTCATGCTATCGTTGAAGGCAGACAACTGCAACGTTTCTTTCTAAATATCTGGTTAGGCATGATAGGGAAACGGTTGTTAAGACCGATTGTTTTGCCTCAACGCTTAATAGGTCTTGCATACCTCGAGTTCTTAAAAAATACTTTACCTGAACTTTTGAAGATTTAGTATTTGGGGATATTTGTAAAGTTTAGTGTACGCAACACCGGTTAACGATCTTCCAGAATTGCGCCAACGAATAGAACATTGTTGCCAGATAATTCGAGAAAATCCCTTGTTTTTTGAAAGAGTGCGCGTTTCCTTTGAAAGAAGATGTAGATCCTGTGTCGAAATGAAAGGACGTCATTTTGAACAACTTCTTTAGTTTTAATCTATTTTATGTTAAAATGCAATAACACGTCAATAAACCAAACTTATTTTACAATTGCAATAAAATCGCTGTTATCTCGTAAACAGTTAATTTGCGGACATATGTTTATTATGACATTCAACCTTATATTCGATCATACTACGTGCCCTTAAAATCGTTAGACGATATTTCAAAAAACCCGGTATAGGAGATGTAGGTGTTGGAAGATCGCTTTGGCAAATGCTTAGAGATCTAACTATCTTCGATACCCTGTTTCCGGGTATCACAGTGAATGTTAGTCAAGAATATATGTCTATATTTAATAAAATTATAATATTTTTTCACAAGCTTGTTTTACTTATTCGTAACACCAACACCGGCATACATATTATTAATAAATTAAAATAAGGGGTTAGGTAGTTGGAAGATGAGGTAGTCAAAAGATAGAAGTTTTCTAATGCTTCGTATGATCCAGGTATTCGACAAGTACTTAGGTTTATGTTAAGTTGGGTGAAAACTTACAGCTGTGACGTAATCACAAAATGACGCCTGTGGTGTATTGACAGAAAATTATATTTGTAATTATATGGGCGTGGAGAAAGGTGCAGTAACTAAATGAAAGTTATAATTCAAATCGTTTAGTTAAAAGTGTCTGTTGACCGATGCAAGATCGTTCCTTTTGAGAATTATGAGACTTAGTGGTGCTTGTTAACAAAGATATACAGGATAAATCTGTATATAAAATTTAGGGCTAAATGCTCTTAATTTTGCTTCGAAGATAATCTAATATGTTATTTATGAGGATGATTGACATTGGAGGATAGTAGAGGTTGGTGAAAGATTGGGGTGGAAAAAGGTTGAGATGGGGGATGATTTTCGGTAGAATGATGACTTAGGTGGAGGACATAGGAAGGTTAAGGATGAGTGAGGAGGAGGGGTAAGGATTGGTGAGGAGAAAAACAGAGAAATGTTGTAAATGAACGATGAGTGGAAAGGAGAACGGAGGGGACCGAGAATGCGTCAGAAGAACAGTAGATGATTGAGGAAGAGCGGAGAGGAGGACGGAAGAGGATTGAGAATGAGTAAAAAGCAGGGTGAGGACGTTTGAGCACTAGTAAGTAGGAGTAGAGGTGAAGAGTTGAAAAGTGGAGGAGAATGGCGGAGAAGGCTTGTTAATGAATGAGGAGGAGGTCAGACGAGAAAGATGAAAGAAGAGGAGAGCATAGAAGGTGATGGAGATTATGTGTGGTGCCTCTGTGCCTCAATGCCTATTCTGCGTCTACTGATACCGTTTCGAGTAAAGCGATTAAGACCCGATTTGTGCGATAATTAATTTACGGATTCATCGTTAAAATGGCACTTCAAGGCACAATGACGACACACCCCTTAAGGACTTTTTGAAATATTTCAGTAATTATAAATCGTATGAATGTATACCGCTTGTATTTGATGAACCTTCCAGACGCTTAAACTATACAATTGCCGAAACAGGTGAATTTTTTGGCAAATACAATACATGAGTTCCAGCCTTTGATAGGGATGTATTTTGTTCTTTCGAAGCAAATTTATACAAGAAGCTGCTGAAATATTGGGAAATTTACCTCGAAAGGACTTTAAACAAGGCTAGATTCAATTTAATTTTTCTCGTGTTTGGCACACATGTATGACGATGTATGATGATCCATTACTGACGACATAATCGGAAAAAATACTGAAAACGCTGAAAACATAGTATAAATTCTTTGTTCAGACGGCGAGACTTCTTCAGACGATGAACACATTGGCAGTTATATCTAAAAAATCCCAGTTCCACAACAATATTCTTCAGATACATTAAATAAGTCTTTTCGGGAAATGCTTCCGACTCCTACCGATGGAAAGAATATAGTGGAACATTTACGTGATAAAATTTGAAATTACAAGACTCAACAACTGACAAATGATCCTTTTTCTCAGAACCTTGACTAAAAAGCTATAAAGTCTTGAACATCATCAACTTCAAGGCAAAGCGCTATTCCACCGTCTACATCAAAACAAGCTACGCAGGAGTCATGGTGGTGCACAGCTTGTGAAAGAGACGACTTACTGGACTTGCGAATGTGTTCAAAATGTTTCACTTAATAGCTTAAGATGTGCGTGCTACTCGATCCTAACGATGATGGGTTCGAGTGCTGTTAACTTATTCTTTATTCTATTTTTTTTTCTCATAAGAATTACCTTTGTTGTTCTATTTTTCGATTTTCCAAGTTTAAGTAATGAAATAAAGCTTAAATGTTGCACTTTTTAGCTATTTGAAGATTTTTTTATTGTGTGTCATATTACCAATATGGTCTGATCATGCTGTTTACTGTGGGTCATATAATCCGACAAAATTGGTAATATGGCCCAAGTGCGGTGCTAATTATGTTTACTTATATTATCTATTAGGAATCATTTTGAACAGGCTACATAATATACCTATGCTAGCCATGACTAGTATGTTGAAGAAAATTGTGCCATAAAAAAAACATTCAGGTTCAATAAAAACATTGTTTTAATTAAGGTGGACCATATTATTTGCCTTCGGCATCTTAAATGTGAATAATTTTATGGGGGTTTACTTCAACTATCTTTTATTGAAAGATGCTCAAATTTTGTTTAGATGATATTTGAACGATACGGTGATAACTGAATATCAGCGCATGCAGGGACGCTTGAATAATAGAAAAAAATTTACATTTCAAGAAACCTTCAAGGTTTATTTACTAAATACCACAAATAAAATAATATAGTTCAGTCACTTGAGTGCTGTATAATCGTAAAACGTAGACAGGAAAGGTAAAGTTCATGACAAAAATTTAATCTTGCGTTGTGCAAATAAAATAAATTCCAAAGCAAAAGGAAAACGAAATTGAAAGCAATCCGCAAATTATTTTAGGAGTCGGCATACACAGCATCATCCAGAGAATACAAAGCAGGAAGTATACTATCGGCATGAGGTAGGATTCTCCTCTGTCAATTTATTACCAGTGTGCTGTGTGGGGAAAGCATAATATTGTCTTTAGTCTCATTAAATAGGTTTATTTTTGAAACAATTTTAAAATTCTTGTGATGCCGTTAAACATTTATATTTTTCTTCTAGTTGTGAAATTGTATGTAAATATTATTAATTTATCAATTTTAATTGATTTGCTTACAGCTACGGAATACAAGGAGGGCACTGCATTATCAAGATATGCATAAATAATGCTAAAAAATGTATAGCAGGGTATATGTTATCTAGGTCTGTAGTGAATATATATTCCCATAATGTAAACATAAATATATAAATATAAGCATTACATTTGTGTGCCGCGAACTTTATAGCCCCGATGCTGCATTAAATTGTCTCCTAGCTACGGGATATCATGGAGTTTTGAAAGTGCGCCTTTATTTAAACTGAAAATACGATACAGCGTTGCTATATTCTCAGCAAATACACACTGAATGTTAATATCTGTACGTGTAAACACGATGCTGTACAGTGGACGCAGTGGTGTATTGGTATGTAAAGTTTTATCTTGGTATAAAATACAAGACTTAAACACCTGCAATATAAGATATACAATTTTCAAAACAATTTTATGGTACATCCTGCCAATATAAACGCATAACCTACTTCGAGGATTAGAAAGTTAAATAAGTGCTTCTTTCTTCTATTGAACGCAAGAATTTCAAGAAGCAGAATAATTAGTTATTTAGTTGAAGTTAGAAGTGGGTAAAATTATTAATGCGAACATCTTTCATTTTTTCAAATGAATTGTTTGCATTTATTAGGCGAAACTTCGAAAGACGAATAAATACCAATCAAAGTGGTTGTTAGCAACCTGGAGACATATTCATCAACCATAAGTCTATAAAACATTTTTAAATGGTTAAAGCTACTTCTAGGCTGAAAATTTAGGAAGAAGTACGAATTTCTGAATCCAAAAATCCGCAACATAATAAATTTTGCAAAATCAAGGGAGATCGTTAGGTTTTCAGTCGTGGAACTGGTCGGACGTGTACCTCCATTATTTCCTATTCTTGGTTAACCTACATAGTCCTTTGAAATTTCCAACGTCTACATCTTTCTTTCCTAAAATAACATGACCACGCTATAAAAATTTACTAACCTAATTAGTCTGTTTACATAAACTAACTGCGGTAATTACTTATGTTTGAAACTTTGTATTTGTATTCGTAACATGCAATATTGAAATCTGTTTTCTTTTTGGAGTTTCAAATAAATTATTGACCTGAGTTACGTTCAACTATGTATTACATAAAAAATATATAGTATGATTTTGTGGTTTAAATTAATTGCCTAAATTTCCTTTATAGAACTAAAAAATTATTGAAATTCCATGCTTAATGAATACTACTATTCGTAAAATAATAATTTACAAGGTACATTCGTATTTAATTTGGCCGTTTAAGAGACTTTCTCTTTTTCTATTCGGTTTCTATTTAAAGCAATGCGAATGCTAATTAGGTTTCTTTTATTACAGTTGTAAAATTTTGCAGTTGTTGGCCGCTACGGTAGTACTAACATCTTTACCCGTCTTCTCCTTTTCTACCCCGTCATTATTTCTGTCACTTATTTTAAAATTTTGATGGCTGTTGTTAATTCGATTAGCTACACCAATATTGTCTTTATGCATCAGGTTTATTACTTGTAAAATGGGCGGGCCAGTAAGAAAAGAACAAAATCAGTAACCGAATGCTCGCTCAAATTATGTGTAACCAAGGAAGGGAGAAAAGAGAAGGAAAACGAATGCCGCGTTGACCACAGTCGGAGATTATGGTGTCTAAAGAACGAAACAGTTCACATGGTCCAATTCGCCTTTTACTTATAACAACGGTTTCTGAAATGATAATTAAATACAAAACTTATGTAAAATATATCCCTAGCAATTCATTTTTATGAATTTAAATGCTAAAACAATACTAAACCACTGGTTTACGGACAAATATCTGAATTTTTTACTCATCATATACTAATATTAAATATTAATTATATTTAAGTAACAATCACATTGAAGGGTGTTTTGTAAATAAAAGAACTACTTCGTTATACACTCCTTAAATATATCATATATCATATATAAATATAACAAAAATCTTACTTTAACTATGACCAATTCGTATCGGTGGCAGCTACTAAACCTAGTACACAAAATAAATATATGCACTTATTTACAAACTAGCCAGGTTGGAAAGAGCTTGATAATTTTGAAGAAAAAAGCAATAAATCTATTAACCTGTGATCTTAGTTAAAACAGCAATGCCTTACTACCCTGTTCAAATCTTTCAACAATGGCTAGTATTATCAAATTTATATCGACTTTAATTAAAGGATTCATTACAGCGTAATCAAAAGGTAGTTAAATTTTAAATCTACATTTTAGAGTATCAAGAAATCTCAACGTAATTATGAAATATTAAATTACTAAACTAAATTTAAGGAAGCATCAAAATTCGCATCGTAATTGTTTCATATTAAAAACAACTGTATTATTTTTATATAAACGCAAAGCAATTTATTAATTGAATTTAAACATCTGACGGAAATTTGAGGCCTTTGAAGGATAGCTATCTAAAAGCCTTTGGGTTCCATTGCATTTAAGATTAATGGACCTTCACAACTAAAGGGGTTCGTAAAAGTTCTTGTTTGTAGAATTTTCAAAGTATTTTGTTAAATTAGTTTCAAATTATGTTATGGCACTCACCGCTATTATTCCACATCTGGCAAACAGTCGTTAGACGCCTGCAGTTTGTTTTTGTTGTATCGACTTTGGAAAATTTAAAGTTACTCTATGCAGTTTTAGTTTAAAGTTCAATACATACAAAGCAGAAATATTAGGAGAGGTTTATATCTACCTCATATATCTATTTACGTGTTTACAAAATTGTGAATCATAATTTGTTTATCTTAAATTTCTTAATTTATATAGAAAAATTGAACAAGAAATTACGTGTAGTGTCGAAACTATTCATTTAATTGAAATCCATTATAAAT
Source organism: Platerodrilus igneus (assembly GCA_036346225.1). Taxonomy (NCBI): domain Eukaryota; kingdom Metazoa; phylum Arthropoda; class Insecta; order Coleoptera; family Lycidae; genus Platerodrilus; species Platerodrilus igneus. The sequence continues at coordinate 11,280,517 of JARFIW010001700.1, read as the reverse complement.
ATTTATATCTTTAGTATATTCTTCAGTATCAATTTTCAAATACACGATTTTTCAACTTAAGCACTTGATGTGAGAACTCAGTTGAATTCAAATATAGTTAATTGTATAAGTTTGCGTATATACATAATTTAAAGAATTACATTCTGATTATAATCATAAATGAAATTGATAATGTTTAAACATACTTCAGAGATAATTTTATTAGATATTTCAATAATTAACGTTATTATAAAAAGTTTTGTACATACAAAATAAAATAATGTAATCAGATATTTAGCTATTTCGATAAACCTTTTTAAGTTTTAAAATAAAATCAATTATATAGATTATCATTTTCCCGTCTTATTTCTTTTGTTCTTGAATAATTCAGTAACATTTATATGTATGAACTGATATTGAAATTTTATTTAGAAACTATACGTTTAACGAACTGAGATAAATATAATTGAGGTAAGAAGTTTTTAAAAGAGACACTAAATATTTGTTATAGTCGTACTAACTTATACAGAGTAGTGTTTAATTATTTGTGTAAAAACTTAAAAGTTTATATATATATATATATATATATATTGCTGTGAAACCTACAAAATCCGTGAACTACGCTTTTCGAATCGAGCCTCACGAATTGGGCGTCAAGAATGCTGTGAAACCACCAAAAAGCTATTCATTACCTTAACTGTGTTGGTCCATTGACTTTCTTCTGTTAATCGCCTCGGCTGCTCCTCTAGATAACTTTCATCCTCATACATAAAAAAAACAAACACATTCCTACCACAAACATCAACGTTAACTCTATTTACATCAATATTCACAATACATTAAAATTTCAAAATTAAAATTCAGCATAAATTTCAGTATCAGAAAATTTCAAAATTAAATTTATTATCATTTTAATGTGCATCCAGAATTAAAGTCCTTGTAGGATGCCTACTAATTACTATAACAATATATGCAGAGTACAAAAGGAGCATCTACCACCCCTTTACGTTAATTAACCAGGTTCGTCTAATTGAGCTCAAAGACATACCCTAAATTTTCATCATAATCCAGAACATCAATACTAAATACCCCTTTCTACTTAAACAAGCAAATTTCACCTTAAAATTAAAATATTATTGTTAGTACCATTTCACTACTGTCCATTTTGAGTAAATCAATTATAAAGTTATTCAACACACACAAAAATCTCAAAGTTCAAACAAAATAGTATAATTTACCTGAAGGTTACTTGCACTCGTAGCTTCAATGTACATCGTCCCTTTTGTTAATCACACCATTCCAACTGGGTTATATTTACGGCTTCTGATTCTCAACGCTTTAAAAATTTTCTCCATCACCATTTATTTAAAGTTGTTTCAGGGCTTTTCCGGAACTAATCTGTGTATATCTGACCCTAGTCTTGTGGATCCAGACACGTTTATGCACCATTTAATTATTAATACCCCCGAAAAATAACAAAGAAATTCATACTTCTTTCACCAATATACGCCAAAACTGCCTACTTTTGTGTATTCATTTGTCGTTGTAAATTTTACTAATTGGTACAGTGATATTAAACTTTAGTACCTTGTGTCTTCTTTTCTAAGTGCACTAAAGTACATTTATTGTAGCACGTAAAGAACAAGCTGTTTTAAATCACAAACATATTCGAGCACACTGTTTAAATTATTTAATTACAAACGGAAAACTAAAAAGCACTGTTTAACGCGTTGAATCAAGTCGAAGATCTAAGAGAGCTTGTTCATATTCACCTCCGTATATATAGCGGTTAGCCTGTCTGTCGGTCTGTTCCCCAAAACGGCCAGTTTCTAGAATTTCGTCATTCTATGTTCCCATTCCGCAGCTCGGCATGCGATTTTTACGAATTTTGTACTCGCCCCAGTTAAATCTCAGAAATTTCGACACGGCACGCAACGTCTGGAAATAACTAATTGAACTTTATACAGAAATGTTATTTTACCTCTCAAATTTTGCCTTTAACTTTCAACCAATCGCAACCCCATGACGTTGCTCTACTCACGCCTTTTTACTATATGTGTCTCGGTCTTGAGCATATTATCTGTCTCTATCTACCCTGTTCTTATTAGTGCAAATTGATATTCTTTATTATCGATTATTTCAGTCCATGTGGACTATCTGGGTTAAATAACCCCGTATCGCGCCTTCTCGTGAATATTAAGCCACGGTTTCTCCAAGATTCTTTGTAACCATTTATTATCTACAAAATTTTCGCCGAATGAGCTTTTTAAACTACGCAGGTGTTCAAACATACTATTAATTCTCAGAGCCTTATTCCGTGGTATTTTAATCTTGGATTTTCACAGACTTTTATGCTTATTATTAATAATGGTTTAATTAACTCCAATTAAAATTGACTTCTATCCTTTCATTTTTAGCGAATACAAATTAAATATTAATTATTCTGTGTACACTTTGTTTAATACCGGGTACTTAAAATAGGGTTAATTACTATAAATTTTGCACGTAATTTCCATTTGTTTCTTTTTTAGGAATAATTAAATTACACGTAGAGCTTTTTAATACTGTTTCTTTTGATATAAAGCGTCTTGTACATGATTTAAATCTCTTATTTTTACTGAAACTAATAAATTTTTATGCTTCACGGTTTTAATAACGCGTATTATTTAATAATATTCATTATACACGGTGATTAAAATTATTTGATGTGATTATTTAATTTTCTACCCTGGTCTAAATATGAGTAATATATATATATATATATATATATATATATGTATATATATATGTATATACCGGGTGCTTCAAAAAAATGTATACATACTTTAAACTATTGTAGTTTTCTACAAGGCTAATGTTATATTTCTTCGCCAGGTGCCAGCATAATCGTCCCTCTATGTTATATTATCAGTTGGAATTTGTAATATTAGCATGGGGGACGTACGTTTGAGTTTTGAAGAACGTAAGCAGGTTATTAAGTGCTAGCAGCGTGCTACGCATTCTGAAGAGAGGCAAGTATCGTGTTTACATTCCAAGGCTGGTGCAACAGCTAAATGACGACGATCCAGATCGAAGGTTGCAATTTTGTGAATGGATTCAGGAGATGGTGATACGTGAACCGGGATTTATGGGTAGCATCATTTGGTCGGATGAAGCCCAATTCAAACTTAATGGAACTGTCAATAGGCACAATTGTGTTTACTGGTGTGAAGAAAATCCTCACATTACAATTGAAAAAGCTGTAAATTTGCCTGGTGTAAATGTGTGGTGCGGTTTGTCTTCAAGGGGACTCATTGGACCTTTTCGATTTGAAGGCACTGTAACTGGTATTAATTACCTAACAATGCTTGCTGATTCCATATTTCCTGCCATTCGTGCATTATACGGTAATGATGATTTTATTTTCAACAAGATGGTGCTCCGCCGCACTATCACAGGGACGTACGAGCTTACCTGGATCAAAATTTGTCGGGCCAGTGGATAGGACGCAGGGGGCCAATCGAGTTTCCAGCACGCTCTCCAGACCTTACACCACTGGATTTCTTCTTGTGGGGCACAGTAAAAGATGAGGTGTACAAACGTAAACCACGTAACCTAGACATTCTTTGGAATGAGATTCAAGCAGTGTGTAGAGAAATCTCATTGGACGTTTTGATACGATGTACAGAATCTGTAGTGACTCGTACTCAGAATTGTATTGATGCTGCAGGTCACCAATTTGAACAGTATTAACATTTGTTATTAATATTTCATTTACATTGGACTTTCAGCTTTCTATTTTCATGAAATTTAACTTTGTAGAACGGTAAATAAATTTTCTATGGAAGTTCAAAGTGTGTATACATTTTTTTGAAGCACCCAGTATATATATATATGTAAATATATATATATATATATATATATATATATATGTATATATATATATATACACACATACACATATATAAGCATAAGGTTAAACAGCAGCGTTCCGTGAATATACAACTCCGTCAACCTGAGCAAAATTATGAGCCCAAATTATGTAAATACTCATTTCACAGCAACATACTAATTACAAACACTCAGTATATTAAATTATACAGACATAAACCCGCGATTAAAAGAATTTCATTCATATTACGTACCCTAATGGTGTTATTAGACAAGAAAAATGATATATTTCGCGCATAAAAGACGTTTTGAGAGAATTCTTCATCCATAAATTTTTCTATCAAAATATTCGATAGCATAAGTGCTAAATTATTTTTAAAAATTTCGTTTGATACTTATTAGAATTTGATAGTAAGAAAGGTATTCAAGTTGCTGGAAGTGGCGTGTATAATAATGCTAGACATACCGTTGTATTTTTGACAAAAACGCGTACATAGTATTCTTCAGGAAAGTGTATTGCAACTGAAATAAAGGATCCTGCTCATTGAACTTCGAGAATATTCCATTAATAGTAAAAGTAAACGAACGTTCAAATATAAGCTGTACTATAAAATAAAACAATTAACGACAATCATAAACCAAGCGAATTACTGCAACAATTCTTGAAAATAAGATAACACGTAAATAAATATACTTAGTAGATTCAGGCCGTAAAACGCCAGAGTGTAAAAGTTGCATGGTTTAGAACGATTTTATATTCTACGTAGAGGACGGGCCTCTAAATTTCAACGAATAAAAATGTAGGAGTAATAACCAGATTTACCTCGAAGCTTCTAGACGTGTAGCGTTAAAGGTATGGTCAGTTGTTGAATACTTACATAAAAGTCACCATGCTAGTTTAACATGAAGTAATATCTAGTAGCGATATATTGTAGTAAGCATACGACTTTGATTAACAACTTTAAAAGTTTATTGCCATTCTGAAGTAGATGGTTTCAAAACTTGAAAATAAATAAACAAGGATGAATTACTGCATGATAAAGATTTAATTTACAATGGAAATGGATTTAATAAAAAGTTGGTGATAAATTTTAAGTGATATGGGCAATCTTTTTATATTGATTTGGAATGCAATTCTTATATTTGAAGGTATTTAATAGAAAATTTTCAACAGTATGAAGAAAGAAGACCAGCATAATTTACACGATGAAATAAAAGTCACATTGTCTCAAAATTTTAAAAAGGATATTTCTAGCAGTTAGCTATGTTAAGTTACGTAAGATTTTGTGTGCAAATTTATGTGTGATAATGGTTAATTTGATGTGAGGGTGGCTGATCTTCTATAAGTTTTGTGGTTATATGAAAAACTATTAAACATGACTGATCAGATGCGTTTAAATCCGATTTTAACGGGAGGTTGTTTGAATTATCTGACTTGTTTGAAAATTTTTATACATAATAAGATTTCCATAGGGAATGAGTTGTGAATGGAACTCGAATTAGAAAAGAGAGATTTTGGACTCTATTTTAATGTAAACGAGTGATTAAAATGAAAAACTAAAACTAAATAAAATGTTGATGAAAGCGAGAATGGCAATGACGTTTACATACAAATTTGATCAGCTGAGTATGTACACTGTTGTCATAGCTAATTTGAAGCTAACAAAAAACTGTGAACCTACAATCATTTATCGATGAAAACAGGTAAAAGCTTTGATATTATCCACTGGTCTGGATTTATTTCGTGAATTTATGCATTTTTGGATATTGTATATCGAAGAGACAATTAATACTGTCAAATGCAGAAAGACATTTCGAATTATTATGCAGAGATAAACGGTTAATTTGACATAGAAACAAGGAGAAGATCGCTGAAAACATATGTGTAGAGCTCAGCAATGTACGGCTATGAAACGTATATAGTTGTAGAAGTGGACAGGAAAATGGTAAAAACCCTTGAAATCTGGTGCTACACACCTATGATGAAGATATCACGGACAGACAAAGTTAAGAACCAAAAGGTTCTCAAAATGGTAGCGGAAAAAGAAATATGTATAAAACAGTAAGAAATAGGAGAGATTGGATGATAGGACACATGCCACGGCATGAAGGAGTAGTGCGTAATTTATTAGAAGCAGAGATAGGAAAAAAAGAGATAGAATTACACCTAGGTTAGACTATTGCACAGAGATAGCGGAAGATGTAGGGTGTTTGAATTTCAGGGAAATGTGTCGGTTAGCTTAGAATAAAAAATAATGGAGGTACGCGTCCAACCAGTTCCAGGACTGAAGGCCTAATGTTGATACTGGTCTATTTAAGCTGTAATGGCAAATCACCAACTGCAGAAAGCAAAAACCACGTCAATTGGAAATTCGCCATTATGCCGAATTCTAGCAGTTCTAAGCAATGTATGGATGAGCTGGCACAATAGACACATTAGCTTCTGCTTGTATTTCACTTCTATAAAAAGGTACATTATTTGGAAAAAGTTTTTTATTTCCATTTTTTCGGTGCGCTGTGTCCAAAGAGCAAAATTTCGCTTTGTTCCCTTTTTGACGACTTTTCTTCCTCTATGAATGTAAGATGTCTCGCCATTCCCGTTTTATAGGAGCAAAGAAACTCACATCGAGAGGCTGCATTAAGTGATTTGAATTAGCTGGTAATGGAGTCGTATAAATATTATTTGCTAATGTTGCTTCAATAACACGGGGAGAAAAATGTGAGGCGAGGTTATCGCCAATTACAACTTTTTTTTGCTCTGGTGTGCTATTATTGTTTATGTGGCGCATCAAAATTTAAAAAAGCACGTCTCAAATGTAGTCATATCAAACCAACCACTTGGCGTAACATCATACACTGTACCCACAGAACCACCAGACGTCCAATTTTCGTACAAGTGCTGTTTCTAGTAAACCACCATGGCAGGCAATAAGTCGCCCTTAGCTGTTCCGCATACCATCAAACTCACAGATGTTCAAGAGTGCTCCTGAACAAGCTCCACTCTTTTAGCCTCTCTGGGAAACAACACTCTTTTTGCACCAGGACCATCAGTTATGTTGGTCTCATCGTAGTTATAGATATGATCGAGCAAAACATTTTCTAAGGCATTTAATTTGGTTAAAAAACTCTGTTAGCTCCGGTATACCTACAACAGCTCGTTGACATTTTATGTTGGTAGCCAAGCGGCTAGTCAGATTGTTCCTTGGAGCAAAGGCTTGTATCTATACCGGGTTGATTGTTCTTCGATTCCTTAATGGTCCTGCCCTGCTTGGTATCGAATTTTGCTATCACTTGACGAATATCTTGGTGTATCATTGGAAAGCCCCAATCGTTTACCGTACCAAGTGTTTTTGCTATTAAATGTTTTTCGTCACTAGTTAACACACACGGACGTCCCGGTTTTAAAGGATGATGACCATGAATTTTATCCATCAAGGTTGTTCAGGGGACTTTAAACTTTTTACACGCTTCTAGCTTCGACGTGCCATGTTTTACAGCATCGATGGCTTTGTTCATGTTTTGCTTGTTATAGTTGATATAAGGTCTCCCTCCTAACTTTTTCACGTACTTGCGAGACATTATCTTTATAAAAAACTAATCTGAAACAAAAAAAAAGCTAGGATAAAGAATAACAAAAACAAAATAATATTAATAACCATAGTAATGACAAATATTGTTATTTGTTATTATTATTATTTGCATAATCAACAAAAATAGTGTAGAATGTAAAAAAGAATCAACAAATCAATCAATAACCTGAAACAATCAATAAAAAGGGTAAAATTTTATATTAAATATATAACTGTCGAAGTCACCCCGGCTGTCGAAGTTCCACCATTTTACGGTACTCTTCTCTTTCATTACTTATCATTACTTGTACAGCGCATGTCGTTACTAAGCCACTATGCTCGAAACACGTGCTCTTTATGGATATGCCAAGGTATATCCTGAATTAAATAGTAAATTAATAACGAGAATGCATACTTTCGTGATATCTACTATCTGCATGAAATGTTCACTTACACAAAACAAATTCTGTTATTTTTTAGACAAAAACCAATTTAGTAAAGGACCGGAATATATCCTTAAATTGGGAATATACCATTATGTTGGTATTTAATACCTTCAAATATTACGTTTTTGATAGATTCAACATGCAAAATGTATTCATTTCTGCCACACAAATTGTTCCAAATGTTATTAAAATACAAATTCAAAATCAAAGCCCAGTACATATTTAGCTTAGCACAAATTTCACGAAAGCGAAAAATAATTATAAGAAACTTTTATTGTTCCGAATTTTGGGACATTTGTAAGTTCGGTATTTATCTGTCAAATAAAGATTGGAGATAATACTTCAACGTTTTGTTCCACATCAAATTATTAATAAATTTCGAAAATAATATTATTTTGGAGGTATAAATCGATATAAATGAAAACCAAACAAAATGCCGCAATAAGATTAAATCGGTAAATATGTGAAGTGGTGCTATTACACAAATGAGCTCCTTTAGTTAAAGATTTAGCTACTGCTTGGTTAATTACTTATCTTATGCAACAATTTATTGAAATCAGCATATACGCATTTGTGTATTTTAATTTTGAAACGTACTTTGATTCGGCCCGATATAAGCCTGATTCGTCATAAACATTTACAGAGCATTCTTAATATACTGGAATGCCGTTAGAGAGATCACTAATGATAATTAGTAACAATGTTTACTACAGTAATTTATTTTTAGCACCTTAACACCATGATTAAGCTATATTTATTACTACTCGTAAATTCGACTATGTAATTTATCTATACATCATTAATTTATTTACATAATCACAAGCTGTTCTACATTAAATTATATACATATGTAACGTATTTATTTTAATCAGTTGAATAACAATTTGGTTCATATATATATATATATATATATATTACTCATATTTAGACCAGGGTAGAAAATTAAATAATCACATCAAATAATTTTAATCACTGTGTAGAAGCTTTTGGAAAAGGTACGCGTTATTAAATAACAGCGTGAAGCATAAAATTCATTCGTTTTATTAAAATTAAGAAATTTAAATTATGTATAAGACGCTTTATATAAAAGGAAGCAGTATTAGAAAACTTTACGGGTAATTTAATTATCCCTAGTAAAGAAACAAATAAAAATTACGTGCAAAATTTATATTAATTAACTCTATTTTAAGTAACCGGTATTAAAACGTACAGATAATAATTAATATTTAGTTAGGATTCACTAAAATTTAAAGGGTATTAATTTTAATTGAAGTTAATTGAACCGTTAGTAACATATAATATCTATAAAAACTTGTAAAAACCCAATAAAATAAAGCTCTGAGAATTAATATTATGTTTGAACACCTGCGTAGTTTAAAAGTCACGTACGGCGAAAATGTTGCAGATAATTAATGGTTACAAAGAAACTTGGAGAAACCGTGGCTTAATATTCACGAGAAGGTGCGATACGGGGTTATTTAACCCAGATAGTCCACATGGACTGAAATAATCGATAATAAAGGAATATCAATTTGCACTAATAAGAACAGGGTAGATAGAGACAGATAATATGCGCAAGACCGAGACACATATAGTAAAAAGGCGTGAGTAGAGCAACGTCATGGGGTTGCGATTGGTTGAAAGTAAAAGGCAAAATTGAGAGGTAGAAATAACATTTCTGTATAAAATTTAATTAGGTATTCTCAGACGTTGCGTGCCGTGTGGAAATTTTCTGAGATTTAACTGAGGCGAGTACAAAATTCGTAAAAATCGCATGCCGAGCTGCGGAATGGGAACATAGAATGACGAAATTCTAGAAACTGGCCGTTTTGGGGAACAGACCGACAGAAAGGCTAACCGCTATATATACGGAGGTTAATATGAACAAGCTCTCTTAGATCTTCGACTTGATTGAACGCGTTAAACAGTGTTTTTTTAGCTTTCCGGTTTTAATATTAAATAATTTAAACAGTTTGCTCGAATATTATGTGATTTAAAACAGCTTGTTCTTTACGTGCTACAATGAATGTACGTTAGTGCACTTAGAAAAGAAGATACAAGGTAAAGAAAGTTTAGTATCACTGTACCAATTGGTAAAATTTACTACGACATATAAATACACAAAAGTAGGCAGTTTTGGCGTATATTGGTGAAAGAAGTATGAATTTCTTTGTTATTTTTCGGGAGTGTTAATAATTAAATGGTACGTAAACATGACTGGATCCACTAAACAAGGTTCAGATATACACAGATGAGTTCCGGAAAAGCCCTGAAACAACTTTAAATAAATGGTGATGGAGCAAATTTTTAAAACGTTGAGAATCAGAAGCCGTAAATATAACCCAGTTGGAATGGTGTAATTAACAAAGGGACGATGTACATTAAAGCTACGAGTGCAGTAACCTTCAGGTAAATTATACTATTTTGTTCGAACTTTGATATTTTGGTGTGTGTTGAATAACTTTACAATTTGTTTATTTAAAATGGACAGTAGTGAAATTGTACTAACAATAATATTTTAATTTTAAGGTGAAATTTGCTTGTTTAAGTAGAAAGGGTATTTAGTATTGATGTTCTGGATTATGATGAAAATATGGGTATGTCTTTGAGCTCAATTAGACGAACCTGGTTAATTAACGTAAAGGGGTGGTAGATGCTCCTTTGTACTCAGACTCAGGTCTGCATATATTGTTATAGTAATTAGTAGGCATCCTACAAGGACTTTAATTCTGGATGCATTCTAAAATGATAACAAATTTAATCTTGAAATTTTCTGATACTGAAATTTATGCTGAATTTTAATTTTGAAATTTTAATGTATTGTGAATATTGATGTAAATAGAGTTAACGTTGATGTTTGTGGTAGGAATGTGTTTGTTTTTTTTTATGTATGAGGATGAAAGTTATCTAGAGGAGCAGCCGAGGCGATTAACGGAAGAAAATCAACAGACCAGGTAATTCAAGAGGTTTCACAGCATTCTTGACGCCCAATTCGTGAGGCTCGATTCGAAAAGCGGAGTTCACGGATTTTGTAGGTTTCACAGCATTCTTTGGCGCCCAACGTGGGGCTCGAGTTCCAAATAAAATTTTGTGATTTTATTCCAGGAAACTGGCGATCTGAGAGAGAGAGTTTCTGTGTGTGTATAAATTTAAGAGTATTTTAGAGTGTGTGTGAGTGATTAGAACGTATGCAGAGAAAGGAGTGGTTAAGGAGTCAAGGAGTGGAAATTGGAAGTGACGATAGTGCATTGTGTGAAAAAAATTCGAAAATGGAAGAAGCTGGAGGCAGTAGAGATCAGTCGAGGACGGAATCAGGGGATCAAGGAAACGAGATGATAATGAGAATGCTAGAGAGGATGAACGAAGAGTCTAACCGAAAATTAGAGCAGATAAGCGGGAAAATTGAGCAATCGACTAAAGAATTTACAGAATTTAAAAATAGCCTTACCGTAAAAATGGGGGAAGTAGAAATTAGGGTTGAAAAAAATGAGCGTGATATTACAGGTCTTCAACAGGAAATGGGACATTTAAGGTCCGAAGTACGCATTTTTTGTGAAGAAGAGATTAATATAAAAATGACTGAAGTGACGGACTCATGTAGGGATCAGTTAGGCAGGGTAGAACGCGAAGTTAGTAGTATCAAATATAACATGTCAAATTTAACGGGGGATGGTCCCAGATTTTATACAGGTGGAGTATCATTGGACCAACACATGAAGTTTTATGGCGATAACAGGGTAAATCCACAAATTTTTATTAATAGTGTAAGAAATCTAGTGGGAAATTTATTTGACGAACAGACTAAACTGAATACGATAAAAGCTTTATTGAAAGACAACGCGGAAGCATGGTACAATTTAGTAGGACAGGACATAGACACCTACACGGAGTTTGAAGACAGATTTTTAAAGCACTACTGGAGTGACCACAGACAAGACCAGGTACGAGACGACTTAATCACAGGGAAATTTAAGGAGAATTTTCAGGAAGTAGGAGCAATATGCTATACGCAAGTATAGCATAGCAAAGCAACTGAACCCACCACTGACGGACCGACAAATTATTAAGTATTTATCACGACACTTCGAGGTAGAAGTAAGACAACACGTAGCACTACAGAACATAGTAGACAGAGAAATGTTTTTAGAATACCTGCAGAGGTACGACGACGTAAGTAGTGGACGACCTCGAGATAATAGGGAAAGACAGATCAACACAGTTAGGTTTGACAATAGACGGGACAACTATGCTAGAAGGGGGAATAGTTACGGATACCAGCGACAGAATTGGGAACAGAGACGACCATACGTTAGAAGTAATAGTTTAGGAAGGGGACCTGCACCGAGACCGGAACCTACCAGAAGGAATAGTTCACCAGACATGAGGGGGACAGCTAATACAGACACGGAACGAGTGGAAACGCCTAGGACATACGCTGAGGTGACGGCTAGACCAGGACCGAGTAGGGAAAACAGACCTGGACAGGAGTTTTAGAACGCGACAGACCACTAGATTTCAGTGTAAATGTATATGAACATCCACGTGAATTTTTCAAAATTGAGGAAGAAGTAGAGCCAGAAACTAAGGAAAAATTATGTTTGCCAATTATTAATTTAGAAATTTTTGAGAATAATGTAGAAGTATTACTTGATACAGGAGCAGAGGCGAGTTTAATATCGGAGGAATTCGTCAGCAAAATTAGGGATAAGGTTTGTGATAGAATTATGCCTATAAAGCGTAGCCATTTAGTAGCTCCAAATAAAAAGAAGTTTGCTGTAGTAAATAGTGTTGTGGTGCTTAGGATAGATATAGGAGGTTTAAGCTGTGAACAGGAGTTTGTAATTGTACCTGAACTGAAGTTTCATAGCATTTTAGGTGTTGACTGTATGATGAAGTTAGGGGTTTTGATAGATATGGAACGGAAGGTAATAAGGATTAATGATAGGGTAGTGCCACGGAAAGGCAGTTATGAAGTCACAGAGGATGACACGGGGTTGAGTATTAATGTAGTAGAGGTAGAAGATGATGAAGGTAAACAGATCAACACGATAAGATGTCCAGAGGATAAGATAGTAGAGGTTCAAGCTTTAGTACAAAAACATGCAGAATTATTGGGGGTAGAAGCAACAGCAGCAGATCGGGAGCAGGTGAAGGCAGAATTACGTAAAGAGGCACGAAAAATTAGTCAAGGGACCAAACCGCAATTCCATTGTCCAACATCCATGGACACATTTTTGACGAGGTTAAATGGCAAGTTTGTTTTTAATAAAGTAGATTTAAGGAATTCACTCTGGCGGATTCCATTACATAAGAATTCTAGAAGGTACATAGGATTTTCCGTAGAGGGAAAAATCTATAATTTTAAAGTAGTATCGTTTGGTTTGTCGGCAGAAAAGGAAATAATAATGAATAAGAAACAGACAAGTGTAGGGACTAAAGAAGAAGCAATATTTAAGAGTCAGGATAATAGGGATGATAAGTTTATTGTATGTGAGATAATAGGGATGATAAGTGTAGATATAAAAGGGGGAGAAATAGGGATGAAGAGTATTAGGATGGTGAGAAGAAAGACTTGGAGGGTCAAGAAGAGAGTTAGATTTAAATAACTTAATGAACAAAGGATAGAGATAGGTGAATTTTAGTATAGATATAGAAAATAAAGCTAAGTATAGGATAAATATGGGAGATAATTAGAAATAGGTTTAGGATGAGAACAAAGATTAAATGTAGAAAGAAAATAAGATAGGTTAACTATAGATATTTCATATAAGATTAGTGGAGAGTTAGGAATAGGGTAAGAGTAGGATAGGTATATAGGATTAGGTAGGGGGAAGTGAAGTATAGGGAAGATTAGTTAAAAGTTAGAAATAGGATAGGTATATAGGATGTATATAGGATAAGATGGATAAGTAGGATGAAGTTTGGGGATAATTTCAGTTTATAGAATTAGGTGAGAGTTAGGAATAGGATAGGGATATAGGATAGGTGTAAATATTTTTTGAATTGGAGATAAAGTAGGTAAGTTAGATAGATAAGGATAGAGAGAAATAGGCAATTTTTTTTGTAATTTTTTTGTCTAAATGCTTTATATTTGCATTCAAATAAGTGGGATTATTTGTATTCAAATAGGGGGAAAATACTCATATTTAGATCAGGGTAGAAAATTAAATAATCACATCAAATAATTTTAATCACTGTGTAGAAGCTTTTGGAAAAGGTACGCGTTATTAAATAACAGCGTGAAGCATAAAAATTCATTCGTTTTATTAAAATTAAGAAATTTAAATTATGTATAAAACGCTTTATATAAAAGGAAGCAGTATTAGAAAACTTTACGGGTAATTTAATTATCCCTAGTAAAGAAACAAATAAAAATTACGTGCAAAATTTATATTAATTAACTCTATTTTAAGTAACCGGTATTAAAACGTACAGATAATAATTAATATTTAGTTAGGATTCACTAAAATTTAAAGGGTATTAATTTTAATTGAAGTTAATTGAACCGTTAGTAACATATAATATCTATAAAAACTTGTAAAAACCCAATAAAATAAAGCTCTGAGAATTAATATTATGTTTGAACACCTGCGTAGTTTAAAAGTCACGTACGGCGAAAATGTTGCACATAATTAATGGTTACAAAGAATCTTGGAGAAACCGTGGCTTAATATTCACGAGAAGGTGCGATACGGGGTTATTTAACCCAGATAGTCCACATGGACTGAAATAATCGATAATAAAGGAATATCAATTTGCACTAATAAGAACAGGGTAGATAGAGACAGATAATATGCGCAAGACCGAGACACATACAGTAAAAAGGCGTGAGTAGAGCAACGTCATGGGGTTGCGATTGGTTGAAAGTAAAAGGCAAAATTGAGAGGTAGAAATAACATTTCTGTATAAAATTTAATTAGGTATTCTCAGACGTTGCGTGCCGTGTGGAAATTTTCTGAGATTTAACTGAGGCGAGTACAAAATTTGTAAAAATCGCATGCCGAGCTGCGGAATGGGAACATAGAATGACGAAATTCTAGAAACTGGCCGTTTTGGGGAACAGACCGACAGACAGGCTAACCGCTATATATACGGAGGTTAATATGAACAAGCTCTCTTAGATCTTCGACTTGATTGAACGCGTTAAACAGTGTTTTTTTAGCTTTCCGGTTTTAATATTAAATAATTTAAACAGTTTGCTCGAATATTATGTGATTTAAAACAGCTTGTTCTTTACGTGCTACAATGAATGTACGTTAGTGCACTTAGAAAAGAAGATACAAGGTAAAGAAAGTTTAGTATCACTGTACCAATTGGTAAAATTTACTACGACAAATAAATACACAAAAGTAGGCAGTTTTGGCGTATATTGGTGAAAGAAGTATGAATTTCTTTGTTATTTTTCGGGAGTGTTAATAATTAAATGGTTCGTAAACATGACTGGATCCACTAAACAAGGTTCAGATATACACAGATGAGTTCCGGAAAAGCCCTGAAACAACTTTAAATAAATGGTGATGGAGCAAATTTTAAAACGTTGAGAATCAGAAGCCGTAAATATAACCCAGTTGGAATGGTGTAATTAACAAAGGGACGATGTACATTGAAGCTACGAGTGCAGTAACCTTCAGGTAAATTATACTATTTTGTTCGAACTTTGATATTTTGGTGTGTGTTGAATAACTTTACAATTTGTTTATTTAAAATGGACAGTAGTGAAATTGTACTAACAATAATATTTTAATTTTAAGGTGAAATTTGCTTGTTTAAGTAGAAAGGGTATTTAGTATTGATGTTCTGGATTATGATGAAAATATGGGTATGTCTTTGAGCTCAATTAGACGAACCTGGTTAATTAACGTAAAGGGGTGGTAGATGCTCCTTTGTACTCAGACTCAGGTCTGCATATATTGTTATAGTAATTAGTAGGCATCCTACAAGGACTTTAATTCTGGATGCATTCTAAAATGATAACAAATTTAATCTTGAAATTTTCTGATACTGAAATTTATGCTGAATTTTAATTTTGAAATTTTAATGTATTGTGAATATTGATGTAAATAGAGTTAACGTTGATGTTTGTGGTAGGAATGTGTTTGTTTTTTTTTATGTATGAGGATGAAAGTTATCTAGAGGAGCAGCCGAGGCGATTAACGGATGAAAAACAACAGACCAGGTAATTCAAGAGGTTTCGCAGCATTCTTGACGCCCAATTCGTGAGGCTCGATTCGAAAAGCGGAGTTCACGGATTTTGTAGGTTTCACAGCAATATATATATAAATATTTTAGGTAGTTAATTACACAAGGTAAGTTGATAAATACTAACGTATTACAGTTAATAAGATGAAATATCAACTTAGACTTTTATGCAAAGCCCAAATTATCATTTAAGGTCTTAGACAGGCCTTTCTAGTACCATGCGTTTACCAATTACGCCACCGAGACATTTGACGACAATTGTAAAATTTACAAATATAAGTGATAACGACTTGGGGGTTGGGAGTTGCTCAAATCATACTTTGACTTAAGTACAGCAAACTGTAATAATGGAAATGCACGAGAAAATATGAAATTATTGTCTTACACTTCTATTCTTTTGCTTTGCCAGGTTATCTCAACGGAAATTATACTGTAGAATTTACGAAGATGAAATGAAACACAGCAATCGTCTATACATCCAAAAACATTTTTGTTTCGTACAATAGAATTTATAAAGCAGTTTAGAGTTTAACATTATAAAAAATTATTAATAATGATTACCTATGTACTAAAATTAGCCTTACCCGCTTCTTGTTAACAGGTACAAAATCTTTTTTAATTGATGCGTGGATAATTTGTCTATCTTTTATTAATACGTTCGTGAAATGTGATTGGCCAATAACTCATCACAGATAATTTATTAAAAGTCAAGATGCTGCAATCTTTGACTTCAAAATTTGATGCCAACTATCCCGTTCACAAATAATAAAATGAGAACTTATTTGAAATCTAATTAATTAATATTCAAACATTCTTATCAGTTACAAACAAAGAAAACTAAAATGTATACTTACATTTTTAATGGTCAAATAGCGCTTATTAAAAATTTCGTGATTACGGTGTTAAAAACTTCTTGGCTCCATCTTAAATTTCCATCAGTTTATTAATTTGCAAAAGTGCGTTTTCTATTAGTAATTAATTGACTTCAGAGAGCTCTTGCATCGTAGAACATTCAGTCTTCATTGTATTGTACAAAACAAATGATGCTTCATCAAATAGTTGCATTCGATAACTTCTGTGTGTCATAAGTATTCAAATTGTCTTAAATGTTACATATTGTTTGGCTTAAAAAGAATTACGAATCTTGAACGAATTCTTCCAATAAATATATATATATATATATATATATATATATATATATATATAATATAAGTAGTGGGTTTTAGGTCTGCTGGATGATTAATAAGATTCTTTTTATTACCTAAATTTTCGAATATATTCATATCTTCCTTCAGAGGTATAAATTGAGGTTTAAAATATATGTAATGGCGTCAGATACATAAATAAGAAAGTGTAAAAGGTTGTTGAAACATATAATAAAATTACTTTGTATATATTAAGATGTTCTTTTTTGAAGTATATCATTTAAAAAAAAAATTTAAATGATATACTTCAAAAAAGAACATCTTAATATATACAAAGTAATTTTATTATATGTTTCAACAACCTTTTACACTTTTTTATTTATACATCTGACGCCATTACATATATTTTAAACCTCAATTTATACCTCTGAAGAAGAATATAAATATATTCAAAAATTTAGGTAATAAAAAAGAGTCTTATTAATCATCCAGCAGACCTAAAACCCACTACTTATATTATATAATAAAATAAGGTCATAAAATAATTACCTGTTATATATATATATATATATATATATATATATATATATTATATATATATATACAAAAATTATCTCTATGCTTTATTTTTCAGATTTTTGCCGATTTATTCGGACGGATTAGTCACCCTGGATGATATAATTTTTACGAGATATCAGTATTTAACGATCCAATTAATGTCCAGCTACAACAACCGATTTGATTTATTTATATCGTAAAGCGTTGACGATCTTCTCTCTTATTCTAACATGGTAAGCTAATAAATAGGTCTTATCTACTTTATGGCATTTTAATGTTTGCGGGTTTCTAGAATTTGGGACGTTTATTGATTTATGCGAAATAATTGGCTTTTAATATAACGTGAAGCATTTACCTTATTAATCGTAAACATTCTAGGATATATTTTATTTAAAACTCTTAAAATGAATTTTAAATATTATGTACACACGGGACAATTGTTTTGTGCTTTGACAGTACATGCAACTTCTTTTCAGTCTACACGGAAAATATACTTCGCTTTGCTTTTATGGTAATGGACTGAATGGCTTTATATTTATGTCTTAAAGTCAAAAATGTTTTATGCAACTCTTTTTCAGTCTGCAGAGTTGTCAGAAAAATATGATTTATTTTTATATCTACACACGGGAACTTTATTACATAAATAATTAAAGCTTGCGAGGTACGAAAAACGCGTTTTAAAGTAGCTCTAACAAGAACGAATTTGCACAAGATATCTCACTCAGCTGAAAAGAATTGATTTAAAAATGGGGCTTGCAAGTTTATATTCGTTGAGCGATCTTTGCAATGACTGCAATACATGGAATTTAATCAAATAGTCAATGAGGGCTTCTTTTTAGGTGCTAACGAAATACGCTTATTTATATAGGGAGGAATAATTAAATATTTGGAAATTTTAACTTTTCCCCGTTTCTTTCTTTTTGGGTGAAATTTTTCATATAATTTGGCATTCAATGACCTCTCGTGACCTCTTTATCACATCAATATATATATATATATATATATATATCGACATCGCCGCCTAATTTTTCCGATCACTTACCTCCCGATCGCCTTGTCTCTGTGCCTCTAAAATCTTAAAATAGTTTTTAAAACAACACAGTAAAATTTATACCCCGAATAGCTCAGTTATGCCCTGCACAGAGTGAACGACGAAATGATAACAAAGAATATTTTCCCCCTTCCCTCTAACACTTCATGTACCTGAATGAGAAAAAACAAAATTCTTCAAAATTTGTCATATGCTATTCAAGAACCTATGAATCAAAATTAGAATAAATATTGAATTTATTCATTACCATAATTTATAACCCCTTTTAAGCAACTGAAGCCAGCAAAAACAATTATGTATTATATTGAATGTATTTTCTACGTATCACCAACTTTTTGATGACCCCTTACGCAAAGTATCTAAGTACATGTAAGTTTCAAATATTAAAAATAAAACTTGTGCTATTAATTGAAAATTTAGTTCTAACCTGGTATTCTTCCGATTGATTCCCACGGGAGTTTCCTGTTTCAAATCAGTTGCTAGTTTAGTGGTTGTTGACCCGCAGCTCTGCGTGCACCCCAATGCTTCGAACTGTTCTTCTGGAGCTTAAGGAGTGGCTTCGAATGAACGTGTTGCTTAGAGTTTTACTTGTAATCCATACATCTTAATTTAGAGTTTTCCTATTTATTATATTTAGTACTTAGAGGTATTGAAGTATTAGTATTGTTTTGAGTTTTACTTCCTTACTTACTTGCAGCATTGAAGTATTGTTTTGAGTTTTACTTTCGAATTTACTTGGAGCCCTAAATAATGAATTGTAAAGAATTCATTTATTACTAATTAATTTTAGACTTGCGTTTTAAATTAACGGCAGATTTTTATACACTCGTATGTTTAAACGCGCACTTATACTGTTCTCTTCATTTGAAATTTTAATTAATGTGACTTTCACCTATAATTTTTAATTTAATTTCACTAAGTTAAAATCTACCTAATACTTTGGTTTTGACTAGTACAGTTCGTGCTTCGGTTATGGAATGAATGTTTGTTATCAGTTTTGATGCATTATATAAACGTCGTCTTACGTGATGTTATTGGTTTACCGCCCGTTATCTTGTTATTCGGCCATGACAGAGGCGTTGCACTGCGCCAACATGCAGCCGTTTGGGTTTTACTTCGAGTTGCTCACTTTATACATTGCTCGGACGCTCCAAAAATCACGTAGATAATAAGCTTTATACTATAGATTTCGTTAGCCAATATTATTTTGTATCTTTTAACATCACGTAGTTGTAATTTTGTACAGAGACTTTTACATATTAACCTTTAATTCTGTACGTACATCGAAAATTATAATTTCCATACTTTGTTTACCTATGTTGGGTTTCCTTTATATGTGGCGATTTACATTTCAAACATCACGTAGGCTTCCGCCTCAACATCTATGTCTTATTGCGTGATGAAATATGCTCGTTTTTCAAAAGTTTGTTTTATGCATTTTATTGCCTTCAATTCCTTACGCAATGCTTCGAGTTTTAAAGAAATTTGTTTCATTTTTAAATATGCATAGTTTGTATTTATTGGGAGTTTATGAATATATTGTGTTTCTAAAATGAATTGGGTTGCTCCCAGAATTATTTATTCTACCAAATGTGGTTCAGCTATTACAATACCATTTGAAACTCGTGTTTCTGAAAAGGCAAATCACTGAATACAAAATTATTATTAAATAATGTCACAATTTTAATACAGGAGATTTGGGACGAACAGACGTAATTAAATATAGTAAGATCTATGTTGAAAAGAAGTGCAGAACTCTGGCTCGCACTTACTGAAAGCGAATTAAGTTTATTTAAAGATTTTGAGATTTAATTTTTAAAACATTTTTGGGAGCATAAACAACAATTTAAAGTAAGTAATACTTTAATTATGGGAAAATACAGCACCGATTCCGGCATGGTAAGGAAATCGTATGCCATGAAAAAATTCAGTGTGGCGGAACAACTTGACCCTCCTTTAGAGGTTACACAGATAATTAAATATCTGGCTGGATATTTCAAAACGGAGGTAAGAGAATTCATCGTCGTACAGAACATCGTAGAGAGGAACGTATTCTTAGAATACCTTCAAAGATATTATGAAATGGGTCAATCCAGAAGGACAAATGCTAAACCAAGGAACCAGCCCATAAACTTTTTTAAGTAGCAGAGAAGCAGTAGATTGCAATGTTATAATGGCCGAACATTCGGTATGTGAAATGTTAATAGGGCCAACTTGAGCCATAACAACGCAACTAGAAGAGATGTTGGATGGAAATATGAGTCCCGAATCATCGAGAATAGAAACGCTATCCGAAAAAATGAAAATAATGAGAATCCACAGAGAGACAGTTCAACTAGAGAAAAGCACGTCTCTCGAAATTAAACCGTATGAACATCAACGCGAATTTCTAAAATCTGATTTAGAGAGCGAAGAAATTTTAAATAACAGTTTGTTACCTATTTTAAGTTTAAATGTTGAAGGTACCATTATTGAAGTACTTATAGATACGAGAGATGAAACAGCGTTAATTTCAGAAAATTTTACTAATATTCAAAAATCAAATAAAGAGTTGATGCGTATAAAGGAACGTATCTTAGTAGCTCCGAACAATAGAAAGTTTGCAAGTATAAACAGCATGGCAATCTTAAAATGTGAGTTAGGAAATATAACGTTTCAACATGAATTAATGGTTGTATCTGGATTGATGATAGATGCGATTTTTGAAATGAATGTAATTGATAAGTGATGTTACTAGTAAATGCAACGAAAAAGATGATTATGTGTGGTAAATAATATGTTATATGGAATGATGAGGTAAATTTTGATGTCGAGAAAGACTATGTTAGTTTGACTACATATGAAGTAGGAGAAGAGGTAAAAAAAGTAGATAAGGAAGTAAGTGAAGTACTGGAAGAAGTAAATGAAAAGAGTGAGAAGTAAAAGAGACACAGAAGTAGTAAATAAAGTATAGTTAAAGAGGGTTGAGGATCCAGGTAAGGTACGGGATAAAGTAGAGTCAATGTTACTTAAATGTTTTGAAGAAGTGAGTTGAAAATGAAAATGTGAGTACTTCTACAAGTTACGAAGTTGAGATGGAAACTTTTAAGGAAAATGAGATTAAGCATAAATTAAATGAAGGTGAAAAAAATTTAAATGAGGGTATCAGCGATAAAATTGTTTATGAGGGTATCAGTGAGAAATTAAATACTTCTGTTGTGAACCATATAATTGTAACAAAAGGAAGCGATGCTAATAAGAAATTAGAATTAAATATGAAAATTATAAATCAGTGTATAATATAGAGTATAATTATCCAACGTCGATAGATAGTTAGTATCTTAGCGAGATTTGGTAATAAGAAGGTTTGTTGGAAGACTGAGTTAAAGAATTCATCTTTAGAGAGAAGATAGAAAAGGTTTTCTAAGGATGAGTGTGTTTACAATTGAAAGAAATTCCTCTCTTTTTGTTAGTCTGTGGGCACGATAGCGTTAGCAATAGCCATATGGAGTATCTGGGACCACTTAATAAAATTTTTATGCGAGATTTTGTCAAGATAATTATATTTTATGCGAGAGCTTTCCTGCAATATTTTGTGTACTTTATGTATGTTGTAGGAATTTTTTTTTGAGACTGAGCTTGATGACACCTTGTGTGAACATAAGATAATAACAAGTATAGTATGATGATGCGAGAATTCAGTTGATAAAAGAATGAAATTTGAGGAAGTTTATTTTAATTTAAGATTTTATGAAGTAAAAGAGAGCTATTTGAGAGAAAAGCCATTATGAGAAGAGAGTTTGCGTGTCTATTATAAGTCTATTGTAAATAGTTGTGTATAGTATGTAGTTAGAAAAAAAAAATTATTTATCATTGCAAAAATATGGATCTCAACAACGTAAACTTAGCGGGATTGATTTTAAATTCTATATTTTAATTTGGGGAAAATAATGTTATAATGAGTTATATAGGTGGTTGAGCACCATACCCTATTCATACAACACCCCAAAACTAGAAAAAAATGAAGAAATTTTTCTAATGTTCTAAATATCCATACTCCGTATGTAGAAACATTCTGTATGTTTGTACCCTAAATGCGAAAATCCATGACAAGCAAGCTTTATTTGTGTTACATAATAGTATTTTTAAGGAGTATAGTACGTAAGTAAAATTCCGTAAAAATCTTCGTAATTAAATAGTATTTGATACCATTTAAAACCCGTGTTTCTGATAAGCTAAACCGTTAAACGCAATTTAAGAACGCGTTGAGTTCATTTTATAACAAGATCCACTCTATTTCGTGACAGGATCATAAGCAATTCTAATACTAATCGAGAAATCGTGTATTTTAAATCGAAAAGCTACTTCACTTTTCTAATGTTTCAAATTTCTAAGTTTATTCATCGAGTACCAACAACCAATAGAGCAAATTCCATAACAAGCAGGTGGCAGATAATTAGAACTAAGAACACAAAAGGAAGTTCCAATTAACGAACTGGCAATATGAGATAAGGCGTGTAGCAGCCCATAAATCAGATAAGGTAACGGGCAATGACAGTTATTACAGATAAGTATTTTAGTATTCATTCATTAAACTAATTGGAATGATAGTAAGGTATTTAGCGACCTAATAAATCAACCTGACAACATTTTAGTTAAGATAAACGTGTAAACTGCGCTCATTTTCGGGAAAAATTTATATCAGCTGCTAGACCGACTGTTCCAGACTTAATGACGTAGGAACGTTTTTACTATATAAACCGTTAAATAATCACAAAATCGATTACGGATTGCTCTTTTGTCGATCAATTACGAATTTTTTTTTGTATGTCACTTACGCATTGTCAATTGTGAATGGTAATTGGATTAAATTGCATTTAACTTAACGTTCGAATTTTACTAGACGTTTAAAATATTTGTCAATAAACAAGTGCTTAAAAATTAAGAACTATAGCGATCGACGTTACCAGTGATTTATATTTAAATACGAGGAATTCTCGTTGAAAGTAAATAATGCAGTTTCCTACACGATGAATTTGAATTTAAATAGAAGAATGCGACATGGTTTTCAAATACATTTATTAGTGATTTCCTTTTAAAAGAATGGTATAACATGTATATGGAGGTGGTAATTTATTAAAAATTTAGAGATAACCGAATTTATAAATTCCAGCATAATCTAATAATTTTAAATTTATTTAAAGGAGAATGTGTTTGCTCTATTTATTTTAAATAGGTTAAATTGCCTAAGAGTGTGGTACGTAGGTTTTTTGTAAGTGGATAAATTTATAATTTATATGAAGTCGAATTACGATTTAGTTTGACGATTATAAAGAGATTTATATTAACGTATCTGATCAGCTAGGATAATCTACGAAGGTAAGAAAGCTTATTAAAATTATTCATGCAAATTTCTAAAGCTTTGTACCTTTCGTGACTTACACAGGAAAAAGTTTGTGAAATATTAATCAGGAGTTAAATTTTATATACTCAATATTTGTTAATAGTAGTTATGTAATGAATTCGATTTAAGATGTGTTGACGATATTAGTCTTCATTTGTAGATTTTAATATTTGTATAAAAGTAATTCCTTTGGATAATGCTTGTTGAAGAAAAATGTTTGTGGATATGGAAATTCTTAATGTTTTAGAATTGTTTCTTATTGAATAGTTGATATTATTATGAGCTTGAAGTGGGATTTTCGTTGTTCCACTTAATCTAAGTTAGCTAGGTTGGGCGAAAATATTCGGGAAATACTTCACACCAGCGTTATTGATAACCAACATATGGGGCTCATTTCATACATTTTTAAACGCTACATCTCACAACTATATATATATAAATATATATATATATATATATATATATATATTGCTATGTATTAACTGGAACTCTCGAACCCCGTCGTTGTGCCGTCCAATAAATACTTGATATGATAACGCCGTACTCGGTATCAATGGCGTTTTCTACTTATAACTCTACCTCTCTGTTTAAATTATCAAATTTCACTCCCACTAATTTTATTATTTTGCCACGGCTAACTTTTATTTGAATTATAAAATGAAGTTAATTAATTCCATATAATGAAACAAATATGATGTACAGGTTTTGAAAATTATTAAAATACACTTTTCAATCAATTAATATTGTAAGTCTTATTTATCTCAAAAATCATATGCTTTGCAATCAATCTAAAGTCACCAAAAACTATTTTTTTTATCAAAGAAGCCTGGAACGTTCAAAACCCCTTTATTATATTACGTACTTTCAACGTATGCAAAGTTCGTTGCTGACTCTGTTACACAAGTTTATCTTAATTAGGCAAATTCAATATCCAAATTCAAATAGAAAAATGTCTTAAAACTAAAAAGGTCTAACCTGGTCTGTTTACCTCGTGCTTCTTTATTGATTTTCAAAATATTATCGACGCTTTAAAATATTATACCATCAATTAGAATTTTCCATGCATTATTATACCATCCATTTGGATCTTTAACATCGTATTCGAAATTATTCTCCACTAGTTCGGAATTATAATATACCCATTTGAAATATTGTCTATCCACTCGCTTTATTATACACCCATTTGAATCATTACCATCGGCCTCAAATATTTATTGTCATCCGCCTCAGAATTATTATCGTCCCTCTCTGGAGCCGTTAATCGGCAATTGAAATTTTCATATTCGTAGCACTATCTGTCACTAAACAATTTTACTATTAAAATATTATTATTACGCGTTACTCTTAAATTCAGAGTAACGCAGTTTGGCCTTGTTGAGTTGAAACTGAGCTCCGTTATCATTGCTCGCTGTTAATATATGGGTTGATTCCCCTTTCTATGTGGGCTTGGCTTACTAATCTTAACCAATGAGGTCTTTGTATTTCCTACACTTAAAGTGGTTTTCTAATGTAACATTTTTGGCTTTTCAAGTAATGGTTGTTTGCTACAGATGCTTTGTTATCAGACCATGCGGTATTTTGAGTAAATAATCGCTTTTCCATATTATACTAAAATTACCTGATGCAATTTGAATTTCGATTTTCATATACGTTTATTTATTTACGCATCTTTGGTTACCTTTACTATTAAAAATTGTTGATTGTTTGTACGCACTTTCACAAGGCTTTGCTAAGTTTTATCTCATATCTCCGTATTATCATAACTGATTAGAATTCTTCTGAATGCGTGTTTAATTACATTTATTATCATTCTCTTCTAAATACGCGTGCTTCCACTGAAAAATATCGTTGTTTGCCTTACTTGAAATTACTAAAGCTCTATATACCGGGTGTTAAATATTCGTTATTTACCTAATGCATGAATTTCCTATTTCTATGCTAACTATGCGTCTTATTGTTCTAAGATGTGTCTATTTGCGTCGCTTAAAACTACTTATACTTTATATATATAGGGTGTTAAATGCTTACTATTTACAAACTATCCCAATTACTCAATTTATACAGATAAATAAATGCAGTTTTCTGCTTTCTATTGTGATTTCTGATTACTACATGACTATTGCTATAAAATACACCCTTAAATAACCCTTTATCATATATATTATATATATATATATATTATATATAACTAAAGCAGATTTCAGGGGTTTCTAGAAATTACGAGGTGTTTCTAGACTCATCTCTTCGGTTTGATTAGTATTGCTTTTTAGCATGTATCCTCGTATCTGCTATCGATGTATTGCTGGTTTAATGACTTTGTTCCGTTAAATTCCACATTCTTCAGCGTCGTTGTAACAATATATTTATTTGTAACATAAAGCAGAAGGCTAAAGCTCCTTTTTATTACATCAGTTTTATAATTTACAGGCTATAAGCACAGCGGTAGTTCTTTTTGGTTAAAGCCATTTTAAGAAGTGCTTTCTTGGTAGCAAAAAATAGTCATTAACAGTAAATATAGAATGACAATTTTTTTAGAAGTAGCGAGAAAATTATGTATATACTGATTGTCAGAAGTTTAGGAAAGATAATTTTATGAAGAATCATATTGTATGACCTTTATTCATTCTGGTTATTGTATCTGATACATATTTAAGAGATATTAAAAGTGTTGACAATTAGGTACGATTTTGCGTACTGAAGAATTACATTTTCGCCATTCACTATAGCTATAGTGTTTGCTTTAATATATGTTTTCGTCAACTTGTTTGCGTTTGATGTCCATTTTTTGCAATTGTATATAAATAAGTCATAAATTTTTACCAGTTTCACAATGTTACATAATGTGTTATGTATACTTTATAGGTAGTATAACTGTTCACACATAATAAACATCAACAATATAACGTTTTTATCTATTGTTTTTCTTATTATAATAAAATTGTAATTAGAATAATTTAGTAGTAATAAGCTGTAGAAATGGGTGAATGTTTTACAGAAAAACTTACTTATATTTTTACAATAATCACTTTTGAAAGTTTTATTTATCACAGCTGTATTTCTTGCTAAATAATACCATTTAAAATTTGAGAAGGCTTACTAAGGCAGGTTCCAACCCCAAGCGTGGGACACATTAGAAGCTGTTGATTTTCAAGAACGCAAAGGAACAATATTAGTACCTTAAACCTACTACTAATTTAATTAATGGAAGCTAAACTGCATTGTTGCATATAGCTATGTATATAATACATATTTACGGTAATAAATATATAGTCTCTATGCAAATTTATACACGATCAATGCAACCGATTTTTTTAATGAAGATCGTATTCAACATAACGACTAGACGAAAGGAATATTAATAGTTCATATTCGAAACGGCCTTCTACGGTTGAAAAGTTGGCGTACAATACCTCTACATTTAAAATAAATTTTCAGACCTGGCGAGACGTGTTAGTGAAAGGTTTAAAAAATAAAAGATGGTTGGAAACCTACCTAGTGCAAAACGTAAACGGGTTGTTTACACCTGAATGTCTTAAGCTATCAGAATTAAAAACACCACATGTTTTTTTACGTTTCTCCAATTATTGCAGATACTGCAATTAAAATCTGCAATTTGCAGAATAAAACAAATCCCCTCATATAGTTTTTAATTTGATAAAAAAATTTTATTACTTGAAACTATAACGTTATTAGTTGCGGTACACATCACATTTAATTTTCCAATGTTTCACCCGACGGTACTACCTTGGCCAGCAAGTGAGTTCTTTTTTCCTGGAAATTTCGAATTTTGCCGAACAATTCCTGCTCTAAGCAAGGCAGGAATCTTCAACGTGCGTGACAGCATTCACGCGAGACCTGCATTTTATCTCTCATCCAAACGTGAGCGTATCTTTGTGAATATTGCTCGCCTAGATTTTTGATCGGTTCGTGTCAGGAATCGAACATAGAACCGTGGGATCACAAGTCATACGCGAAGGTATCTGATCCACTGAGCCGCCAGTTTCGCTACATCTCTACATTTGATTTTCCAATGCTCCACCGGAAGATAGTACATTGGCCACGAAGCGAGTTTTTTCCAGGAAATTTTGAATTTTGTCGAACCTTTGTTCCAAGTAAGGTGGGGATTTTTAACGTGTGTGGCAACACACGCGCGCGTACACATACACACGCGCGCACACACACATACATACACACACGGGACCTTCATTTTGCTC
Source organism: Platerodrilus igneus (assembly GCA_036346225.1). Classification (NCBI taxonomy): domain Eukaryota; kingdom Metazoa; phylum Arthropoda; class Insecta; order Coleoptera; family Lycidae; genus Platerodrilus; species Platerodrilus igneus. Next base: position 11,252,103 of record JARFIW010001700.1, on the reverse strand, counting down.
TCATGCGAACAAGGGTGTATTTTTGGGCAAAATGCTCACCTAACATTTTACAACCGGTCCGTGTCGGGACTCAAACCTAGAGCCTTCGGTTTAGTAGTCACGCGCTAATCAACTAAGCCACGGACCCGACAGTTTCGGTACACCACTTGTTCCGTCGTCCGACGTCACTGAAACAATTTTAATTGTTAGAGTCTTATAAATTGAGAATAACCACATTAGGTGAATGGTATGACTCATCATACGGAAAAAATTAATGTCATATTGTTAAACAATTAGGTATTAATAACTAGGAGAGTTTCAACAAGTCAAAGCGAAATAAGCACCCTGAAGGTTACTGAAAACTTTTTCGTTTATGCTTATGCTTATATATGTAAAATTTACTCTTGATGGACAACATTATTCTCGATGAACAAATTACAAACTTCCTTTTACTGAAAGAGCTGCCATGCAGAGAAAGGCAAATGCCAATGACAGTATTAAATCATGAAGAAGCAATAGTGAAATAGAATGCAGCTTATACTGAATATTATTAGAGCATCGGTGGTGTGTTGTAACCAACTTGAATCACTGGTTCACAAATGATCGAATAAAAATTAGTTGCAAGCTAGAACCATGGCAACTGAAAATTCACTCTTTAGTCGAATCCTTGCTGTTTCAAATAATTTATAGATGCGCTTGCACAATAAGACATGCTGAGTTTCTGGTTGTATTTCACATTTGCACGGAAGTTCATTATTTGTAAAAATGTTTGCTACGCATTTCTTCGGTGGGCTGTGTTTGGGAATCGAACCCCGAATCTTTTGGCTTAGAGAACCATGTATTTTCCATTACACCAAGTTCGATGATTATTCTACAACTTTGTGATTATAAGGTTTTTGTTTTTGTTATAGTAGGAATCAGGAAATCCATTTACGTCATGAACCGTATTTGTATACATCAAGATTCGTCAATTGTAGGTAAATTAAGATTAGGTTGTGTTAAAAATGACTTGTACTTAGATACCATACTATTTACTCTAAATTTCTCTATTAGCATAACTGTAATAAAGGTAGGATGTGTAACAGCTTACTTATCTTTATTTTTACTTTAATTCTACGGAGTATTCGCTACTGTACACGGAACACGTGCTATTTATACTCCTTCTTTTTCTTACGCTTTAATGACGTCAATTGTGTACGTTGTGGTATATGTACTAAATTGAATAATAAATTAATACGGAGAATTCAAATATCCGTAATTTCTACAATGTGCATAAAATGTTCACTTACGCAAAACGAATTTTTTTATTTTTTCACCTGCATTTCTCCTATTTTTTAAAACATTTCGAAATTATAAAATCAACATTGCTTTGAACAACTCCAATAATTTAGGCCAACTCATAGTTGAAAACAAAATTCCAATCCCAATTCCAGTTTAGAAATCTAGTATTTACCAGTTAAAATGTGCCACCTGCCCTCGTTTCTCTACAGGCGAAACGGGTAGAAAGTTTCTCACCAGGTTCCTAGAACATAAAAGTTGCATTGAAAAGAATAGTATAAATTCAAATACCAACACCAACACAAAATACGCTTTTGCTAATCATTTTCTCACACAAAGCCACTACTTTGATTATAAAAAAAACTTTTCAGTTCTTCATTTTAATAAGCGAAGTCATCAGTTTGCCTTTCTAAATATCACAGACAACAATAAGTGTTATGGTGTTAATGATATAAAAAACTTGGACAAGTCTGCTCCTTCTTAAAAACCTAGTTCGTTGTTAACCATGGGTTAGATAATTTTCATTCTGCTAATTTGTGAAGCATAAGTTTTAGTTTGTCACACTACATGACTTATTCTCTAAAGGAATTCAATATAAGCTCTATCTACTTTACTATCGCTTTTCCTCATTTAATACTGTTATTTGCCTTTCGTTACATGGCAGCTCTTCTAGTAAAAGGAAGTTTGTAGTTTGTTCGTCAAAAATAATTTTGTCTATCAAAAGTAAATTTTACGCATATAAGAATAAGTATAAACTAAAACGTTTTTAGTAACCCTTCAGGGTGTTCACATCGTTTTGATTCCATCTTTGGAACTCCCTTGTTATCAATACCTGATTGTTTAACAATGTGACACTAATTTTTTCCTTGTGGTAAGTCACACCATTCACATAATATGGTTAACTTATTTTATGAAATTCTAGTAATTAAAACTGTTTTAGTCACGCCAGATGATGATACAAGTGGTGTACCAAAGCTAGTAACGTTACGACTTCATATCATAATAAAATTGCATCCAATTAAAAATTATACGAGGAGGCTTTTAGTTTTCTATCGTCATTGAGGCTATCTAACAGACACCCTATTTCAAGTTTTTCAACGACGAATTAAAATAAGTGGTTCACGATATATCTTTAGTGTTATATTATATAATTTAGCAAAGCATTTTGTTCTGTATACTGCAGATTGTAATTGCAATATCTGCAATAATGGGCGATAGATAACAAATAGGTGCTGTTTTTAAATCTAATAGCTTAGGATATTCAAGTGTAAGCAAACCGGTTACAAAGTTTTGATGTAGGTAGGTTTCTACTATTGCTGTCAGATCCGATCCGATTTTGAACCCAAAGTGAATCCGTATCTTGATTGGGATCCGGATCTTAGTGCTGTCAAATTCTGAATCCAAATATTCTGATCCGGATTTGAATCCGAAATGCGGATCTTTGATCTTTTAGTTAAATTCGGATCCGATCTCATTTTTAATCGAGGGTAAGATCCGGATCTAAATTCGGGCCCGGATATTATTCTGAATAATCTAGATCCGATTCCGGATTAACATTCGAAATTCGAATTCTTAATCTATTAATTGGTTCCGGATCCAATCCTATTTTGAACCCAAAGCGGGATCCGGTTCTAATTTCTAATACAGATCCGGATCTATATGCTATAAATCAGGATGCTTCCTACAATTCGCGTTATGTAATATACCTATTAAGAGTATTAGGTATTAAGCTATTGAAAAAAAAAACTTTTTTTACTTGCTTTATTACAAGGTAAACGGAAAATAACAAAATAACATTCGTGTGTATCATGTTACTAAAAATAAAATGACTTTCTTTACATGTTAATATTTCATTTCATTTTTCATTTTCATTATCATTTATTGATAACTATACACGGGCCGATGGCCCAACTTAGTTGTACATGCTACAAATTTATTACTTTTCGAGTTAGAAGAAAAGAAACGGAAACAGCGATTCTGTTTGATAAGATAAAAAGTGTGCCAACTGAAGTAAATGCGTGCGGCGCCGGCGGCGTAATAAAATACAGGTAATTTAGAACTTTTAGAGTTTAGGTTTAGACCTTTGTCTTTCTTTTGTACCGTGTTATTTACTTACAAAACTTCATACAATGTACCTCGCCTCCCTTTTCTGTTACGTATTGTATAGTTTATTTTATTTGTCAATTTAAAGAGGTTTTATTTAAACCTAAGTCAGTGTGGTAGGCATTTTTTTATAATGTTGGCGACTACAGTAACTTAACTGGGAACCATGATAGTTAAACAAACAACAGCTAGTGCCAGAATCAACTATAGAATTTGTTGCTCTGTTAAAAACATGCCTTTGCATAAAACTAAAGTGTGGGTCTATTTTGAAAAACTTGACTTAATGAAATGAAAATGTAACTTGTGTGGAGCAGTAATTAAATGTGGAAGTTCTACTGAATCCTGGAAGAAGCACTTTTCATTCAGGCATATAAGTGTTTCACTTAAACCATAACGATTCGGCAGTAGTTAACAGGGGATGTGACAGACAAATAGTTGCAGTGGTTGAAGAACAAGCCTTAGCCTCAAATTGGTAAGTATTTTATCATAACGCAGTTACTTTAACTGTCCATTACCTAGATAGTGAGTTTACAATGCAACACTTCTGCTTAGGTACAGGAGAAATGCTCGAACGTCATACTGCTACTACTTAGAAGAAAGAATTAAAGAAATTTTACACGCTTGGGGATTGGATAAAAAGGTATAGGCAATCGTTCATGACTACGCAGCAAATATCACTAAAGCAATGACAAAATTTGATTCCGTTCAGCCCATTTACTGCAGTTGTCAATAAATAAAGGATTGGAAAGTGACAAATTCACTAAAGAACTAATTTCGAAAGTAAGTTTCGTTGTGGACCATTTCAGTCATTTTACAACTGCAACTGCAGAACTACAAAAACGACAAAAACAAATGGGCATGCCAATTAAACGATTAGTTCAGAGTGTAAAAACAAGGTGGGATTCAACATTTATTATGATTAAAAGGATAGGAAGTAAAATCTGTTATTGCTGCGATTTTAAATGATAGAGAAGTTACTTCGTTCCAAAAGGCCATAGTTCTAGAAATAATGCAACAAGAATGGGCGCTAATTGAGCAGCTTGTAGGAATTTTAAAGGCTCTTCAAATAGCGACAACAACACTTTGCATGGATGAAAATGTGTCATGCTCCTCCGTAATACCTATCATTGTGCAACTAACAGCGAAGTTTTTAAAACCAGAATCTACCAATTCTGGAATACTATCAAACTTTAAATGTACTTTTAAGAACGATCTAGAAAAACGCTGTGATTTATCGTTTCGCAATGAACAATTATCACCATTAATCTTAGCTTCATTCTTAGACAATAGGTTCAAAAACTTGAAATTTCTGCCAAACAATGTTAAAGAAACAGTTCAAACAAAAATTGTTTCAGAATTGGGAATTCAAAACAAAAATCAAAACAACATTTTAAAAAAGTCATCAACTGCACTTGATTTTCTTCTGGGTGAAGAAATGGAAGACGCAGAAAAAGATTCTGAAATCGGAGAAAACTTTGAATTTAGTCGCTACAAATTGAAATTACCAATAGGCCGTAATAAAGACCCTTTGCTTTGGTGAAAGCAAAACAACCATCGCTACCCTGCATTGGCAAAATTCGCAAGAAAATACTTGTGCATTCCCGCAACTTCAGCTGCGTCGGAACGCGTATTTTCAACGTCCGGAAATATAACGCAGAAACGAGTCTGTCTTAGTACGGAGAGTGTTCGATGTCTAGTGTTCTTACATCAAAATATTAAAAACCAAAACGCATAAGGATATTAACCGATAAATTATCAGCATGTTTCTTTCTTTTTTGCTTTTTACTTAATTTATTAATACAATGTACAGGGAGTCCATATTTGGACACTTTTGCAAGATATCTCTCTTATTTTTAAAGATAGAAGGATGCGGTTTTCGCAACACTATTCTTTTTTTGTGAAACTAAACATGCCGCCAAGAAAATCTCTATTGCCCTCTTGGTTTTATAGATACAGGGTAAAATTGAAAATTATCACTTGGGAAAAATTCCCCCTATCTCGGTTGTCTTTTAACTTATTAGAGAGATGATATGATATTCTTATAGAACTTTTTCCGTAGAATCCAGTGGCCTAGTTTGTCTTTCTGGCACCACCCGTCTTTTAGGTATGAAGCAAAAATTTTTTTTAAATAGGACACCCTATAAATTTTTAATTAAATTAAGCATTTTCTGGGCTTTTCAAAAATATATAATAGTATATATACTTATTTTTAAAAATAACTGAATAAACTACACTCTTCTCAAAATTAATACCTTACTTAATAGTAGGCCATGGTGCCGATAAAAGAAAAGAAATATGTTTGCAAATTATTTATTCTGAAAATGCTATAAATTGATTTTTGAATAATTTTGTTTTATTTATCTAACAACGTACCTAAATATTTAACTGTATAGTTTGTAATTAAAGGGTTATCAATTTTTCATATAACATACATTAACAACAACAACATATAATAATAACTATGAAAATTGTTCAAAATCATTACCATTTTCTACAATACACAATTTGTACAGTTTGGTTATTTTTTGTAGAGCATTTATGAGAATTATTGAACGTCGTTGTATTTACCGTTGCCATGGTCTACTCCTGCTATTAAATAACGTATTAATTTTGAGGGAAGTGTAGTTTATTCAGTTATTTTTCAAAATAAGTATAAACTGTTATATATTTTTGAAAAACCCAGAATATGCTTATTTTAATTAGTTAAAAATATATGAGATGTGCTATTTAAAAATCTCGAAATCCAATAGGGCTATGAAAATTTTGTTGGCGGTATGTTTAGTTTCACACAAAAAAGTACAGTGTCACGAAAACCGCAACCCTCCATCTTCCAAAATAAGCGAGATACTTTGCAAAAGTGTCGAAATATAGACACCCTGTACTTGTACTGTATTTGTAATCGTATACTATGTAGTGTACTAGGCTACTAAATAAAATAAAAAACTAGAATATATTACTATATTTGCTAAATGCTATAGTAATATTAGCAATCAATTTTACATCCAGATTTGAATCTAGAAGCGCCTGGATTCGGACCAAATATTGCTGGTGTCCGGAATTGGGATCCGGATCCAAAATTCGAGTTTGGAATTCGGACTCGGATTTGGGATCTGAATATAGACTGCGAATCTGCGATCCGGATTTACACAACCTATTTTAGGATCTGAGTGTTGAATCCAGTACCATATTTATACAACACGTTTTTGGATCCGAATCCACTTAGATACGAAATTCGGATCCACAGAACCCATTCTGGATCCGGATCCTCTTAGGTACGGATTTCGGATTCGAGGTCCGGATGCACAGAACCCATTTTGGATCCGGATCGCCTTAGATCCGGATTTCTGATCCGATATCCGGATTTTCAGAATCAATTTTTGGATCTTAGTGGATCCGGATCCGACTGACAGCCCTAGTTTCTAACCACTTTTCGCGTTTCAAACCTCTTACTAATACCTCTTCACCAGGTCTAACAGTTTATGTTAAATCTTGGCGTGTTGTATGACGACAACGTTCCAACGCGGAAGACAATAACGAACACACACCATGAATATTCTTTATCGCCAAATCGTTGTGTTGAATACAATCTTCACTCAACAAAATTCGACTCGATTGATAGTGTACAAATCTGCTACCGAAAACGTTTCCCAGAAAGTTCAGAACCCCAATTTCTTTTACATGCATACTTACCTACTATATGAATAACCCTATCCATCTATTATATACATATATGTATGCAACAATGCAGTTTAACTTCCATTAATAAAATTAGTACTGGAATCAAGTTTATGTTGTTCTTTTGCGTCTTTGGGAATTAACCGCTTCAATGTGACTCACGTTTTGAGTTAAATTCGGCCTTGGTAAAGATTTCCAAGATTTAAATAGTGTTGTAGTTAGCAAGAAAATAAAGTTGATAAGAAATAAAACATTCACAAATGACAATTGTAAAAACGTAAATAGGTATTTGTATAAAATAGACATCCATTACTACAATTTTATAATTTCTAAATTATTCTAATGACAAAATTATTGTAATAAGAATAGGTAAAAACGTTATATTGTTGATGTTTATTATGTGTGAACAGTTGTACTATCTGTAAAGTATACGAAACACATTATGTAACATTGTAAAATAATAAACAAAAGACTTCATAATGAGAAAACAAGCTTTAAGTTTAATTCTGTAATTCCAGGTAATAGTTTTTGAGATTGCCCCGCCGACGTCACTTTCTACTAAAGTTATCTGAAACGCACAAATTCCGCAGTTTTCTACGCTTTCACATCCCCTCATTAAAACTATTAAACCTATTAAACTGCATTCAAGAGCTAGTTTGCCGAACTATGTAACCATTAAAATTTACACAGTCCAGAACACTAGGCATCATCACTTTGTTTTTGACCTTACTTAAGGTCGGTTTGACGCAGCTCTAACTTCTTTTCTATTCTGTGCTAATCTAAAAAGTTCTACATACCCTTCACAAGCTTAAATTTCTAATAATTTGACTAATATAGCTTTGTCAAGGTCTTCCTACTCTATTTTATCTAGTAGTCTATAACCTAAGACCTTACTAAATAGTCCCTCAAGTCTTAACTGGTGCCCTATCATTCTACCTCCCCCGACCTTTAATTGTTTCCATATACAGGGTTCCTCTCCTATCTTTCTATAAACTTCCTCATTTGTTACTCTATCTGTCTAACTAATCTTAAACATTCTCCTATAACACCAAGTTTTAAAAGCTTCTATCTTTTTCTTATCTAACTCTTTAGTTGTCCAAGTCTCACTACCGTATAGTAGAACGCTCCATACGTACGACTTTAAGAAACTTTTTCTATTATCTAAACTAATACTATTAGCTATTAGTAAATCTTTCTTTTTCAAAAACATTTTTTTAGCTTGAGCTATTCTAGCTACTATATCCCTTCTGCTACGTCCGTCCTTTGTAATTATACTACCTAAATGGCAGAATCCAACTACCTGCTCTAACTCGGTATTACATATTTTTAATTTTTGTTTAGAACTAAGCTGTAACTCACTTGTCATTACCTTTGTCTTTCCTGAGTTAATTCTCATACTATAGTTATTATGTAGCACCTCATCTAAAATATTTAAAAACTCTCCTCTGGACTCTACTATAATGGCAAAACGTAACATGTCTATTTTCTGTCCCTGTACACTAATACTATCTCTTGTCTCTCTCTAGCTAAGTTTAAAGCTTGCTCAATATAAACATTAAAAATCAAGGGAGATAGTATACAGCCCTGTCTAACACCATTTCTAATCTTAGCTTCTTTTTCTATTTCATCAAATCTAATTACTACTCTTTGGTTTTTATATAGACTGTAAATAATTTTTTTATCCCTATGAGAGATTCCTATTTTTCGCAAAACCCTAAACATAACAATCCAATTAATCCTATCAAATGCTTTTCTAAATCTACAAACGCGAAATGAGTCTTTTTATTTTTTATAACCTTTTTTCGATAATTACCCTAATCATTAGTATCGGTTCTCTAGTCCCTCTGTCTTTACAAAAAGCATTTAATTCTCAGTCAAAGCTTCCACTCTATTTTTAATTATTATTGTTAGTATTTTGGAAGCATGGGAAGTTAAATTAACCGTTCTAAAGTTCTCATACCTATCAGCTCCTGACTTTTTTGGGATTGAGATAATAGTATTTTTTTGAAATCCATTGGGACCCCACCTGTGTCATATATTACTTTTACTAGTTCATATAGTCTGTCTAAAGTTTTCTGACTTGCATATTTTATTAATTCTGCAGATATATCGTCTATCCCCGGCGCTTTATTTATTTTAAGGTCCCGAACAGCTCTATCAAATTCCTCTCTTAATATTGAGAACCCTATTTCTACATCCTCTTCTTGGTCGTTTTCTAACTCATACATATCCTCTCCCTTATATAAATCTTCTAAATATCTTTTCCATCTATCTGCTACCTCAACTGTATTTATTTGAAGCTTATTATTCTCATCTTTAATACCATTATATTTTCTCCTATCTTCCCCGAAAAACTTTTTAACTGCCCTGTAAGCCCTATCTGTCTTACCTACTCTCAAATCATCTTGTATTTCCTTACAATTCTCCTCCATCCATTTATTTCTAGCTTATCTACACTCATGTACTATCTTATTTCTAACTCTATTATATTTTTGCTTATTTTCACTATCCAATTCTCTGAAAGGTTTAAGCTTTCTTCTATTCTCTATTAAACTTAATATCTCCTTTGTTGCCCAGGGTTTTCTCGCTTCTATTTTTTTTTATACCTATAGACTGTGTTACTGTATCATGTACAGCCCTTTTTATTTCTTTCCATTTATTTTCTACGTTCCCTCCTATAGCAATCTCTTTGATCTTATTATCTAATACTTGTTTATATTCCTCTTCTACATCACTATCATTAAGCTTACCTACATCCTATCCCACTCTATTATCCTTTTTCAAATTTTTAATTTTAGCATACACTTTATTTTAACTAAGTTATAATCGCTATCTTGTCAGGCCCTGGATAACTACGACATTTTTTAACTTGGTTTCTAAATCTCTGTTTAACTAAAATATAATCTATTTGGTATCTATCTCCTATCACCAGGCGCTTTCCATGTATATCTTCTTCTAACATGTCGTTCGAATAGGGTGTTTGCAGTTACTAAACTTTGTTCCTGGCAAAACTCAACTAATCTTTCTCCTCTATCATTTCGTCTACCATACCCAAATTTTCCTATCATTTTTCCTTCACTAACTTCTTTCACTGATGCATTAAAATCGCCCATAACTATTAAATTCTCATCTCTCTTTACTTTTCTCACTAGACTATTTATATCTTCGTATACCTTTTCTACTTCCTCATCCTCGTACTGATTTGTTGGTATGTAGACCTGTACTAAAACAGTGTCTGTGGGTTTCGTACTCAATTCAACTATAATTATTCTATTACTAAATTGTAAGTACTCTTTAACTTTACGTCCTAATCTTTTACCTAATACTATTCCTACCCCTGCCTGTCCATTAGTTGAAGAAGTTGTAATTATTCTATAATTATCTTTCCAAAAGTCATTACTATTTGGCCATCTCACCTCACTAATACCTAAAATGCCCAGCTTTCCTTTTCCAATTTCGACTAATAAATTCGTTAACTTATCTACTCTAAGTAATGACCTCACATTCCGTCCCTATCACTAAATCAAACCGTTGTTTTAAATTCTTACGATGAAAAGCCCCAAGTACCCCTCCCGGAGATCCGAATGAGGGGGTATTTTACCTCCGGACAAGCGAACACTAGTAAAAATGTATAACATAATTTATATACAATTACAAAAATCGACATAAAACGTAATCAAGTGAACGGAGATTTAAATAAAGGCAAGCACTATAGCCAGTGAATGGCGATAGCAAGAAGTTAACAATATATATTATAATTTCTTAGTACGACAAAATTGCACATAAATGAACATTTTTAACATTCTGTAAATAGGTATCAGATACAGTGAACATAATGTAGAAAAGGCAGACAACAGGATCCTAAAGGAAATTACCTTCTTTGAACTTTTGGCAAGCACTATGTACATAAAATTCTCGCAACTTCTTTCTAATAAAAATAGCAATTTTATATATAACGTTAGGGACTACTTTTTGGTACAAAAAAAAACTCTTCTTGAAATGATTATAACCGAGGAGGGCTATACAACTGTACTTCATTATAAGGCTACCTTAAGGAGAGGGATGCTTTAGCTTCTTGCTTTATGTAAAAAAGAAATATATTGTAACAAAGGCGTCGAAGTGTCTTGAATTAAACTAAAGATAGATTGATTGGCAGGTACAAGGATACATTTAAGGAACCCATATAAAACAAACGTAGAGATGAATCTAAAAACACCTAGTAATTTCTAAATCTTCGGAAAGCTGCGGTAGTTGCATATAGATTGACTACTTCGACATCATTAATTTTCTTATAGACAATAAGTAAAATATTTCGTTAGTCAATATGGTGTGTTACGGGTAAAATGAGCTTTATGTTATCAAATTATTTTTGCCCCGAAGGGGCGAGTACTCAATAACAATTTAAGGGTGCTTCCGCTAACTACAGTGATACGGGAGTGGGTTTCTAGGGAAGAAATAATAAAGAAAAATAGAAAAATAATTAGATGGCTGAAATACAAACAAATATGTTACAATATTCACTTACTCTCAAAGGCTTTTTCTCGTTGTCGTAATTGAGGGGCGCCAAACCGTCTCGTCTCAGCAATCTCTTCGACTTATCCCTACACGGAAAACGTTTTTTCCGCATAGGGCACTCTTGCTATTGGTTTCCTAAATTTATGAATTTAATGTTATATCTTTTTCTAAAATACGATAAAAACACTCATTTAATATTTGGTCAAATTTAATAAAATTGTAATATAAAATTCCTCTTACAAATACGATTTCATTACTGGGGTGACTGAATATCTTTTCACAATGAGCCAATTTGTATCCTGGTTAATAAATAAATGCAAATAAAATTTATTGCGTAAATAATTTGTATTAGCAATAAATAATTGCAATATAAATACAAATATGGTTGAAAAATTAGTTTCTTAACCTCAGTCTGACCAAATATTACAAAAAGTGATAAAAACGAACAATAAACTAAATCCACCAATAATACTTTTACTCTAATTTTCCCGTTTCCCATATTAAACTACATGGCATTATAAATTCCATTGTCTTCTCGAAACGCCGTTAATAGCAAACAGAAAAGAGTTAATTTCCAACTTTTCTTATACCCTTGCTTTGCCCATTCAAAATACTAATGTTTTATGCTTTAACTAATACTAACTTCCACCAATAAAATCTATATATCAAATTTCATATGAACAAATTTCATATATTTTAGCATGTTCCACACTTCCTTGCACGATATCGTTATGCTTAAATTTAACCAACACTACCTCCGTTGTTAATTTATCGTCCAACAAAATAATTACCTTCATGTTAGATTAATTTTCTACTACACGAATACAAACTCGTTTACATTTACAATTTACATATACATTATTAAAGAGTAAAAGCTCATAACTCACTGTTTAATTTCCAAATATATCTTTAAATTTGAATTAGTCCATAAACTATCAGTGTTTCCATTTTTCGTCCTTTGAATACTAGCTCCCTTAATTAAACACTAATTCCAAACTAATTGTAGGACGAACTTGTAAATTTCCTAATGAATTTTATTTGGTTGGAACGACATTAAATGCACGCTTCCGCGTGTGAAATTTACGCTACCATTGCAAGCATAGTTTAATCTTATTTTGCACGTCGCATGTTATCCCCCTAAGGGAAAACCACAGTTACATTTTTGAGATGTTACTTTCACGTTTAGCCTATCCACATACCAACTCCAACATCCCACTACTTTTTTATTTCCGCAATCTTTTTACGGTTTTAATTAAACCTTCATTTTTCTATTTGGGTCCGAGTTTTTGATTGCATTTGGCAACAGTGAAAACAATTTGGAGCACAGGGGTTGCTGCCATATTAAAAGTTTCTGTATAAATCGAAGTCTCAATTAAGAGAGCTATTCGGCAGTGGTGCTAAATCACAATTTCAATGGTTTGTCGTAAAAAGTTGGGATATAAGATCTGATTTTTGTTATAAAGTTTCGCAGAGAATTTAAACCCCAGGATTTAAGAAACGATGTACCACAAAATATTCTAAAAGTGCAATATTTTCAATTTTTGAGGCAATGTGTTTGACTTACTGCAGAAATTCTATGGTCAGACCTGCTCCCACATTAAAGACGCCGCCAAGAAATAAAAATGTTTTTGATTTTGAGAAGTGCTATGCACTAATCTGAAAATCTTGCAGTACTTTTTAGGTATTCTGATATGAAGAGCCGACCAACGGTAAAAATTCTGTCCATAAATAAGAAAATAGAGTTTTAAACAGACTCTATACATAGTCTGATCGAATCCATCAGAGCCGAAAGGTACCGAGCAGATCCACTTGGCTGATCTGTCCTCAAATCAATGTTCTACTAGCGTTATATTTTTCTTCCTTAGCACCCTCGTTTTTTACTTATTCATAGCATTCTGGATTTTGTGTTTCTACAATTGTAAGCCAAAGAAAACCGTCATATTCGATTTGCTAGCAACATTTCGATTGAGCAGATAGTTCTTTCTAAAAGTCTGCTTATACCTGGCAAAAGTTCAATAGCTTTTGCCCCTGTCTGTCAGTGAGGCAATAGCTATTTAACTTCTTTGTCAACGTAATAACCAATGATGTCTGAATTTCTTGCATAACCAATATAATCATATTAGCACCTTCTGAGGAAAATTCATGACTAACAAGGGAATTCAAAAATAGCGAAAAAAGGTTATTTTGTCATCATATAGTAATACCCACTTAACACGACGTTAACAATGGTTAAAGTATTAACTATACTGCTTCGGATTTATAACAACTTACATATTTTGAAGTTCAACCACATATTTAAACAAATATAAAGAAATAATTATGGTATTAAATGTTATCTGAAACGATTGACTTCACCACATACAAGACAGCGTAACTACTCACTGACGCAAAAGTAGCCAAACGTAAGGATTCAGTCATCTGAAGTAAGTATGATTACAGATATTTTTTTACGTAAATGTCATTCTCTATGGTGCAAATCAATCAAGTTTTGTTTCTACAGAATATTTTATATTGCAATATAGTTTGACTCTGAATATGTGGTAACACTAGACGTTTGTAGTGTAAACATTTTTTTGTAAGGAAAACCTTTCAAGCAAAACAATTGTCCCTTTAGTTTGTTTATAAGAAAAAAATATATATGCTTTCAGCAACTTCTAACGTGTTTAATAATTTATGCAAGTATTAATTACATTTCTCTCATAGGGCCCTAATTTTTGTCACAGGGGATAGAAAATTAGTGTATGTTATGTTATGTTAAGAAGATGCATTCAAGTTTATACTTAGGCAAGCTAAATATAGGCACAGTAGCTTGGCAGCTCAGGAGCTGAGGAGTGGTTTGCAGAGCGAAGAATGCATTATATTTAAAAATCTAAACATTTACGAGGTATTGTAAAATAAAGTACACAATATGAGCTAAGAAATTAGTAATAATTCATTGAGTTTAATTCTTTTTAATAAATTATCACAATTATTCATTGTAAAGAGTTTATATACCCAAAACAGCACATTTGACTAGAATTTTGTAGTGACAAGGGGTGTCGAAGAAAAATTTTAAAGTTTACAGTTTAAAAAAAATTGTTCAGAATTCACCTGCCTTTTAGCAAATGATGTGTTCCGGTAAATGCTTATTTGTAATCTTTCCAATCTTGGTTTGAAAATTCTTATCATGCAGCAGTCCTAATCCATCATCAGTTGGAGGCAGAAATTTCTTTGACATAACTAGAGCTGGGTATAGGCTATTAAGTAAGTTTTCAGTTATACTCGGGTTAAATACGTCGTGCACCAAGATAATTGTACCATGAACTTCTGATATGACCATAGACGAAAATAAATCATACTCCTCCAAGCATACATTTATAAATACCCTAGCAAGGGACAAAGTACGTTCTAATGGCAGAAAGTCATTAACAACCGAGTTGTATCTATTAACAGCGACAATGCAGTAACAACACTTTTCACCAACACTCTGACAAAATTATTGTACTAAAAAAAGAACAGATAGTTATGGTTGTATCTTACCAAGGGTGTGATTTGTGCAAACGCATTTTCATAGATTAACTTTCCGTTCCGGTCATACATTACTAACAAATAGTGTTCAGGCTGCTGAATTTTGGCTGGCACCAATGTCATATCACTACTGTTGGTCAGCTTCATTATCAAAATCCTATATTAGGATGTTTTGGCTTCAACGTTAAATTTTGTGGTATGTATTAGACGTCTATCTGGAATTGACACAAACCTATACCGAAGCCTACTGTTTCTAAACATCTACGGATGATATTTCTTACCTAGATTTTGTTATACATAGTACTCCACTTTTGCGTATTTTTGAGTAGTGTAAAAGTAGAAATATAAAACTGTAGTTCCTTAGTTGGACTAAACGGTTATCAATAAATCTTTTTTTATTTATTTTAATCTGTACGTCCGTAGGATATTTTACCAACTGGTTCACAGTAAAGAGTATTATACAATGAAACAGATATAATATTTTAATCTAAGGATATAAACAAAGATACAATACCACAAGGGGCCAATCAAAGCGAATTTTCTTGTAACACAAAAATGAAAAGTCACGGGAAGAACGGTTATTAACAGAGAGTATGGTAATACGTGGCAAATATCAACTATCCTAAAAGTGTTTGCACAATAATAAAAAAGCAAACGATTTTATTGAACTGCCATTAGTTCTGCTAAATCTATATAATTCGAAGTTAATCTGGAAATTAGTAAACGATAGAACCATATTCAGCCGAAAAGGTTGGTGGAAACGGAGATCCTAGCTACTTCTAAACATAATTTATCGCTGACGATCGAAAGTTTTACATTCGAATATAATATAATTGAGAGATCATATTTTCCCACACGCACACGCACACGCACACACACACGCACACGCACACGCACACGCACACGCACACGCACACGCACACGCACACGCACACGCACACGCACACGCACGCACACGCACACGCACACGCACAATCACACTCACACCCACACTCACACGCACACGCACACGCGCACGCGCACGCGCGCGCGCACGCGCACGCGCACGAACAAGCTGCACGCACGCGCACGCATGCGCACACGCACACGCACACTCACACGCACACGCGCACGCACACATACCCACACGCACAGAATCAGCTTTTTTCCGACCTTTGTATAGATGTCCTGAGCATAATCCACAACCGCAGCACACGCGGGATGTAACACGTATAAAGTCCTGATCAGTATACTTAAGACCTGTATTATTAATAGTTGCAGTCGATCTGAAGCACAGATGGCTTGGAGGAACATGTGCAATGCACTTATAAAGTTTCTCAATGAAGCTGCGTGAGTATTTTCTTCTCCAAACGAATTTATTGAACAAATGAATAAGCAGGAAGGAATCGGTAATTTCTGATAGACTTGTAGCTAATTTTGGCCGACTGTCGGGTTTATGTTTTCGGTACTGCTACAGTGAGCTCTAGTGCAAGAAATTTTATTACGAATACCATGTTTCTCGTTTATTGACTGTAAATATAGAAATATTAATCACAATCTATGTTAAAATTACAGTCGGATTCCGTCGGAAACGTATGACCCCCCGTTTCAGATTCAATTTTGAATGTGCTTTTATAATGCAACATCGTCTTTTATTCAATTATAAAACCCAAAATAAACTGTGTGATTTTACGTTTGCTCATTCACATGAATATTTTATAAAAGTAGAAATCGCGAATCTATTTAGCATTGCCTGGTCCAATCAGGACGTTCCATTTTCAAAACACGTAGTAGCCAGCTTACTTTTTAAAGGTTCAATTACATTCTTAAACAGTACAAACAATTCAAAATTTTGCATAATCAGGTTCTAATTATTAAGTTTAGTTTAGGTATATAGAACGTGGTTAGGTGATTATTTTGAGTTCACACTGAGATAAACAAATTTGTGTAGAAATAATCTGGTAAATTTTAATTGGTTTGGTGTAATGTTATGAATATGCTAGTGACGGAAGCTATTATTTTTTGGTATTAATTATACAATAAGATCAGCATAGGCTGTGCATTACCGTTTAGATGTGACGTTATTACATAATTCTTTACAGCTGTTGCAAAATGCATTTTGTCTGGTAGATGGTTTTATCCTTTATTACGGTTGTCTGCTATTACCTTATTTATTTGGTCTTTACTTATCAAGAGTTGCTTTTAAGGAGTGCTTGTGGATACTATGTAGTATATATATATATATATATATATATATATATATATATATATAAGGTCTTGGACAGGACTTGAACCTATATCTTGGTTTTGCCGGAACCATGCGTTTACCAATTACGCCACGGAGACCGATGACACAATTAGGAAATTTACAAATTTAAATCATGTACACGACGATACATCAACCTAACTTTCAATTACATTCGGCATTTTTGTCAATCATATCTGACATTGTCAATTTTTGACTTATGTCAGTTATAGAGAGGAAGCTACGCTCAAAATTATGGTTATAAGCCAAGTATTAAATATATACATATTTTAGGTAGTTAATTACACAAGGTAAGTTGATAAATACTATCGTATTATAGTGAAAAAGATGAAATAATAACTTAGACTTTTATGCAAAGCCCAAATGATCATTTCAAATCGAGCTAGTAATTGAAAGATGGAAAATGTAAGGTCTTGGACAGGACTTGAACCTGTATCCTGGTTTTGCCGGAACCATGCGTTTACCAATTACGCCACCGAAACCGATGACACAATTGGGAAATTTACAAATTTAAATCATTTACACGACGATACATCAACCTAACTTTCAATTACGTTCGGCATTTTTGTCAATCATATCTGACATTGCCAATTTTTGACTTATGTCAGTTATAGACAGGAAGCTACACTCAAAATTATGGCTATAAGCCAAGTATTAAATATATAAATATTTTAGGTAGTTAATTACACAAGGTAAGTTGATAAATACTATCGTATTATAGTGAATAAGATGAAATAATAACTTAGACTTTTATGGCGTAATTGGTAAACGCATGGTTCCGGCAAAACCAGGATACAGGTTCAAGTCATATATATAAAACACCCTGTATATATACAGGGTGTTTTGAAACATCGTTCAAAGATTTTAAGGGCATGTAGTACGATCGAAAATAAGGTTGAAATTCATAATAAACATATGTCCACAAATTAGCTGTTTACGAGATAATAAATAAGTAAACGATAACATATCCCAGTAAACAGCTGCTTTTCAGCTTTTGTTTTATGACAGTTTAATTTGACGTATTGTGCAATTTGTAGCAATTCTAATGCTGAAATGAGCGATATAGTGTTTATGTACGGTAGTGCTAATGGGAATTCTTTACAAGCACGTCGCTTCTATGCTAAAACGTTTCCTGATCGCCAACTGCCTTCGCATGTGATGTTTCAAACGGTGTTTCAACGTCTAAAAGAAACTGGTTTGTTTGATAAGCGGTCTTATGATACTGGACGGCAGAGAATAGCATGTAGATAGAAGATCGAATGTTGAATATTATTGGTGAAAATCTCGAAACTAGACTTGTCTTGTTTTGAGAACTCTTCATGAGCAACTCCTATACCCCTATTATATCCAACGTGTACAAGCCTTTATTGCTCCAGATTATCAAGCGAGAATCACTCTGTGAGTGGTTTTTGCAAACAGCTGCTAATCGCCAAGACTTCTCAGATAACATACTTTTCACTGATGAAGCTGATTTTGTAACGGGCATTTTTGTAGTTTAACATTTTTCGCTTCCTTTCTGTTAACGTACTTAAAATACATCGTTTCTTTGAGATCGCTGTTTGTATAAAGGAAATACTTCAGAATAATTCAGATTTGTATGCAATTTAACTCGTCGGTATTACTTTAAAAGTAGATAATTTGAAGATTGATTTTCATTAATAAATAAATTGCAAGGAAGAATTGTAAATTGGATTATTCGTAAACTACTTTCCAACTTATCGAAAAGATAAACAGCTCGTAATTAATTAGTAGATATGATGGCTGCATTCATTTATTGGATGTTTCCTTATGTTATTAACAAGTTTAGATAATAGTCGATAAGAGGTTATAGAATAGCAACGAGTTTATTTAAACAGATGGGCAGTTGTTGTTTGTTCTTCGTTCCAATATATTGTTTACGTTGAGAATACTGTGCGACACGATTTTTAGTTGTTTTTCCTGTGAAATAAAGTTGTATATTAACTGTAGCAGTATAGTTCTGATTACATTGAAGGAAAGATGCTTTATAGGCAAACGTTTTTTTACTCGACCGCACGTGCTTGTTTACGGAACATTGACTTAGTGATGCGCGTTGCTTTACTAATTGGTTTTTGTTGCTTTTCTATTGGAAATAAAAGTAGTAGAACTTGTCGTGCGTTCTACGGAAGATTAACTTAGTGATACGCGTTGCTTTACTAATTGTGTTTTTTTTGTTGATTTATCTTTTTATATTTGAACTGTGTGTGCGATCTAGTCCTCACGTTACTGTTAGTTTAATGCATTACATCGTGCCTTGAAAGCCCGTGATTCTAAATTTTTATTACCATTTTTTTTCGATTTGTGTTACAAAATATTTCGACATTATTGTCTCAGGAAACAGAATTAACAATAAATTTATCAATGCTACATAGTTCCATCAGCCTGATAATGTCTGCTGCTAACACCAGTGAAATACGTAGGTGTGATTAGTGTAAAGTGTAAGAAATTCCATCAACACCCTCACAGTCAAGGGTGAAGTGCTTCGTTAGTGCAGGACATCGGTGAATCTCACACTTCAAATGCAAGGAAGCGTTACTGTAGGACTTTGTGTAAGTTGAACTATTTCCTACTTATTATTACTTTAAATATCTATCCGTTGTTTTGCCATATCTTCGTCGTTCTGATACCTTTTACAATAGACTTGCCTGCGATTGAGAAAAAAAAAGGAAAGAAAAAAAAATCAATACTGCTGAATTACTCATATCAATTGTGTCTTATCTATTTATCTTTTGTTAATATTTTGTCTGATTTATGTTTAATTGGTGTGTGAGGAAACGTTTCTGCTACTCCCCAATATTACCTCACTTTGTACTAAAAAATTTTGTATTGCTTTTACCGTTGTTATATTATATAGATTATCTAAACAGTTTTTTTTTACATTCTACCAAGTACTGAATAACTTAGACTATGCATTGCTGCTATGCTTTTTCTTTATTTCAGGTTTGCAGGACTAATATTCTTTTATTTCAGGTTTACTATTCTAAATTCTTTTATTGCAGGTACTGTTACTAACTCCTTATCGCCGCACACATCATAGGTCAGTCTGCTTTCTACAACCCCCCCTACTCTCCGATTGAGCCCGGTCTTTCTTTGACTTTCATAAATGTCCCTTTTGGGGGACATCCGTCTTTTGACGATTTTGAAAGTAGCTAAGACCTTTAATCCTCATTGGGTGTTTACTTAATGCTTTCTTTACATATTCTGTCGTTGTTGGTTGCGATAGATGACTTTGTCTTCTTTTGAAAAAAAAAGTGTTCTTTTTCTTATATTGGTGTTGGTCCTTCGGACCGGATAAAAAATTTTTTTTTGTTTGGTTCCTTGTCTGTCGTTTTTTTTTCTTTTTCTTTTTTTTTCTTTTTTCTTTCACCCCGACGTCTTTATTTTGCTAGGGGGGAATTTGTAACGGGCATTTTTGTAGTTTAACATTTTTCGCTTCCTTTCTGTTAACGTACTTAAAAATACATCGTTTCTTTGAGATCGCTGTTTGTATAAAGGAAATACTTCAGAATAATTCAGATTTGTATGCAATTTAACTTTAAAAGTAGATAATTTGAAGATTGATTTTCATTAATAAATAAATTGCAAGGAAGAATTGTAAATTGGATTATTCGTAAACTACTTTCCAACTTATCGAAAAGATAAACAGCTCGTAATTAATTAGTTGATATGATGGCTGCTTTCATTTATTGGATGTTTCCTTATGTTATTAACAAGTTTAGATAATAGTCGATAAGAGGTTATAGAATAGCAACGAGTTTATTTAAACAGATGGGCAGTTGTCGTTTGTTCTTCGTTCCAATATATTGTTTACGTTGAGAATACTGTGTCCTGTTTGCTCTGAAACTTGTCGTTTGGTTCTTTGTTCCTATACATTAAGTACTTTAAAAATACGTTTTCCTTGTTGCTTTGAAAATAGTAAGAATGCGGTATAAATTTTTCGAATTGTTCATGAACAAACACGACACGATTTTTAGTTGTTTTTCCTGTGAAATAAAGTTGTATATTAACTGTAGCAGTGTAGTTCTGATTACATTGAAGGAAAGATGCTTTATAGGCGATCGTTTTTTTACTCGACCGCACGTGCTTGTTTACGGAACATTGACTTAGTGATGCGCGTTGCTTTACTAATTGGTTTTTGGTGCTTTTCTGTTGGAAATAAAAGTAGTAGAACTTGTCGTGCGTTCTACGGAAGATTGACTTAGTGATACGCGTTGCTTTACTAATTGTGTTTTTTTGTTGATTTATCTTTTTATATTTGAACTGTGTGTGCGATCTAGTCCTCACGTTACTGTTAGTTTAATGCATTACATCGTGCCTTGAAAGCCCGTGATTCTAAATTTTTATTACCATTTTTTTTTCGATTTTTGTTACAAAATATTTCGACATTATTGTCTCAGGAAACAGAATTAACAATAAATTTATCAATGCTACATAGTTCCATCAGCCTGATAATGTCTGCTGCTAACACCAGTGAAATACGTAGGTGTGATTAGTGTAAAGTGTAAGAAATTTCATCAACACCCTCACAGTCAAGGGTAAAGTGCTTCGTCAGTGCAGGACATCGGTGAATCTCACACTTCAAATGCAAGGAAGCGTTACTGTAGGACTTTATGTAAGTTGAACTATTTCCTACTTATTATTACTTTAAATATCTATCCGTTGTTTTGCCATATCTTCGTCGTTCTGATACCTTTTACAATAGACTTGCCTGCGATTAAGAAAAAAAAAAGGAAAGAAAAAAAATCAATACTGCTGAATTACTCATATCAATTGTGTCTTATCTATTTATCTTTTGTTAATATTTTGTCTGATTTATGTTTAATTGGTGTGTGAGGAAACGTTTCTGCTACTCCCCAATATTACCTCACTTTGTACTAAAAATTTTTGTATTGCTTTTACCGTTGTTATATTATATAGATTATCTAAACAGTTTTTTTTTTACATTCTACCAAGTACTGAATAACTTAGACTATGCATTGCTGCTATGCTTTTTCTTTATTTCAGGTTTGCAGGACTAATATTCTTTTATTTCAGGTTTACTATTCTAAATTCTTTTATTGCAGGTACTGTTACTAACTCCTTATCGCCGCACACATCATAGGTCAGTCTGCTTTCTACAACCTCCCCTACTCTCCGATTGAGCCCGGTCTTTCTTTGACTTTCCTTGTGTTACGTAGCATAAATTTGGAGCCCAACGTGGCTGCCACTAAAAAAACGTAACAATTTTACTAAAAATAAAATATTTAATTTTTACAACAATCACGCTTGGTGTGACGAAAATCCTCATGCTATCGTTAAGACCGATTGTTTTCTACAACGCTTAACAGGTCTTGCATACCTCGAGTTCTTGGAAAATACTTGACTTTGGTCAGGTCAAGTATTTTCCAAGAACTTGAGGTATGCAAGATCTGTTAAGCGTTGTAGAAAATAATCGGTCTTAACGATAGCATGAGGATTCTCGTCACACCAAGCGTGATTGTTGTGGAAATTAAATATTCCATTTTTAGTAAAATCAGTTTTATCTGTGAAAAGTATGTTATCTGCGAAGTCCAAAAGGAAGATTTACCTTTAATCTGAGACTGAACTTCTGGTTTATGCAAGATAGAGCTCCACCGCACTTTACGCTTGCTCTTACGGAACATCTTAACCATGAATTTCCGTGGAGATTGATAGGGCGAGCAGGTCCCATTGCTTGGCCTCTAAGATCTCCCAATCTAAACACGTTGAACTTTAGTATCTGGGGTTATTTGAAAAGTTTAGTGTACGCAACACCGGTAAACGACCTTTCAAAGCTACGTAAACGAATAGAACACTGTTGCCAGGTAATTGGAGGAAAACCCTTGTTTTTGAAAGAGTGCGCGCTTCCTTTGAAAGAAGATGTAGTCGAAATGGAATGATGTTATTTTGAAAAACTTGTTTAGTTACAATCCTATTTTATGTTAAAATGCAATAACATCTTAATAAAGCAAACTTATTCTGCAATTACCATAAAATCGCTGTTATCTCGTAAACAGTTAATTTGTGGACATATGTTTATTATGACTTTCAACCTTATTTTCGATCGTACTACATGCCCTTAAAATCTTTAAACGATGCTTCAAAACACCCTGTATATATATATATATATATATATATATATATATATATATATTGTAATGGTTTTAAAGGGCTAAATCTACGTATAAACAAAGTTATTTCAAAACACCCTGTATAAAGGAAACAACCAGAATTTACGTGCGAAATTTATTCCAGTTAGTTCATTTTTAAGTAACAGGTATTAACAAAATTTTACAAATAATGATTAAAATTTAGTAGATTTGCAAAGGAAATAAATTGTAGAAGCCAATGCCATTAATTTATTAATTTAATTGAGTTTTATTGAACGGTTATTTACGTATAATATGCATAAAAGCGTGTAAAAATCAATAATACCAAGGTGAAACGCGTTGCTAACAAACAAATATATCGGTTGGGTTGAAATACGCTGAAAATCCAATTCGTAGAAATGTTATTTAAAACGTTCGTTAAAATTGAACACCTGCAGGTTTCTAAATGTCAAGTTCCACTTATTTTTATAGATAATAAACAAGTTTCAAAGAATATCGGGTAAACGGTCGGATGTTTTCCCATTAAACGCTAATGAGGGGTTATTTAAAGCACGTATTTTGGGGTCCACATGGAGTTATAGAACGCGGTCAGGAATATCGATTTCTACCACTCAAACAAGGTTAGAAAGAGACGTAGAATATGCATAAGCAAGGGACAGCGTTAGTATAGGCGGGATTTGTAAAACGTCAATGCATAGACTATTGGTCGATATCGTTAGTCGCACATCAGACAAGACACAGGAATATTGAATATTAATTTTCAAAAAATATCGTAACGACGCGGTAAATTTCGAGGATTTTAAAAACGGTTGAACCAAAATTTTAAGAACGTGTTATTGTAAATGAAGGACTTCGCGTGAAATGCGGCCAAGAGGTGGCATCGCAAATTGTATAAATACCGTTTCAAAATATAATAAAAGCCCGTAGTATTTTGATCGCTTCAGACTACGTACGAAAGTTACCACGAGCTTGTAATTATAGAAAATTATTTTAATTATATAGCACGGTGTTAGCCTCATAATTTGTACGCGAATTGAGCCGAGTTTAAAATTTATTGAGGTGTCACATATATTTTTTTAACAAGCTCGTGTAGTGACGTTATGTAACGTGGATTAAATTAAACAATTATGAAAGAAGTATAATTAATTTGGATTTGAAAATTGGATACACCGTGAAGGCAGCGCAAACAGCTCAACTTAAATGGGGTTCTTTTACTAATAACTGGAAGCGGCCTGCAGAGCAGAAAGAAGCAAATATACGGCATCGTCAACGGAGGAGATATCTTAATTTTGACAATATTAGAGGAAATGAGATTAAGTAGGGAAGAATTAAACAGAAAATTTGATCAGATGAGTGCAGAGTCGAATAAGAAATTGGAGCAAATTAGTCAGAAAATTGACAATTCGACGAAAGAATTTTCAGAATTTAAGAATAGTTTGACGGTAAAAATGGCGGAAGTTGAAAATAGGGTTGATAAAAATGAGCGGGATATTAGAAGTTTAAATCAGGAAATGGAACAATTAAGGACTGATGTAAGGATTTTCTGTGAGGACGAGATTAATGCTAAAATGACAGAGGTAACGGACTCGTGTAAGGATCAGTTAGGTTGGGTTGAGAGAGAAGTAACCGGAGTTAAGCACAATGTAGCGGCTTTAATGGGGATGGTCCAAGGTTTGTAACAGGTAATGTGTTCTTAGAGCAGCAGATGAAATTTTATGGGGATAGTAGGGTAAACTCGCAAATATTTATTAATAATGTCAGAGGTTTAATAAATAACTTATACGATGAACAGGCAAAGTCAAATGTTGTAAAAGCTTTACTAAAAGACCATGTTGAAGCATGGTATAATTTAATAGAAAAAGACATTGACACGTACACGGACTTTGAGGACAGATTTTTGAAACACTATTGGAGTGACCACAGACAAGACCAGGTACGAGACGATTTAATCACGGGGAAATTTAAGGGAGAATTTTTAGGAAGTAGGGAGCAATTTGCTATATGAAAGTATAGCATTGCGAAACAACTGAACCCACCACTGAAGGACCGACAGATTATAAAATACTTGTCGAGACATTTTGACGCGGAAGTGAGACAGCACGTAGCGTTACAAAACATAGCGGACAGAGAGATGTTTCTGGAGTACCTGCAGAGGACATACGCGGAAGTAACAGCTAGACCAGGACCGAGTACTGAAAATAGACCTGAACAGGATTTTTAAAGCAGGACAAACCACTAGACATCACTGTGTATAAATATGAACATCCTAGAGAATTTTTGAAAATTGAAGATGAAATTGAGCCATAAATTGTAGAAAAATTTTGTTTGTCCATAATTGAAATTAAAATTTTTGGGAAAAATTTAGGAGCATTATTAAATTCAGGAGCTGAGGCAAGTTTGGTATTGGAGGAATTCGTCAATGAGGTTAAAGATAAAGTGTGTGACAGGATAATGCCAATAAAAAGAAGTCACCTGGTTGCGTCGAATAAAAAACGATTTGCTGTTGTGAATAGCGTGGTTATTTTGAAAGTAGGGTTAGGTTCAGTAAGCTGTGAACAAGAGTTTATAATTGTACCTGGGTTAAAGTTTAAAGGGATATTAGGGGTCGATTGCATGATGCAGTTAGGGGTTATAATAGATATGGAGAGGAAAATAGTTAGGATTGGGGATAGGATATTGCCCTGGAAGGCAAGTTATGATGTCACGGAAGATGACATTGGGTTATGTATTAATAGTATAGAGGGAGATGATGAAGAAGTGAGAGAGATCGACTCAGGGGAATATAATGAAGAAAAGTTAGATGAGGTACAAGTAATGGTAAAAGAAGAAGCTGAACAAGTAGAGGTAGAGTCAGGCGCAGAGTTAATAGTGGATAACGAGTCAGAATTAATAAAGATAGAAGTAAAGACAGCATTATGTGACACACAAGAAGTAAATATAGACATAAATGAGTTAAGAGGCAAAGGTAATTTTGGCAATTCAAATTTGAAATTAAAAGATTTTTGTGAAATGAATATTGTACATGTAGGGTCTAGAAGAGATAAAAAGTTTTGTATAGAGGGGAAAGATAAAGATGTAGAGGTAGTATCGTTTGGTTTGTCCGCAGAAAAGGAAATAATAATAAATAAGAAACAGAAAAGTGTAGGTATTGAAGAAGAAGAAATATTTAAGAGTCAGGATAATAGGGATAAGTTTATTTTATGTGAAGTAACAGGGATGATAAGTATAGAAATAGAAGGAGGAGAAATAAAGATGAAAAGTATTAGGATTGTAAGAAGAAAGACTTGGAGGGTTAAGAAAAGAGTCAGATTTAAATAAGAAGATGAAACTTGATGAAAAAAAATAGAGATAGGTGAATTTTAGTATAGATGTAGAATATCGAGATAGCAATAGGTGTATATAGAAAAGTAGAAGTAGAAATAGGGTAAATATGGATAGGTGTATATAGAAAGTAGAGATAGATGTATAATAGTGAAAAATTGAAATAGATAGGAATAGAAATAGGTGTATATAGAAGATTAGAAGTAAGTAGTTATAGAAAATAATACTAGATATAGCATAAATATGGGAGACAGTTAGATACAGGTATAGAATCAGGTATGTATAGTTAGGATAAGAATAGATAGGTAAAGTTAAAAGTTATGAAGACTAAAGATAAAGAGAAAAGTACAAAAAGATGTACGTAAAGAGTCAATAAAGAACTATAGGGTGAAATAAAAGAAGAAAATACAATGAAATAAGAGAGTGAAAAGTTAGTAATAGATAAAAATAGTTCGGTAAAAGATAGTGATAGGTGTGAATAGGTAATTAGAAATAAAGATAGGTGTAGAGAAATAGAAATAAGTAGAGATAGGTATAGAAATAGATAGGAATAGGTAGACAAGTAGTGATAGGTTGAATAAATAGGTATAGGTAGTGTTAGGTGAGTAGATAGGTGTATAGAAATAGCAGGTAAGATTAAATTATAGTGTAGGTATTTAAATTCAGAAAAACCTGGAAAAGTTTTTCTTAGAATTGAAATAGGGGGATTATGTAGTGGTTTTAAAGGGTTAAATCTACGTATAAACAAAGTTATTTCAAAACACCCTGTATAAAGGAAACAACCAGAATTTACGTGCGAAATTTATTCCAGTTAGTTCATTTTTAAGTAACAGGTATTAACAAAATTTTCCAAATAATGATTAAAATTTAGTAGATTTGCAAAGGAAATAAATTGTAGAAGCCAATGCCATTAATTTATTAATTTAATTGAGTTTAATTAAACGGTTATTTACGTAAAATATGCATAAAAGCGTGTAAAAATCAATAATACCAAGGTGAAACGCGTTGCTAACAAACAAATATACCGGTTTGGTTGAAATACGGCCTGCAGAGCAGAAAGAAGCAAATATACGGCATCGTCAACGGAGCAGAAATCTTCTAGAAATTCCAGGTAACGCTTTAAAATTGTGTTGTTATAAACTATAAAACTATGAATATTGGGTGACGTATGAGAGTGAACTTTGAAGGTATTGTGCATTATTTTGCGTATTGAAAAAAATACGTATAACTAACTTTATTATGATATTTAAATAGAAATCTGTATATAAAGCTTATTAACGTTCCATCAGAAATTTAAATTTAGTAAAGAGTACATAGGTTTGTTTTTTGTTTATTGTAACAGTATGCGAAGTATAAGGGCATAATTTATTCATAATTAACTGGGTTATCATGAGCTCACCATACTCCAAAGTTTACGTAGATTTAAAATAAATTATAAAGAAAGAATGAGAAATAAGATATTATTCAGGGCCCATTTACTCCGGGTACATTCTATGTGTTTGATAATTTAAATTAAAATACAAGACATTACGAAATAGGATTTATGGAGGTGTAACTTGATCACTGAAATGTGGATAATATTGAATTTTATTTGTAAATAGTGATAAATAAAAGATTGTATGATTGGTGTATTTTGTGGTTTTATTGAGAGTGTGCGTGAACGATGCAAAGCATAATAGTGAATCTAGGTATCCAAGAGGAGGTCCAACTGAGCTAGCCGGAAGCAGGTGAAGAAAGCAATTCAACCGAGGAAGAGAGGAATCTGGTAAGAAATTATTTTTTTTGAATTTTTTTAATTTTTGGTGAAATTGTCGATGTTGTATAAATTAGTTTTCGAAACTACTGAAAATCACGAGGTTCCACGGTAATATATTGTGATGTTATGTAATGTTCTATATAATATCCAAGGTTAGACGCACTTATTTACTACTCATATTTATAAAATATCCAATTTAAAACTAATGATAAACAAGATCGTACAAAATTAATTACTGAACTAATATCGAATGCTATTTCAGTGTGATAGAGCTTTTTGAGATTTCAAATAGGTGTTTATATAATTTAATTTATAAAAATCAAACGTAATTCCATTTGAGGAAGCTTCTGTGGATTGTATAAAATGTTTATGTTCACTATTTGAATGGACACTACTGTTTGTAAAAGTAAGACATACCACAAGATCTAAAAAATAAGTCATTTAGCATGTTTTAGTAGAAATAAGTAGTTATAGGATGTAAAATTAATGTTTGTTTAATGTATGTTCACTATATGTATGTTTATTATAAATAATTAGGTACCATAATATTTGAAACACAATTCATTAGTATTATTAGAAAAATAATTATAAGTAAATGGAAAATAGGACCAAGTGATCCAAATGAAAGGTTTTGAAAGAGTGATTAGAGATGTTTGTAAATAATTGATCAAGGAGTGTAATTTGAATTAACTTTATAGATGTAGTAGGCAAATGAAAATTGTTTTAAGAGATCTCCTAGGTGATAAGAAATAAATAAAATGGGCTTAATAAAATTTGTAATTTAGAGAATAGATGTGTTTTACCTGCTCTCGTTTTTTTATTCAAGTATTAAGAGCTGAAGCTAGTTAAAAGAGGTTTTTGTGCAACGTGTAATAAATGTAAAAGGTTTATACAACCATTAGTAGTCCAGAAGATTATTTGTTCTTCCAATGAAATGTGTTTGGCTTCCAAGCTGATGTAAATTGAGGTACCGAGAGCATTAATAGTCCAGAAGATTCCATTATTCTGAAGCAGTGTTCCCGCAGTGATAGTTGAACGAGTCCTAAATTAGATAGCCGATTCTGAGTATCATTTTTTTCATTATAATATCCTTTTAGTATTTCTAAAGCCTAAAATTAAAGCGTGAAATTTTAAATACAAAATATTAAAACTTAAATTCAACAGGTAATCCTGCACTTCCAAGTTTTGGTGGTCTATTTGCAGTCCAAGGTCCATTATTGTAAACGCAGACGGACTTCAATGGAATTACAGGTATAAAACAACTTAGTTCTTATATTTGTAACACTTAAAAAGCTGTATTATTCATTGAAATCTAAAAATCTTATCAAAAGTTAAGCATTCTAACTTTGTTTATTTTCTGAAAATTGGTAGTAAAGATCACACCCAGTTTAGAGCAAGTATATAAAAAAAATTAACTAGAGGGGGCTGTATCTGGCAGTGGTTAATATATAGGCATACAGTTTTGTACCCACACTGTTTGTTTATAGTTATTTGAATTCATTAAAAACCTGAGATAAGTTTCAATAAGCCGTGGCATATTATTGGTTCACAACAAAATGTACTTTTACCCATTTATCAAATAAATATAGAAATACGACAGAGATATATATTATAATATATATATATATATATATATATATATATATATATATATTGCGGTGACGCTGCCGATTTGGGTTTTTGAAATTTTGTTAATGAGGATTCAATAGGAAACTAATGAATTAATATTTTACCTTCCTTTTTTTTTCTTTGCCTGGCTATCTTGTAGTGATCGGTAGATATTACCTAGTCGATTCTCAATGGTTGATAGTTATTGCAAATATTATAGTGTAGATTGCTATATTTGAAGGTATTTTTGAATAGCACGGTAACCACTTCCAGGTTTCTGAACGCACTCCGTGACATCAGAATTGGTTGTTATAGGTGCGCAGACAATGTAGAGGCAATCGATCTTGTTTACGGGCTTCTTAACTTACGTCTTTAGACTTTGTCTCAGATTTTCAAAATGGAAAGTCGAAAAAGCTTCCCTTGGCGATCTTATTAAAGGTAATGTTTTCAATTATATTCTATTTTTATGCTATCTGATTGCACCGAAGCTTTAGTATTTATTTGATGCTATTACTTTTTATTTTAAGATAGTAATTGAGTTAACGATGTAATTGTCATTCATATATTTTGTTTGTAATTTTAATGTTACGTGATGTTTAATTTTTAAAAGCACGTTTTAGCTGATGCAATCACAATGAATAATTTTAAAAATTTGCTTACTAGATTGAATATATTATGTTGACATGCATTTATGTTAATTTAGAACCTCAATTTGGGCGTGTATTAATGCTGTTGAATTTGGTGTGTACTTGTTAGTATCATATTTTATAATATGTTTTCAATGTTCTAATAATTTGTCATGGTTATGTACATTTTATTTCAGTTTCTAGTTGTGCGTTAACTGCATAATTCATGTCTCGATTTTATAACCTAACCATAAATTAGTTTGAAGTGATCTGACGTATTATAACCTACAATTCCATCGGTAACCAATATTGAGATTTATTTATTTTTGTTAAGATGTGATTATAGCGAGACTCTGCTATGACCCCATTAAATAATGCGTTTGCATTATGACGATATAGGAGATGGCCGATTCAATTTGTACTCTTTGTTTGGTACTATCACAGCATACGTTCATGTTTAAATTCATGTTTATTTGTAAATATTTGCTTTTGTCAATGTACTTGTGGTTATGTTTATGCAAAGGATAGAATGTAGGTTAGTCATTGTGAATCATATTGCAAAACGGACTAGAAACTATTAATGGTTTGTATGGTAAGCGTATGTATGAGCATTTGTTGGCTCAGCCGTCCTTGGTACCTTCTAGAAAAGATTAGCTAGACTACAGTAGCATTTTTTCTATTACATATGTAGAATGTTTGAGTAAGTTGACATCTTGTAGTATTAAAAGTACCCGGGGTGCTTGTTTGCCACCCCATCCTTAGAGAGGTGAATTTATGCAGTTAGAAGCGCATGGTTGTTGAAGTTTTATATGCCGATACTCTTTCCTCAGCGTTAACCCAGGGAGTCCAGCACTGTTTGCTTTTGTAATTCATGTTTAATTGCTAGTAACCTAATTTTGAGGTTATTATATAATACTTAAAGTAGGGATGCTAAATACTGTACCTTTATTTCTAACCTTCCCGCCTTAACGCCATCTTAATGTGTATTTGGGTTATGTTTCGGTCAGGCGACGTAGGTGTCACTAGCTACAGCTACTAGAGGATTCGATCACTGCCAGGTATTGTCAAGAGAGGGCGTTCGTTTGTACGCAGGTAGGTTAGAGTACAGATAGTTGCACGATTCAAATTCTCAACATCGTTCGAATCACAAAAGAGGTTATAATGACAGGTTGAATCTATGTGAACATGTAAATAAATAAATTATAGGCGGACAATGTTTTAAACTTGCAAAACATTTTTGATCGAATAATTGATCATCAAACTATAAGTCTAATAAAAAGTAAAAATAAATAAATATTGGTAGGGAGTAGGGTATTACCATAGAAGTATTCTAGGTCATTCTGTTTTTTAGTGAGAAAAACGTATCTTTTAGTGGTGATAATAGCAGCTGGTTTGTTAAAGTAATTTTGATTTAACTATGTTAGAACATATAAAAAGTGTCAAAAAAATAAAAGTGCGCCTTACTACCTGGGCGATAAAATTCAAAATGAGATGTTCAATTGGATAGGCAACAATGTTAGATCTAAAAACTAAAAGCTAAATATTCTTTAACAATTTTGCATTGTACAACCGTAACTAGCGAAACAGAATAAATTCCGTTTTTGTAAAATACGATAATATGAATTTCGGATGAATTAATATGGAAGATCTCCTTTTGCTTTCTATTAATTGAAGATATAGGTTTAACAAAATTCCTTTTGCCAGCATTAGAAAAAGAAGTTTAAATATCAATAATTTGAGAGTTTAGTTTATGGGAATGTATGCAAGTATCCAATAGCTTTTTTAGTTCCAAGTTGCAATTATAGTTTAAATTCAGAATTAAACAATGTGGCAAAATCAAATAATTTATGCCCAATTTTTTTTCTCTAATTAAAGGGTTTTTGCATATTTTTCATCTTGTACTGAGTGATGGTAAATTTTAAAAATTAAATAACAACCTTAACTTGAAACTATTATCAACTACAAGATTGTGTTGTAGATTCGATGTAATAACACTTTTAAGATACTAAATTGAAAAGGTTTATAATTGCACTATTTGAAATGTTGAAGTAAATTTCGGTAATAATACAAAAAACATCGCCATATAATTATCTAAAATTTAAAGATTTTAAGTTCATTAGCTTTATTACGCTTTTACATGAAGTCAATTTCGAAAGTCAATGCAAAATTGAAATTTTGATATTTCATAATGTTCTACCCATTTAAATAACTTCTAAAAAATTTTGGAAAGATTATTACGAATTACTACGTTTCCCGTTTGGCGTCAATTATTACTTTAGCTTTTGACATAATTTATTACGCGCTAAATTTGGTCATAAATTACTGCTGTTAAACGGTTACGGACTCACATGCTAGGGAAGCTATTAAAACTAAACAAAGGGCTTACCTTCATTACTAGTTGCATCCAAGTTTTCTTCCGTTAGTGACTTCCAGCCGGAAATTACCAATGACATCTTAAGGTAGATCAGGGTTTTGTGAGGGTTCATTTCTTTAGATTTTTGTGACGAAGTATGCTGTTGAACCTATAACTTTAGGAGGTACAAAAGATATTATTAAGGTAATTGAAGGAACGATAGAGAAACATAAAGGAACTTTGCTGCACCTATCGCGCATTCGCGTTTAAGCATTGATATCGTCCGGTAGTTGTAGATAAAGCATACAGTTTAGAAAACGCCTTTCTCATGAACTCGTTGTTATCCCCATCATTTAATGTCTGCCACTGACTGAGCGATAACCTCATATTCGTTTTGGCCTAGAAAACTGTGTTCTTGGTAAAACGAATCAATGACTTTGTGGTTCTTTACGTCTGGTTCGTGAAAAGTTATAATCACAAACTTTAAAGGTATAACCTAATTGAAGATAGAAAAAACATTCCCTTTTGGAATATAAAATCCTTTAATATTAAAACTAAAAACTATGTGCAGCCAGAGGTGCAACAATCGCATCAAAGCTTCAAAAAGAAATAAAAAATATAAAGAAAAAATGTTTTTGAACTGGAACTCACATGCTCGTAAAATTTAAATTAAATAATGTCTGTAGGCACCACCTGGTTTTTAATCCACAGCAATATTTGCGAGATCAGGAAGCGGAAAAAAGTAGTTTACCGATATTTGGGCTACATCGTCTAAACGCCAAAAGTCTTGTTTACCGTCACACCAGCCTTGCAAAGTTGAAGAGCACGAGACTCATTCATTAAAAATAACACTTAAGTTCACTTAACTAGATACAAAATTCGTTTTTATCATTTAATATTACTGCATACAAATTTTTGTTACTATCTTTAAGATATTCTTTGAAGTTGAACAAATTTCATGTTGGCTTTTAGCAAGATAAAGACAAAATACGTTACAGTAGTAAAAACGTTAAATTAAGAAGTTAGTCAGTACTAGTGCATTAACGATACATAATTTTTTAAACAATCCAATCAAATATAAAATAAAAATAGGCTAGCTCTTTTCTTTTTTCAATTAATCCTACGGTTGGTTATAAGTATCAAGGGTTTAGAACATCAAACAGACAAGTTAAACTTTCTAAGATATTTTCCAAAGTGAAAAATATAGGTACTTTATTGGCTTTAAGGCAACGGTTGATAGTGTAATATCTCAAAATTAATTGCAGAGAGAAAAGTAAATATCTAACCATTTATGGTCCAGAGTATTGTTTAGATAAGATAGCACTTCGAAGACAGTTTCAACAAGAAAGATAGGTAAGAAACCAATTGCGGTTCGAAACGCTAACCAGGTAAGGTAACATCTCTGAGATGTTTTCAGCAAAAGATAACATACTAAATGGTCATATATGAGTTACATAAGATAAGATTTTCATTATAACTACAAAGAGAAAGATAAGCAGCAAACCATTTGTGGTTCGAAATATTAATTAACTAGAATAAAATCTTTAAAATATTATCAAAAATAAAGATCAGTACTAAACATTAACGTTTTAACCTAATAATAAGAAAAGATAATGTCTTAAGAAAGAATTTAAGAAGAGATAACGTAGAAATTAATTTTGGTTTGGAGACCCAAACTCGACGGCACATCACCCCTTCTACAAATATAATAACGGACAGAAACTTCTAAGAAGCACAGTGATTCCGTAGGATCCCAAAACGGGACCTTTACCCATGCCCTCCAAAAGGAGAAATTCCGTGAAGCGGTACCAAATCATAATAACTGTCGACGGCTTTAGGTACACTAGCGGAAGTCATCAACAGCAGCGATATTACAGCTGGACGAAGGGTCTCCACACCCATGGTCCAATGTCGTGAGGCAACAACCCTCTAACTCTGCAGCGACTTATATAGTAAAAGAGAAAATAAAAGATAAAGAAAAATAAAAGAGGGAGGTAGGATGTTTGGAGCTATGCAGGAACCAGGTAGAAGAGAAAAGAGGAAGGGCTCACAATGAGGAATAGCAACAGATAGAAGGGTGGATAGCAAAACACTATTCGACCAGCATCGTCGAGTGCGGAGCACTACTCATATGTGATGGATGGTTGTCTCGGGACTAAGACAGGTCCAACGAAGGAAAAAAAGTGTTTGAATTAAAGATAGAAAGATAAGAAGACGTAGAATTCTAAGATAAGCATCCTGTTTAAAGGGTAGGAAGTAGAGGATGTTTCCATCAAAACAGATCGGACTGAAGGACCAGTTGCAACGTTAGTGATAAGATAAGCCCAATTCCAAAATGTCGATAATTAATTAAAAACAAATGAGCTTCTAATGAGATCTAGATAGATTATCTTCTTTCTGACCCCATCCACTGTGATAGAAAATCAAATAAAGGTAACATGACCAATTTAAATATACCCACATAGTAATTCCAGAGACATAACTACCATGAGCACAAGAATTGTATGATAGACAGTTAATCGAAGATAAAAGTAGAAAAATTTTGAATACACCAACACAACAAAGAATAATATCGGAAACGGCAAAGACCATTCAAGAAAAAAAAACCAGGGAAAAAACGCATCAAGGTCCTTATGACATAAATTTACATTTAAAATCGTGTAGTTTATAAGTTAATGGAGGTACTATGTGATAAAATTTACATAAGGTATAATTAGATGAGTTTGTGAAGAAAACTCTTAATTGTATTAGATGAGAAATGATTTGGTTGCATTTTTAGTTTTAGAATAGCAAAGATAGTTTTATCTAAGTTTAGATGCAAACAATTTATATTGGCATCGCAAATGATAATGAAAATTCAGTTAACAATTAAATTGCAGTAACAAAGACAATCAGCTCTATAAATTTATTAACTAAACAAGATTAAAACCAACCTTTTCTTCTAAGACAAGTTTTCTAGCTACCAATATAATAATTATAAGAGCTCGATATTTTGAGTAACATTGAAATATTTATCACAAACACGACTTTTAAATAGAAGGAGAAATTACTAAGACCACATACGTAGATTAGAATTATTTATAGAACTTTATATTTAACTTACAATAATAAAAAAATTAACTTACGCGTTTCTATTTACAATTCTTCAAACAAAAACTATCAAATGCGAGATTAATTTTATGAATACGTAAGCAACAAATTCAACAATGAACCTTACTCAAGTTTATTAAAATAAAAAATAATTTAGCATTGAAACTGAAAAAATATAATGAACGTCGAAGTATTAAACAACTAAATGAAAGTCAATATTTTAAAACTCACCCAAACGATACATAATTTAATATAAAGAAAAACATTTTTTCCGCAACACAAATTAAAGTTAAACATTTTTATAAAATTCTCTTTCAAGCAGGCGCAAATTCCGTTTAATATTCGCAAAACCACAATTTTAATTAAACTTTATTTAAACTCATTTCATTAGCCATTATTTTGAAAAGCGCGTTCTAATATCGACATTTTGTTATTTTTAACTTATAACACAATAGGCTATGTAGTATACACGTAAGTCACTAGGAGTTGCCTCCAATATATTCTATAGTGCTAAAATTCAGAAGAATTTACAATAAGGAAGTATTATTTAAATGCAAAATTGAAAGATATTTTTTCCTCTGATAGTAGAATTTATATATTTTTTTTGTTTAAAGAATAGCGACACGACAAGAATTAAATATGCAAGATGCAGCCGGATAACAGATTTTTGTTAAAACAGAAAAGAAGCAAACTTTTAACTTATTGAGTTACCAAAATATAAACATTTTATTATCACAGAAAAGTGTTTACGTGCGCCAATTATTTAGTTCCCCCTTTGATGTCAATTGTTACGTTTACCCCGGGCGTAATTTATTACGTCCCAAATTTGGTCGTAAATTATTGCCGACAAACAGTTACGGATTTATACCAAGAAAGCCATTAAAAGCTAAACATGGGCCTTACTTTCATTAATAACTGAAGCCAAGACTTCCGCCGCTAGAGACTTGCACCCAGAAATTACCGCTAGCGTATTCAGTTAGATCAGGGTTTTGTGACGGTTGGTTTCTTCAAATTCTTGTGGAAAAGTGTGTTGCTAAACCTACA
The DNA here is from genome assembly GCA_036346225.1 of Platerodrilus igneus. Lineage (NCBI taxonomy): Eukaryota > Metazoa > Arthropoda > Insecta > Coleoptera > Lycidae > Platerodrilus > Platerodrilus igneus. The sequence continues at coordinate 11,214,878 of JARFIW010001700.1, read as the reverse complement.
ACCTCAAAAAGCACAAAAGATATTATTAAGCTAATTTAAGGAACGATAAAGAAATTTAAAGAATATTTCGCCGTACTTAAAGCACACGCGCGTTTAATACATCGATATTGTCCGGTAGTTGCAGGTAAAGTGTCCAGTTAAAGACGCGCCTTTCTCATGAACTCGTTGTTGTCCCCACCATAAAACGTCTCTCATTGGCTGAACGCGATAATCACACATTCCTTTTGGCCTAGGGAACTACGTGTTTGACAAAACCCATTAACAAATTAGGGGTTCTTCACCTCTCGTTTGTAAGCAGTTATAACCACAAACGTTACACCTAATAACCTAATGAAGGATGGGAAAAGTAGCTTTCCTTTTCGGATTATAAAATTCCATATTCTTAACATTAAAACAACAACTTTGTGCACCAAGAGGCGTAGCAAGCTATCGCAGTCTTAATGGATTTATTGATTTATTAATTACTGCAAAGGGGCAATTAATTTATAGTTTGAAGGAAAATTCAAAATGCAAAAGGGGTAAAAGTATGTAGAATAAATTAATTACAACCATCTCAATGAACCTATCGAGGACGAAACTAACTACTTCAAGGTTAATCGTTTTTATACATGTAATCAGCTGTTGGTGAAAGATTTAATGTACTTACGTCCTCTTTGATTTTTATGGGACTTTGGTAAATTAAAAAATTACTCGAAAACAAGCAATTATGTCAAAAAGTTGAAACTCTAGCTGATATATCTTAGTGGCAGGGATATTTTTAATTACAGAATAACTTTTAGAAGAATTGAAATTTTTACAAAGTACTGAAGGGATCATTTTTAAATCACCCATATATGCCTGACAATGAAAAATTTGGTTAATTCTTTTCCAAATATTTACATAATTTTACACAATTGCTTGGGTGGTACATTCATTTTATAAAACTGAAAATAATTAAAAATTATTTAAAATTAACGATGGCACAAAATTGAGTTGCCGTAAATCTAAGCTATAGAATTGAATATAATTGATGATTTAATTCAACGATTTGCTAAAAATATCACACGTTCTAATTTATTTTTATCCTTTGTGTAATTTTGTAAATGTTCTGATCAATGTAATGTTCAATGTAGTTCCATTTACATATCAAGCTTTCTTGGGTGAGGCAAACTTTAAATTTTATATTGTCATAAATGAACGTAACATTTCGAATGGACCTGCACCTTGCGGAAGTTCTAGATTACTAGAACAGGCGAAATGGCTTACGTTTTCTAATGAGCTAAAGACCCAAACTACAGGTCTAACCAAAGTAGTAGGATCTTTAGTGAGGAACCAGACTAAGACAGGTCCCCAAAAGACGGCAGCGATTCTTCCGGTACTTAGATTGGCAGAGACTATAGGGGTCGGTATGACACACTACCGCAACGGGAAACTATCACAATACCTCCCAAGTACACAGCGTACTTAAATTGAAATAAACTTGATGGCATTCTCTGGGGTAAAAGATTCCGGAGTTAAAATAGTCCTCCATTCGGATCTCCCGGAGGGGACTATTTCGAAGGATGAGACCGGAAGGTTCAGAATAAGAGTCGGGAACATTTTGCGAGTCGAAGCGTAGAATGTTAGAAGTGTGAAGCAAGAAGGTAAGCTAGAGAACTTAAAAATGGAAATGCACTAGACATAGTAAGGATCAGCGAAGTTCGGTGGCCAGAAGCAGGGGATTTTTGGAATGGAGACTTCAGGGTAATTCATACAGGAGCAGAGGAAGGAAATTTGAGTGTGGGGATAGTTATGCAAAAAATATAGGATACCGAGTAGAAAATTATATAAGAACGAAAGAGTACTCATGGTTAGATTAAAATCTAAACCGCTAAACACAGTAATAATACAAGTATAAATGCCCACCTCTAGCTACATTGATGAAGAGGTAGAAGCAATCTATAAAGATATTGAAGACATACTAAGATACGTAAAAAAACAAGAAAATTTAATAATTACGGGGGTGTTTAATGTAGTGGTTGGTGAGGGGTAGGAAAGGAGCGGTAGTAGGTTTATTTGGTTTAGGCACGAAAAACGACGGGAGAAATAGGCTGGTAGAATTTTGCGACAAGAACAATTTAATCATCACAAACACATTATTTCAACATCATACTAGAAGACGATATACGTGGAAGATGTCAGGAGATATAAGAAGGTATCAAATAGATTACATTCTTGTTAGACAACGGTTTTGGAATCAAGTAAAAAACTGTAGAAGCTACCCAAAAGCAGATACAGACACTGACTCCAACATCGTAATTATGAAGGCCGCACTTAAATTTAAAAATTTGCAAAAAAAAACAACCAAAAAAGGCACTTGAACTTTGAGAAACTAATAGATAAAGATATTCTAAAAGATTTGAAAAAAAGTCAAATGAATTGCAAAAAGATATCGGAAAAATATCTGATACTCAGGAAGTAGAAACAGAATGGAATAACATTAAATCCAGCCTAGACATGGCGGCCAGAGATTCTGCGGTATACACAAAAAGAAAATAAGAAACCATGGATAACAAAGGATATCCTGAATTTAATAGAAGAAAAACGAAAATACAAAAATAAATCAGACGATACATGAAACGAGAGATACAAGCCAAAAATTGGGAAAATAATTGGCAAATGCAGGAAAGCTAAAGAACAACGGATTGATAAGAAGTGCAAAGCGATACAAACTAAGATGGAAGTGGGAAAGACAGATAAAGCATACAAACTAATTAGAATAAATTTTAGGGATATAAATCCGTATAGCAAAAATATACAGGACGCGGGAGGAAACGTCATTATAGAAAATGTAGAGAATGTGGGTAAATGGCAAGAAAATATGGGGAATATATAGGCAGGAGAGGAACTAACTGCATTACAACAGGAATCAGACATTGAAAATGATGACTTGGGATATCCCATACTTAGAGATGAGTTTGAATTAGCATTAAAAAGTCTGAAAAATGGTAAGGCGACGGGTACAGATAAGGTGCAAGCAGAAACTCTAAAAGCCGCTGGACAAGCAGTAACAGAACGTCTCTTCCAACTTGTAAGCTATATGTACGAGACGGGAGAAATACCCAAAAATTTCAAACACAACATCAAGTTTGACAACATCACGTACCAAAAATATTAATTAGAATTGCACACAGACGAATGGAAAAACGAGCTGAAAAAATAGTAGGAGAAGATCAATTTGGGTTTAGGCGAAACATGGGAACACGGTAGGCTATTTTAGCTCCGAGAGTGTTAATGAAGAAAACAATAGAAAAAGGGGAAAGCGTGTATATAGGGCATGTAGATCTGGAAAAAGCATTCGGCAATGTAAAATGGGAAAAATGTTCGAAATACTCAAAAAGATTGGAATGAATTATAAGAATAGACGTATTGTACGTAGCTTATACAAAGAGAAAACAGCAGTAATAGAATTAGAGCAGGAACGTAGAGAAGTAAACTTAAAGAGAGGGGTGAGACAGGGATGTGCCGTATCGCCATTAATTTTTAACCTGTACATTGAAGAGGCATTGAATACTGTCAAATGCAGGAAGACATTTGGAATTACTATGCAGGGACAAAAAATTGATATGCTTAGATTTGCAGATGATATAGCGGTATTAGCATCTAGCAAGGAAGAGTTAGAAGCTGCTTTTAATGAAATGGAAACGGTTCTAACAGAGAGATACGGCATGAAAATTAACAAAAATAAAACTACAGTACTAGTATGCGAAAGAGGGGAAAATAAATCAAAAACAAGAATACAAATAGGTAACAAGAACTAGCAAGATGTTAAGGAATTATGCTTCCTAGGAAGCCAAATAACGCAAGATGGGAAAAGCGCAATAGATATAAAACAAAGATTAGCACAAGGTGGTGCTACATTTAACAAGAAAAAGCAATTACTGTGTTCAAAGACAACAAACATAGAAACAAGGAAAAGATTGCTTAAAACATATGTGCTGTCACAGCACTGTACGGTTGTGAAGCCTGGATAGTAGGAGAAGCAGACAAGAAAAAGGTGAAAGCCTTTGAAATGTGGTGCTACAGACGTATGAAGAAGATATCATCAGACAAAGTATAGAACAAAGATGTACTAAAAATGGTAGGGGAAGAAAGAAATATGTGGAAAACGGTAAAAAATAGGAGAGATTGGATGATAGGCCACATACTGCGGCATGAGGGAGTAGTGCAGAATATATTAGAAGCAGAGATAGGGAAAAAGGGAAGTAGAGGTTGACCTAGGTTAGACTACTGCACACAGATAGTGAAAGATATAGACTGTAGGAATTTTAGGGAAATGTCTAGGCTAGCTCAAAATAGAAATTAATGGAGGTGCGCATCCAACCAGTACCAAGATGAATAAACTAATGATGAAAAAGTAACTGTACTTAAACATGAAGATTATTATAAGAAACTACAAGTATTGGTTGGGCAATATTTTCGAATAATGTTAATTGTGTGTAAGGATTTACTGGAAAACTATTAATTTGGCAAATGTCTAAGTGTTGAGGAATCTTGGCAGCCACAGGCTGCTTAGCCCCCTTTCACTGAATGTTGGTGAAATAGGGCATAAAATTATAAAACAGTAAAAAGGGAACCGAATTGTATATAGGGTGTGTGAGAATTTCAGAGAACTGTGTAGGCTAGCTCTGATTATAAATAAGTGCAGGCACGTGTCCAACCAGTTTTGAGATAAAAAACCTAATGACGAAAAAATAAGCGCAGATAAATCTGATGGTTATTATAAACAACTACAGATGTTGGTTGTGAAATATCTGCAACTAATGTTGACTGTGCGAAAATATATATTGGAAAAAATATTAAATCGGCAATTGTTGAAGTGCTGAGGGAACTTCGTAGCCATAGGCTGCTCATCCACTTTCACAACCACTGATTGTCGGAGAAATAAGGTATATAATTGTAAAACAATAGAAGGAGACCGAACTGCATCCAACAAGAAAGAACAGAGCCTATGATGAAAGACAACAAACAGAAACAACAAGAAAATTGTTGAACGCATATGTGTGGAGCACAGCACAGTATACTTATGAAATACGGGCAGTAGGTAAAGCAGACAGAAAAACGGTACCAGCCTTTTGGAATGCTGTGCTTCAAATGTATGAAGATGATAGCATGGACAGACAAAGTTAATAACAAATAGGTTATAGAAATAGTAGGGGAACAAGGATATCTGTGGAAAAATATAAGAGAAATAGAAGGGCAGAATACGTTCTAAAGCATTTTTGGGGAATACTATGGGATATATTACAAGCAGAGGTATAGGAAAAAGGAGGTAGACGTACACCTGGATCAGATAGTGATAGACGCAGACTGTGCAAATTTCAGTGAAATGTGTAGGTTAGTTCAGAATAGGAAACAATGTGGGTACGCGTCTAACCAGTTCCAGGACTGAAGACCCAACGATGATGAAATGAACGTAAAAAAATTTGTATTATTTTTTGTTAATTGTGTACCGATCTGTATTGTGTAATGAAATTTTGAGGCGTGAGAGACAAATTTGCAAAAGGGCACATAGTGCTTAATGCGGACCTATTCTTAAATCACCAAATACATTATTTCTGCGTATCAATAATTCCATTTCCGGTTAGGATTGATATTGTGCTACCCGAAACACTGATCGTAAAATACAGTTAAAATTATTTGTACTTGTGAATTGCCATATGAACTGTTAAGCTCTATTAGTTGTAGATTATTTGAAATATGTAAATGAAATATATGAAGCGCACCCCAAGAACTCAAATTATCGGCCAAATCCAAACCCAGTAGCTTATTGAAGATCAGTAATAGTTAAAAGTTTGCATTGTCTGGAATTCTCTGTGGTACAATAATAAGAGCTTGACTTGCAGGTTATATTCCTTTTCTGGAAACAGCTCTATCTGTGTAAGTGGTTTAGTTGGCAGGTGTAAAACATATTTGTAGACGCTGTTAATGATTTGCCGTATCAACCTGTATATTAATTGAACGTAACACTAATAAATTAAAATTGCAGTAGCGTCACTTAAAAGTAGCTGCTTTACTGGCCTGAAACGATACAAGTTGATTTACAACTGCAATAAATAACCAGCTCCTTGTAACTTCTACAGATCATTAAAAATCAACACATTTCATTAATTATTTTCAGACAAGGCCTTGTACAAACACATTGCTTATTGTACGCCAGCAGCATCAATATGTCTGCATGAAAATAATTAAGCAAGTATTTGTCATGAGCTTCCTGCGTGTCATTTCTCTCGATAGAATTTTTAGGCCAAGTCAAAACGTGGTCTCTTTGATGCTATGTTACGTTGCTTTGATAAATTATGTTTCTTTAATCACATTGGTGACATCCGGTTCTATGCGCTTGCGCAAAAACCTTTGATAAATTAAAAGTTGTATGTAATTATGGCTAACATAAATATTTCTGTTGTAAGATTTAAATATATTAGATGCAGGATGTGTGTAGTTTTATTACGCGAGAAATGGTTCTCAAAAGACCGTATCAAAGAACCCGCCTTCATACATCATTCAACATGCAATGCAAATTTAGAACTTACGCTTTAACGTTTCTCAGTGGCGTAGAGTATTGTATAGATATGCAGTTAGTATCTAAGAAGAGATACCTACCCTCTATATATAGTCAGTTCCACGAAAGAATACCATCACGTGACCACTACTTGAATCTAGAATACAGGTATGTGTTACCGCTAAGTGTGGAAATCAGTTATTCTGTAGATTATCTAGGTAATATACAGATTAACTAGGATGATCCGCTAAGTGGCGACAATTGTTTCATTTCTCAAATTACCTAGATAATATGCAAATTACCAAGACAATCTGCACATTACCTACTAGGCACTCGTTAAAGTGAAAATAAGATCTTTGCAGGAACAACAGCACGTTCTGTACTCTTAAATTAACCTAATGTTATTTATTTATTTCTCGATATCTAAAGAATCAAGTTAATAGAATCAAACAATCAACAAATTAGTTGATAGAAACAATCAATTAAAAAACTAATGCAAAGAACTACACGGTTTAAAATATTATTACAATTAAGGAAATTGATTTGCAAAACATATGATTATGCTCGCTTATTAGTGCAATCTAAAGATCGGTGACACTTTAAAATACATAGTAAGGTGGAGTGGGGTAAGATCGGACCGCTTTTTGCATAGTTTCACTTTTAACACATCTATTTATATGTTATTTGTTATATATTTAACATATATTAGTATCAGCGTAAAATAGAGTTAATACTCTATAATTTGTTATGAAAAACACAATTTTTCCTTGGAAATTTTTAATTACACAGAAAATTGTAACAAGCTGCACCCACTACGAACTTGCCCCGAACGTGGGGCAAGTTTGTAAATGGCTATTTACAATCTATTGAAATGTATCTTGCTGTGTTCTGGGGCAAATTCGGAATTATTCATAAATTATTTACCGAATTCCATTTACCGCATTAAAATTAGTTGAATTGTTTAAAAATTACACACTTTTAAAGAAATTTATTAGAGAAAGAAGTTTATTTAAAAAGAAAAGCTATACAAAGCATCATAACATTTTAACATTTTTGTAGCAAACGCTAAAAGTTTCAAAATTCAACTCACAAAACATTTTGAACAGTTAATTTTGGTAATTTTATCAATAAAAATTTTTAAATTTAATCTTCATCAACGCATCTTTCACATTCATACCGCATTTTCTTTGATCCTTTATTGCACATGCTACAAACCCATTTCATGCAAGTTATGCATTGAATCCATGATCTTCTATCAGTGTAATTAATATTGGTAATCACATTTGCATATTGTACATAAGTTGTCAGAACTGTGATTATTTTTTAATACACTTACGGATTTTTTTGTGGGCTGCTTGTCCGTACTTAACCTATTCATTACTTCTTCTGAAGTAATCACTTCGGCTCTTGTTCCCACTCTTTTCTTCTTTTGAATGTTTGATTTAACGTTTGTCTTTACAGTTTCCAATAATAGATTTTCAAAAGTGGCTGATGTTGAGGGTTGAGGACTATCACAGACAAAAGGAGAACTGTTTCTTGAAGAATGTGGTAACATTTCAACACTTCTTTCTTTAATAAAGCTAACAGTTTCCTCAACTGGACTATCCACGTTGCCGAAAGGGAAATCAATGATTATAGGTGGATGACAAAGGACTTCTTCAATAATGGATAGTTCCTCGTTTATTTTAGGAAAATCTTTGGCGTTTGCTTCTTGCCATTCTTTCAGGGGAATGGCAGAGAACATGGAGTCTGGAACGACATTCCTTGAAAATGGATAAATCCCGCTTTCTTGAAACCATTCATAACTATTTCTGGGTTTAAATCGCGCCAAATATCTCCAATCATTACTGAAAACTGTTGTTTTGGGAGCTTTACTCCAATATTTCTTCTCTGCCACGTGACTAATTTTTGGTCCCAGGTTGACTTTAATGGTTTAAAGACACTTAGGTCTAATGGTTGGAGTATGTGACTTGTATGTGGTGGAAGTTTTAGAATGGTAACATTTGATTCACGAGCTTTTTCTATTAATTTGACGCTAATATGGGTAGCATGCCCATCATATATTAATAAGGTTGGACGGCTTGAATCAATACATTTTAAAAACTGTTTTTCAAAATATTTTTGAAAAACAGTTGATTCCGTCCAACCATTGGAAGTCGCAGCATAGGTGGTTCCAGAAGAGCCAGTATTCTCGGAACCAACCCATTGGTCCCGGATATTTTTTCCTTTAAAAATAATAAGTGGTGGGACTTTTTCACTCGAAGCAGATGCTGCTAGTAGTACTATTATGTTATTTCTTCCAGGAGCACTTATTACTCGCGTGCAAGGCACGTTTTTACCACCAACCACTTTAGTTTTAGAAGGGTCAGTGCAAAACTAGACTCATCTAAATTCCAAATACTGGAAGGAGTGTTTTCTAATCCTAGTTCTTGTATGGTGTTCTCCAATTATGTAAAATATTGTTGGACCGTAAACGGATTACAACCTCGTTTACGGGCCACTTCTACCGCTTGCGGTTTTTTATGCTTAAATTATGTCTCTTTTTAAATCCTAGAAACCAATCTTCTCCAGGGAGATCGTCTTTGAATGGGGTTTTTAGTTTGTTTTCTTTAATAAACTGCCTAACTAATTCAAACACCTCTTTTCTAGACAACCCGAACCCATACTTTTCCATTGTCAAGGGGCATCAGCAAGCTGTTGTTCATGTTCTTTCGAAATGGCAGTTGATCTGCCAAGTGACTTATTTATGATGCCATGTTTACCTTTTAAGCGATCCATTATGGCGCTGATCGGAATTTTATATTTTTTGCATTTGTACGTCCAGCTCTAATTTCTGCTAAGGCTTCTTCAAACGTCTCTGTTGTATACGATCTTTGACTTGTCTTCCTAACGTAATTTCGAACCATTTCGGAACTAAAATTTTTTATAAATAAGCGTTGAAAGAAAATATCAGAAGAAATAACCAAAATATATGAACAGCACAAACTACAGCGATCTTGCCACGCTGCATACTTCGGTCTTACCCCGTACACTAATATTTTCGGGGCAAGACCAAAGTAGTGGTTTTCTCAGTAAATTTTGGACAACTGATGTATAAACTTTACACAATATTTTCCATACTTACCAAAAATAGACTAAAAAAACACAACATTTCCTTAAAAATCACGACACTTTGTTGGACAACATGAACTTAGATGTACACTGCACCAGAAGATGTACTTTTTGATGAATATATAATAAGGTAATTCCCCGCATAAATGAGAGACATCTCTAGGAATCGCTTCATATTAATTTAATTCAGGGTGAGTTTTGAAGTGAAATTAATATGCCTGTGGTGATGTTTTGATTATTTACCTTGTAACTAAATGGTCCTTAAGTCAATAAAAAAAATCAATAGCTGCAAACCTAATGCAAAGGAGTGCTTTTTGATAATTCTGTTTACATTTTTACTGCTACATCTGAATAATTTAGATTTTATTTAATAGAAAATTTGTGACTTTTTTGTACTTGAGGTAGTGCATGTTCGTAGTCTATTTTGGGTTGTTTTCATTGGAAAACCTAGATATTTGTTTTGTTCATAAACACATCTGCATTCAAGATAAAAGTTTTGTAATGTACTCAACTAGTGCTAGAATAAAACGTAAGTCGTGTTGTACATTCTTTATTCTCAAAAAGTAAAAATTAATTATAATAACAAAATCGAGGCGAAATTACCGTTATCTTGTCCATGCCCATATTCTCGATACACTACAATACCAATACCCCTCTCATAAATTCAATCTATTCGGAGGCTTAATGTTTAGACGTGGCCTAACCGATCCGGACATTGTCTAATTTACACTCCTGTGTGTGTTTGACCCCCACCCCAGAATTGGTTGCTTCCTCTACCGGTTCACTACCAAATCTTCCTGGGTGCTGCAATGTCTTCCTTATTGGCTACTTTTGCCGCCTCAGCCGGTAACCCCAACGACTCTCTTTTAACCACGTTCCCGGGTACCTTCTACCTTGTTACAATTACCCGTTACTCGACGTGCTCGTCTGACGCTTCGTGGGGATATTTTAAAATTTGGTCTTGGTGACGCTTCCAAATTAGTTCCTTACTACAAAGTTTGCATCGATACACTGCGCTGCCTATAGAACTTCTTCGATTGTAGCTTTTGCCCACGACCTTTTCTTGGGATTTCTATAGCGTCGGCAATACACGATTTCCCCCAATTTAAACTTTCGTACTACCTCTTTCTCGCGCTTAAAACTTTGACCCACCTTTACACGCCTTAAAAGGTCCAGCCGCGTTTTTAGTTTAAACTTAAATACTAAACTTGATGGTAGTACTCCAGTAGTACAATAGTCAATGTTCCTATAGCTAAATAAAAATCGGCTCATCAAGGTGTTAAAACTCACCCTTTCATTCGCAAGATCATTTGTAGTCTTTAAAAGGCTGTGCTTAAAACTTTTCATTGAATTTTCAGCTTACCCGTTACTCAATGGTTGCTACACCGGTGAAGTTATAAACTGGATGCCATTTTTCGATAAAAATTCTGACGTAAGCTGTGTCCCATTGTCAGATACCAAAAGATTTGTAATACCAAATCTCGCGAAACATTCCCGACATTTTTCCACAGTCTCTATAGCATCCGCACCCTCCTCCTCTCATATAAACGCCACAGGTCACTTTCTAAAAGAATCAATCAGCACAAGCACTGTTCGACCGTAGAAAGGTTCCAAAAAGTCCATATGCACCCTTTTGAACGGTCTTGCAGTGTTTCGCCAAGAATTGCCACCTGATTTGTGCGGCTCCGGCTTCAGCTTAATACAAATTTCGCACCTTTTAGCTATCCTCTCAATATCGCTATCTAAATAAGGCCACCAGATATATGACCTGGCTAGCAATTTCATTTTTACAGTGCCTTCGTGGTTGGCGTGAAGTTCTTTTAACATCTGTTGCCGTAATTTTATTGGTATAACTACCCGATACCCGCACATTATTAGGCCTCTATCTACGGATAATTCGTTTTTTCTATCACAATAAGGTTTCAAGGTATCGTCAATCACGTCACTTGTATTGAAACTATAACGAATAAAATTAAACATTCTCCCCAGAATCACATTTTTCGAGTCTCCGATCTAGCTCTTTCAATGTCCATAACGTTCAGGTTCTCTAGAAAATGTAAAACGTCTAAATCCGAATCTTCACTACTTGGTGACTTTATATCCGCGAGTAATCGCGATAACGCGTCTGCCTGCACGTTGTCCACCCCCTTGGTATAGTCAAAATTGGACAAAAACAAAGACCATCGCTGTATTCGACCCGATGCCATTAGTGGCAATCCCTTGTTTTCTCAAAATAACGCTAACAATGCCTTGTGATCAGATATTATTTGAAAATGTCTACCCACCAAAAAGTGGTAGAACTTCTGAACAGCCCAATACACACTTAGCGCTTCTTTATGTGTTACTGAATAATGTTGTTCCGCTTTACTCAACACCCTTGAGATACAACCAATGGGTCTTTCTGAACCATCCGTCTCCACCTGCGATAAATAGGCACCTATTCTATAAAACGAAGCATCGCATGCTAACTGCACCGGTTTGTTCGACCAAACAAAAATTTTATTTTTTTGACACAATTCATATAAAGGTTTCAATTTCACCGATATTCTCGGCGTAAACTTGTGATAATTATTTATCATCCTACAAACCGCTTTCACGTCCGAAACATTTTGTGGTCTGCGGCATTTCAAAATGCCTGAAAATTTATCCGCATCTTTTTTCAACCCATCTGCCGAAATAATATGCCCTAAGTACTTAATACTTATCTCGAAGAAAACACATTTGTCCTTGTTCAACCTAAATCCAAACTTGCTCAACCTTTCGCAGGTTTTCCGTAGATTGGACAAATGCTCCTCTTTTGTCTGCCATGTTACAACGATATCGTCAATAAATACCACCAATATTGGGATACCCGCCAACGTTTTCCGATTATTGATTGAAATATCACGCGAGTATCTCACTCGTTTCCTCCTCAACCCTTAACTGGTTGTAGGCATCTCTTAAATCCAGCTTACTGAAGCTTACGCCACTTTGTAGCGCTGCAAAAACGGCTTCAATTCTGGGTAAAGGATGGTTCACATCTAACAAATATTTATTTATTGTAGCTTTATAATTAGTGCACAAACGGATACTTTTACCATCACCTATTAAAGCAATAACCAGTGGAGTTCCCTATTGTGAATTATCAACATTCTCAATTACTCCTAAGTCCAGAAGTCAAAAAATTTCCTTGTTTGCTGCTTCTTTGTATGCATACGGAAAAGGCCTGGGCTTACAAAAAATAGATTTTACCCCCGCAACCATTGCTAGAGAGATATTGGAACCATTATAAAGACCTAATTCATTTTTGAATAAGTCCTGGAACCCTTCCAACACTTTTCCTAATTCCGAATCCCCTTCGATTCGATTAATATCAGACTTTGTTAGAATTTCCGACAAATTCATCTGAAATTGCTCCAACATGTCTCCCCCATAAGTAGCCTACTCCCTTTGTCAGCAACCAATAGCTCACAATTTTTAATGACCCCCTGAAATTCTACTTTTAAATTAATCTTACCCTTTGGTTTAATAATAGACCCAGTATACGTTCTTAATTTAATATTTGTATCTAGCAATGGCACGTTCTTGAAAAACTTCCTAAAAATATTAAATGGCGTACAGCTCAGACCTGCACCCGAATCGACCTCCATCATCAATGGCTGTTTGTCCAGTTTTACGTCTACACAAATAGGGTTCACGCTGAAACAATCAATTAAATTTAACACGTCAACGTACTTAACATCTGCTGAAACTTCTTCTACACAATTTATAGCTTTTTCCCTCCAGCAAGTGTCTGCAATGGGACTATTCCTTTTGCATTTTCTACATGTGCGTTTTTTATACTTGCAGTTTGAAAAACTATCACCTCCTTTATTGCAGGCAAAACAAATCGCTTCTTTCGTAACTCGCATTGGCAGCTCCTGTGGTGAGGGTATTATAACGGACTTCTGTCTATTTAAAACTTGGCGAACTCTATTTACACTACTTACATCCATAACCATCCCGGTCTTGTTTAAAGTTGACTCCTTGCTGGCTGCTATTTCGTAAAGATTCGTCAGCGATTTTGTTGCAGGCTCCCTAACTTATCTAGAATTAAACCTGAAATAAGCCCAGTAACAAATTTATTTTTTACTCTTTTGTCTAGTGAATTTCCAAATTTAGACGGTGCTGCTATCTGTTTCACTTTAACAACCCATTCGCTAATACCATCGCCATTTTGCTTTAAATTGTACAACCTATTGCTTACGCGTACTTTATACTGACCATTCAGTATTTCTATCAGTTCAGCGCACGTTTTTACTTTTGGCAGCATTGGAAAACATAAATTTTCAAGGTCCTATAAACACCTTCATCCACCTTCGTTAATAGCACCGCGACCTTCAGTTCTTTTTCAATTTCATTGGCTTGAAAATACTGGTCCAACCTTTCGGAAAATATTTCCCAGTCGTCCCCCGACTGGAACTCTTTAATGGTACAATAGCTACCCCTTATAATGACAGTGTTACTCATTCTTCACAAAAAACATTTTTTGCTTCTAAATACACGGGGTATACTACCAGTATATTGCACTATTGCCATTAAAACCCTAACATGGGTTTCCTCGTCGCCATTTTGTAATGTACTCAACTAGTGCAAGAATAAAACATAAGTCGTGTTGTCCATTCTTTATTCTCAAAAAGTCAAAATTAATTACAATAACAAAATCGAGGCGAAATTACCGTTATCTTTTCCATGTCCACTACTTATTCTCGATACACTACAAGTTTTAACGTGTGTTAACTTTTTGTACGTTATAAGTTGATTATTAAAAGTTTATAAATCAGTAATTTAGATGTGAGGTACTTATTTCTTGACTGATATATTTTAGAGAAAATAAACATATGTGAACAAATACCAGAACTAATGCTTGGGCTTAATTTAAATTCATGTGATTAAATTTTAAAATCTTTTTTAAATGAAAGTAGTTTCAAATAGACTTGAATTTTGTTGCGCCTATCATAGCTTTGCATTTTATTTTAATCTAGCATGGAAAATCTTTTTCCCATCCTTAATTTAAGTTTCTACGTGTAAAGTTTTACGTTTATAGTTTTGCAAAAATCCCAACACATCAACTCTATGAATTATAGTATGTATACCGCATACGTTAGCGTTGACAAAAAGGATGTAGATGTCGTTGGACAGTTGGTAACTTGTGGGTTTCACACGTGACAGCAGACCATGCAGCCACATTTGTGGATGTAGTACTTTACGTCCAGGGTCATGCACACTTGGCGATCCGGGTAGGTTTGGTCTATACATTAATTTGCATAATTGGAGCAATTTATGGATTTGAAAGCGGGTTTGTTTAACTGAACTTTTGACTTCTATATATGAATTTTGAGTTTATAATTCAAACGTGTAGTTGAATATATCCTTTGTTTAGATCCAAAGAAGATATACAGGGTATCATTTCATGAAGTTCATAACTTAATTAAGAGCTACGATTGAAAGATACATTTTTTACTTCTGTGTTATAAGAAGCTTATTTACGATTGATATTTTTTGTATTTTTGAAAGGACTCAAATGGTGTCTCCAATGATAATTTAATTATGCGGTTTTTTTTCAGAGTCAACCCTAACATCGATTGTAGTATATTGGTACTCGGACCGTTTTTGGAATATATTTTTCATACGTTCTTAATGTCGTTGGTGGACCCTATGTTAATTGGCAGCGGGTTTCTGCATCTCCCCTCGGGGTTAATTTATTTTTGAGTGTGTTCAAGTATGCGGCACTGCCATGTTTCATTTTAGTTTTTTTTGAGTTATCATAATCAACCTATTCCCAAACTTACACCCTCCCCTAATTTGAACTACAAGTTAGTCGATGGTACGGTAAATGGTAGAGTTTATTCCATTAGAGACATCGTCCATACCGCGGAGCTACTCCATATAACTAGAAAAAGCTACAGGGTGACAATTACAGATTTTCATTGGACTGTGGCTTCGTAAAAACCAATTTCAATAACATAATTTTCGTGTATCCCATATCGTTTTTAAACCAATGTCCTTTTCACAACTTTACACCTACCTTCAAAGCATATGTTTGAAAATCCCCGTCAATTTGTTCTGTTTATAACCTAATTGCTAATACCTTATGGGATGGATGCTGTCGAGCAACTATTCAAGATCGAATGAATGCAAAAAAAGCTAACAAATATTTTTGTGTCTTCTAAAAAATTTGTTTCGATGGATATATATGGTTTTGAGTATTCATTAGTATCCTCAGAACGAGTTTTAACAAAGGGGATAAACTCGGTTCGGTCATTATTCCTCAATTCTATCATAGTTACCTGTGGTCTTTGTGTACAAAAAATTGAAAGTAGTTCTTACTGGTGAAAGTATACCAAAAACAATGACCAAAAAAAGCTAATGAATATTCCGCTTAGCTTATGATATATGGGATTTCCAACCCATGAATGCCACAACTTAGCAAGCCTCGAGATTTGTACCTATTTATGGTTAAGATAGTTTCGCACAGAATTAAATTTACTCGATTCCTTATACTTATTTTCACCTTGTACATATTTTGATTTTATTCATATAAATGGTGGACGTAAATTTGTCGCGGCTATTTAAAGTAGTAGTTCTAGAACTGTTTCAATGAGTCAACATTATCACGTTCTACATTTGCCCAACGTTACAAGTGAATGTCTTAATTATAAACGTATGATGTGTTATTTATACACATTAAAGAACCCGATCTTCTGCTTTTACTATATAATTTATTAGCATTAATGTTACTGCATCGTTGTATTTGTACAACGATGACAAACATATCCACTAGCAGCAAGATTAGACCGATATTTATATTCCGAACTAAAGCTTTACTTATTTATTATATTTTTAGAGTAAATAATGTTGGTTAGTTAGTTCGTAGGTTAACACTACGATTCAGTAAATTCAGAAGAAGACATTCTTTACAGCAAATTGAAATTTAATGCATTGCTTCACATTGGTTTACCCATACGTATATGTGTCTATATCATAACTCATCACAAGCTATACTAAACTGACTTAAACATAGTCGACTTCCTTCTTAGAGTTTGCTGTGTTCCAGAAATATGAATTCCAGGAGAGCCGCCTACTCTAGAATGACTTTATGTCCAATGCTTTGTAACTATTTAATCTATAATCCCGTTAAGTATCATAAGATCACTTTTCTAGCATCTAGTAAGTATTTAGACATCAACTAAATTGTCCGACCTTTTATTGATAAAGAGGCTTCAAAAAATAAAGATAGAAAAATTGCTTAATAATAAGCAGTATTGCGTTTTTGAAGTTCAAAATTTTAATAATTGCCACTAGCTCTAGGACAATAGCACACTTTGAGACGTATTTAAATAATTTGTAAACACTGTTTAGGTTTTTCAAACATAATATACTGGAAATTACAGTTAATTGATTTCTATTAAAGCGGCGTTATATCTGTTTAACAATAGAAAAGAATGATGCAGAGGTATCGTATTACAATCATATCTGTCCAGTGATAAGAAGAGCGATTAATAGGTATCGTAACACAATATGTTTAATGATGCACATTCTAGATGCTTTCTCAATTTAACTAGAATAAACGATTATTGTATGTAAGCCGAAACCTAGTTGTGATAGAGACGTATTAGTTTGAACTCGGTCCTAATAAACGTTTCGTTTACATAGATTAATGTAGATGTATGGGTGATAGGTAAATAAATTATAAATAAGATTTGTCTCATAATCGTGTTTAATTAGTCGAATGTAGAAGATTAAATTAGTGCCTACTAATAGTGATTACGCTAGTGTTAATGCAAACAATATTCTGCAAATATTTGTGATTGTGAAGAATAATTATTAAACTTGTATTTATTGGAATTAAAGATCAAACTACAATTAGAAAATTCGTGGCAATAGCTATTGATAGAAAGATTTTTAAAACGTTAAACATTAAATGTTGTAGGTGATATATAAGGTGCTCCTAAATATCATGTGCATATGGTAGGATGTAATCTTTAGCTTATTTGAGCCTAAGAGGTCAAAAGTTTCTAAACCACACAGAAAACTCATTTTGTATTTCAAAATCTGTCAGCGGTGCACCGTGAAAAAGTTGAGGGGAAGAATATGGTATGACACCTGAAACACATCACCCTGTAGATTCTTACAACTATTTGATTTCCCAATGACGTAACGAATTTAATTTACCGGGTGTATTAACGATGGAACTGACACCCCGTTATCTAGCTTTTGTTTTGGTAAGTCAAAAGCGTATTATTTACCACAAAAGAGCCTCGTATAGATGATTTTAGAAAAAAGTAAAAAACGTTAACACAGCATAGCTCGAACACGAATCCTGCAGAAGACACAAAAGTGGTGGTAGGCTTGCTACCTACTTGGTTCAATAACAGATGGCAAAGAGGAGGGAAGGGCGCCACTACCTCCAATACTACATAAAAATGGGGCAATGTACAAAAGTAGAGATAAAAATCTTTTTGCTCAGGACACTAAAACAGACACGCTGAAAACACACAATAGCGATTCCCACTAAAAGGGACCGCGTCTGAAAAGAAAAGCTACAATTAGTAATACAACGAGATCATCATTTGTGATCCAAGACAAACAATAATGAAATTTCAAAAATTAAGGTTTATTGACTTTTAATATTTTGTAAGACAATCAAAAATAATAAGAGTATTATTCAATAAACTATTTGTATTTCTCATATTAAATAAATTTTATTTATAGTTAAAGGTCTTAATTAAAATATTTACAACAATAATTTTTAACGGACCAGCCTATATCCAACCTAACTGGCTAAGTACGTTCATTTCATTAAATTGGTAACATTAATGGGGCACACATCTTTTGTATGAGCGCAATCTGCTTTCAAGTTTAAATACTTTTCAGATGGTTAATAATATTTTTAAAATTTCTAAGTTTAACTTGGAAAGATTAACAGTTTATTAGTATTGACTTTCCATTTAATATAACCTGGCAAGAAAATGATCAGTTTCAACATATGCATGTCAAAATGGTCTCAGGTATTTTTAACTCAAATACAAACTTAATGAGACAAACAATTTAGCTATCCCAAAGCAATTGTTTTTGAGAAAACAGCTAGTTCTGCATTGTAAGATACTTTCTTTAAAAATAAATTTTCTGAGAATTAACAATATAATTCAGTATACAACTATTAAGCAACTTGGTATGAAGTTCCAAAACATTGAAAGTTTAATTTTGTACATAAATTTATTCATTACATCTACTAAACGAAGTAGTAACTCTTCAACAACATATTTGGTACAATTTATATAATAAATAAAAATCTGCAGCCATGAAAAACTCACTTAATGAATTTATCAGAATACTATAGGCGTTGAAACTACTCTACCAAACAGAAACGATTGTTACGTGCCGTTTCTGCATGTAAATATTTTTGCTCGTACTTAATTAAATTTCATATTCCTTGCTGTATTCACGGTCATTTGCAAATTTTCGTTAACAATTTCGATTGCCTTCTAAACGTAAACGATTGCTTATACATTACCCTGTAGATTTTATTAGTACATGTACTTATACGTTAAATACTATAAATCTACTTTATTTCAATATAGCATTGAAACTGGCATTTTCCTTAAAGATTATAATAAGTTTAAGACGTGGTTTTCGGTTATTAAAATATTTGTTTTTAGAGATACTACTATGTGCCGACGTGTATCGAGTGTAGCTTCGCTTGCTAAAACAATAGGATATATTTTAATATGCGAGGTTATCAACGGGATCTTACAACATTTATTCAATGCAATTACTTTTGATAGTTCTCTTATCGGCAGGTGGATGTGTTGAAAAATACCCTTCGTGTGGTTCTTTATTGACAGAAAAATGTTTTGAAAGAAAGCTACGTGGCGAGTTATTGATGACTAATAAGTGCATTGTGCTTGCGAGAACAGCACTGTATTGTTTTTAGTTCTTACGGAGATAACAATAAGTGATGGCCTAATTAGAAATATTCTATGTTCTTTAATAAGAATGGATGTGATTGGGAAATCTCCAGTGAAACTGTCCGGTCTGTTAAGAAGAGCGAATAAGATACGCGCTTATTTTATGTGATGATAGTATTAAATTCCGGTTGATAATAATGTGATCTGGAACCTTTAATTGATTGTTTTGGGTCATTTGGCGTCTATTGATGTTACTCGTTTCTGATGCGATAGATTAACAATGTTAATGTGCAGATTGTTGTCCTGCCCGCTTGGGTTAGTTAGAACTATACTCTTGTGGTTAACGATAATAAGAAATGCCCCGATGACTTTCTTCGACACAGATGTGGCGTGTATCAAGTTGTAGTGCTTTTTTTATATGACGGTGAAGACGTTTACTAATTTGTGTTTGTTTGTGATATCAAATAAATGTATTGACAAATACTTATCCCCGAACCTCACTGTCCTACCAATTGATATTTTGGCGCTGTGATATTTCTGATGGTATTTAAAATTATTAATTAAATACCATCACGCATGGGGTTTCCTCTGCCCCATATCTAGCCATTGCAATAATATTGGAATTGGCGGAAATTGGTAAAAATGGTCATCCTCTACCTCCTATTGCTTTAAAAACCATTATGGCGCTGTGATATTTCTGATGTTATTTAAAATTGTTAATTGGATACCATCACGTATGGGGTTTCCTCTGCCCCATATTTAGCCATTGCAATAATATTGGAATTGGCGGAAATTGGTAAAAATGGTCATCCTCTAGCCCCTATTGCTTTAAAAAACCATTTGTTTGTAGACGATATCTTGGGAGATGCATTCAATCTTCAGGAAGCATACAATTTAAAACATAAGTTTATTGATTTGTTACGCTTAGGATGTTTTGAGCATCGCAAATGGACCAGCAATAGTGCTGCTCTTTGTAAGATTCAAGATTAAATCTATTACTAACAGACCCTGATTTTACAATCAAGGTACTTGGTCTTCAGTAGCAATCGTCTTGCGATGTTTTCTCATTTACAATAAAACCGTTGGAAGCAAATATTTCAAAAAAGATCTTGGTCTCATCAGTGGTTCGGATTTATGACGCCCTCAGGTTTCTCATGCCCATTACTTTTATTCTTAAACAGCTCATTCAACAACTTTGGATACTTGGATTGGATTGGTGCTCACCCCCTCCCAATTTTGTTAAGAAATATTGGCAAAATTATATTTCAGAACTACCCCCCCCCCCCTGGATACTCACCAAGTCAATCGTTTTATTCATTGTTATGGGGCATTTAATCTTCAGCTGATTGGATTTTTCGACGCTTCCGAAAAGGGCTATGCAGCCTGCATTTATTTAAGTGCAGTTTCGTCTTCAGGAGAAATTCTGTTCATTTAATAATGGCATGGTCAAAAGTCGCCTTTGTGAAATGCCTTTCTGTACCACGCCTTGAACTCTGTGGTGAGATGCTACTATCAAAATCATTGCAATTTGTGTTAAATACTTATCACCATTTGCACTTTGATAAAATATCTTGCAACAGAGATTCCTCCGTAACTTTACGCTGGATCCGATCTGTGTCTTATCAATTAAAGGCTTTTGTTGCTAATCATGTTAGCTACATTCAAGACCGAGTTTCTCCCGATCTCTGGGGATGTGTCCGTTCCAGCGACAATCCTGCAGACTCAGCCACTAGAGAATTGTTTCCTGCAGCGATATCATCATATGCGTTATGGTGAACAGCACCTACCTTTTTGGTCTCCTAATCCATCAGTAACATTTTCGTCCGAACGGGCTTTTAAAGTGGAACGCATTGTTTGCTTCACCATTGTTCATTGTTTATGGATTGAAAATCTTCTAGAAAAATTTTCGTGCCTTCGAAAGATGAACGGCGTTATCGCTTACTGTAGGCGAATATTTCTTGTAGCTAACAATAAAATTGTTTCCCTCGTCTCTAACGTTTGAGGAGTTACATCAAGTTTTAATGATTATACTTAAAACCGTACAATTTTCATGTTTTAAATCCGAAATAAAACTTATTATGCCAAGATTAACCAATATCCAAATATTTACAGCGTTTAGAATTATTCTTTAATGACTCTAACATTTTAAGAGTCGGGGGCCGTTTGGCACATTTTAGTCTTTCCGCCGGTACCAAACATCCTGCATTATTACCTAATAATCATCGTTTAATCGACCTCCTGATTGAAGAAGTACATCAAAATAACCTTCATACAGGAGTAAATACCACGTTATATATAATCCAAGAAAATGTTAGGATTATTTCTTCTCGCAGTGCGATTCGAAGGATACTGTCTGAATGTTACTGGTGCTACCGAACTCAACCAGTTCCTTCTACTTCTATAATGAGAAACTTTCCCAATTATAGAACTTCTTAAGATAAACCTTTTAGCTCTATTGGCATTGATTTTTCCCTTTACGATCATTATGCATCGTTATAGGGGTACCAAAACACGAATGGCATACTTTCGTATTATTTTCTGCTTAGCGACTAAGGCTACACGTTTAGAAATCATTTCAGATTTCTCCTCCGATTCAGTTATTGCTTGCCTTTGCCGACTTATAGTCCGCCGAGGTCGTTGTCAAAACATTTACAGCGACTGCGGTACTAATTTTGTATCTGCTGATGCTACATGTGATTTTCCAATGCTCCACCCGAAGGTACTACATTGGTCAGGACGCGAGTTTTTTTTACCTGGAAAATTTAGAATTTTGCCGAACCCTTGCTGTTCCAAGCAAAGTAGGGATCTTTAATGTACGTGACAACACTCACACACGGGACCTCCATTTTACTTCTCATCCCAACGAGGGTGTATTTTTGTGAAAAATACTCGCCTAACATTTTTCAAGCGGACCGTGTCGGGATACGAACCCGGAACCTTGGGCGTAGTAGTCACATGCATACCACTACGCCAAGGAGCCGCCTGTATGTGCTGATCGCCAGCTACAAGATTATTTCCGTGCCTATGCGGAATCCCAACTCATTTCATGGCATTTAACCATTCTTCTGCTTCCCACTTTGGAGGCAACTGGGAGAGTATCTGTTAAGACCGTTAAAACCCACATGTTGGACTTGAAGTTTTGACTTTTGAAGAATTTCAAGCTCTTGCCATCCAAATAGAAGCCTCGTTAAATTCCCGGCCCTTCTGCAGCATAAGTGAAGACTCTAACAATCTTCGCTCCTTGATCACTGGTCACTTTCTCACTCTCGAACCTTTAACATCTGCCTCAGATCCTCATTTGTCTCGCATTTCCTTGTCCCGCTTGCCTCGATGCAAGCTTTTTGGGATCGCTGGCATAGCGAATATTTGCATCAGTTATACCAACGCAGCAGCTGGTATAAGCCTAAAAGATTGGACAGCGTTAATTTAGTCGCGCTGGTTCATATAAAAGAGGATAATGTATCGCCATTGCAGTGGCGTCTCGCTTGCCCGGTCGCTATGGGGTTCCTAGTGTGGCTACCGTACGACCGTGAGTGGTTTACTGAAATGTCCCATAGTAAAGTTATGCCCAGTACTTTCAAATGAGTTTAAATCACTTACTTTACAGCGTTTCTTTATGTTTCTCGTTTATAAAATTAAATTTTCTTATTTTGTAACCAAACTAGTTATAACCAAATGTTTTTTTTCTCTTAAAAAGATAGCTATTGAGCTACCTTTTAGTGGGGCAGTATGGATCATGCTCGTGTTTTGTATTTGTTTATATTTATAATTTCCCGCGCGTGAATCTATTATAGTGACGAATATATAGACAATCCCGCACAAATGCCGGGAACATGTGGTGTTATTAGTACAACAAGAGATTGGAGTTTCAACCGTCACCCAAGCAAGGTGAATTAACCGTACGTTACGTTACATTGTTGTTGTGCAAGTGCGCGCTTGGATCTTGCATTTTGCAGATCACACACACACACACACACACACACACACACACACACACACACACGCACACATACACACAGCTTTCTGTATGTTAGACCGTGTCAACATATACACGCACATCGAAACTCGTTGGGAACATACATGTAAGTATCAGTACTGATGTCGTTATTTAAACTTACAATAATATAATCGTATTTACGTTTTCTATTCTGTGCTACACCGAACTAGTATTAAGACCGCATATATCAAGGTCCTCCATCTCAATCCTACCTCAAATACCTAGTAATGTTTACTCTGATAATGGTTTCAATTTCATCGCCGCCCATTCAGAGCTTCTTGAATTGACCAATTTCTTTTGTCGTTCGTTCTCCAGCATCCGTAGTTTCTGTCTGGGCAAGCATATTACAAACTTTTCGGTTTTGGTCACGGTGGACCTTATAAACATTGTTGTACAAGCCTACCTGTCCTTGTGACGGCGGTGGGTTATTTGTCTTATCATGGAGAACATCACCGATGGCGCAATAGCAACCGATGGCTCTGGGCCAACAAAGCCCTGGTCTGCTCCTTGCCTCGCCAAAGATTCTGCCTGTTTGTTGCCATGTACTCCTGAATGGCTTTCGATCTATACAAGCTCAAGGGCATTAGTGTTAGAGCAAACTCGAAGATGCGGCAACATTGATGAACCACCCCCGAGAGAAGCTTCTGCTTATTTAGGCTCAAAAGAGCTGCTCTGCTATCATTCAGGATGCGTATAGCTTTATTTTGGATTCTGAGTTCCAGTATAGCGTTAGCACCATGCATGATGGCTATGGCCTCCGCTTGGAAGACAGTTACCAGTCTGCCCAGCGTAACACTTTCACGAAGGTTTAGGTCATCGGAGAAGATGCCTGCCCCGGTACCTTCATTTGTTTTAAAGTCATTTGCGTAGATGGAGATCTCCGTTAAGGAGGCGTGCTCAGTGTTCAGACAAATCCCGAAGCACCTCTTGGAGATCATTATGGGTGCGATCGCATCAACCACTCTTCCCAAGAGGGGGGGGGTTCCACACCGCCTCTCTTAGTATGTTATGGTATCTACCACCTCCTCCCTTGTCGATCCATAGACCTTTGAACCGCAGCCTTATAGCCGCTCTCAGAGCCATCTCCTCCACATGTAAGTCTAGCGGAGTGAGACCTAGGATGGTTTCTAAAGCTGTAGTAGGTGTAGATCGCATTGCGCCCGTGATGCCTAGACAGGCCATTCTTTTGAAATGAGTAAGCTCTTTGATTGCTTGGGCCAGTCTGGTCCTGGGCCTCCAGACAACAGCGTCGTAGCAGAGCATCGGCGTTACTACCGTGGTGTATAGCCACAGCACAGCCTTTGGCGGAAGACCCCAAAGTTTGCCTATGGCACGTTTACATTGCCAAAACACTTGGTTGGTTTTGGTAATTTTTACTTGTAAGTGTTTGGCCCAATTAAGCTTCTTGTCAAGTATGACGCCCAGGTACTTGACTTCTTCGGATAGGGGCAGAGAAGCTTGGAAGATCGTAGGCCATCTAGTTACCATCAGCTTTGTTTTATTGATGAACAGCACCAGCCCCGTTCTATTGGGGTTAATTATTAGAGAGTTCTTGAAGCACCATAGCTCCGTGATCCTTAGTGCTGCTTGCATTAAGTTACACAGCACCTGTTCATATTTGCCGACTACTAAGATAGCTATGTCGTCCGCATACGCTATCGTCTAGAAACCTGCCTCGTTAAGGCGTTGGAGAAGGCTGTCCACTACTATGTTTCATAGTAGCGGTGACAGCACACCCCTCTGAGGACAGCTTTTACCTACCACCCTAACTATTGAGGTTTCCCCAACATTAATGTGTACCCGTCGACACCGCGGAATCTGCATAGTCAGCTGCCGAAGGAGTTTTTCCGCACCATGCGCCTGCAGAGCTATATCAATGCTCGAGAAGGTGGTTTCGCTAAACGCACCAACAATATCAACAAATGCGCCTAAGGCGAACATGTTGTTATTAAGGAGTTTTTCAATCCGTCCTACAACAGCGTGGAGGGCAGACTCCGTGGATTTTCCTGGTATAAAGACGTGATGGTTTAGGTGAAGTGAATAAGAAAGCATTATCTCTCTCCCCATTTCATTGTCGCACAGTCTCTCCAAGGTCTTTAGCAAAAAAGACGTTAACACATGTATTGTTTGTTAGATTTATGTGTATTGCTGTTTCATCTTGAGCATGCTTGCCGAGAATATTGGTGTTTGCAATTACAATGTATGTTCCTCTAACACTAACTAGTGTTTTTGCCTACTAATTGTGTTTTTGTAATTTAATGTATGTATTTTGTCCAAATATCAATTTGTATGTGAAGAAAAACTGTTTATCCTATGTACCACTTTGAAAAACGGGGTGTTGCCTAATTCTACTTCACCTGTTCTTGAGGGCGTACATCGTCATTGGATCTTAAGGTAAACTAGAAAACCGAATACAATTTTACAAAAAAGTTGTATTTGTTGACATTTTCTATCATGTCCATTATCTCTATCCCTTTATAGCAACTTTAATCTATTGCCACACAAATGCCTATGTTTGGTTCTGTGGCTCAGTAAACAAATTCAAGACTACAAATTGCTGGCATTCTGTGATCTATTTACGTTCTACACTGTACTGACTGTCAGTGTACAACCACTGCCAATTTTGAGACCTACAATTAGCGTATCAAAAGTTGGCTATGGAATATTTTAAAAACGGACCAATACAATGTGCCTAATTAGGATTTGCAATTAGCCCAATACTGTGCGATTAAAATTCCGAACTTGATTTAACAAAAGAATTTGTGTTTCGACTGAACAGTTGCTTTAAACAAGCGTGAGAAAATTGCGGTTTTAAAAATTTCAGTATTGCCACAGGATTTTTATTTCATTTTATTTTGTAGTATAACACAATGGTCTTAAAAATATGCGAATTTTACAAATATCACAAATTGTTTGGAAACCAATACAATTTACGGTGGCTGATGTATCAGTTTTAGATCATTATGCTAATAGCAAAAAGGAACTAATAAGAAGTTATGTAAATGGGAGATGTGTTTAAACATCGTCACAAATAACGGGTTGGGCAGGTGGTTGTTTAGTCCCTCAGATCGTGTGGAATTGATGACAGTATCGGAAGGATGATCTTAGCACCATAGCGTCGCCTCTGTCTGAATTTGAATCATTTCTTAAATTAATGGTTGTGAACCAAAATATCCAATATCCAATATTCCAATCAGCTTTACTTTCAACCTCTAAGATACAATTAAAACGCGTGCTTTTTCAAGAATATATAAAGAGTGGAGATTAACATACAATAGACTGTGAAACGTAAATGCTTGTTGAAATATCACTCTGTTAGTAATTTGAGTAAGTATATTAAATAAAATTTTGCATGTATCTGTATAGTTTAGGAACAGAACCTACTGAATCTTCAATTAGTGGAACAACATCATAAACATATAACGGCTAAAAAGTCGAGTGGCAAGATGAAAAAATTGCAAAATTCTCTGCTTAATAAGCTCAAATAATTAATAATAACTTTGCAATTTTTCTTCCTAATCTTGTGCCGAGGTGTCCATCTATATAGAACATCCAAAGCTTTCATGATATCGGATCTTTAAACATAACAACCTTTTCAATTCTGATTTATTTTTTTCGTTAATAAGTGAGATTTTTATGACCATTGGATCTAATAATAAACAAAAATGCTAGAAATATCAAAGTTTATTAGTTTCTTATAATAATTGTTTTAAACAAAGCCGGAACGATGTAACGGCAGGAAAATTTATATTATTAACGAGGTGAACTGAAGTAACAAATCGATCAATGCATGGGCAGACATCGTTGTCTCTATTTCCGAATACTAGCTTATTCACGACTCTTTCTACAAGTATGCCATTTCCCCTACATTTGATTTTCAAGTGCTTCTCCCGAAGATATTACATTGGCCAGAAATCGAGTTCTTTTTCATTTAAAAATTTTTTATTTTGCCGAACCCTTGCTGTTCTATGTAAGCAGTGGTGTTGTGCTAATTTTTATTTCCCGAAACGTGTATATATAATTATATAGACAGGGCCGATCCTGGGTAGGCGGCCGCTCTGTGCGGTCTTATGTCCCAAATTTAACGACGGGGGGGGAGGAAATGTTCCATGATAATCCTGGCGGCAACGGTTTTTTTACGTCACAAATTTGACGACGGGGGGTGGGGGAAATTTCCCCCAATTTTCGCCCGTCGCCAGGATCGACCCTGTATATCGCATAAAAAGGAAAGGAAACGAAAATCATTACGAAACCCATTTTGTGTATACGTATCAAACCCTTGTTTATTATAATACATATAAAAATTCGTCAAAAATTAGAAGAAAAAAATCAGCAATTCTTTTTAATTTTTTTTTTTAATACGTCAGCCAATTCTCGTTATCAGAAATCATCTTTAGTTCCGGAACGCGTTCCTGTCCAAAAAGGAAGTACCGGAACGACGTCCCGGAGCGTTCCGGCTCGACAACACCACTGCATGTAAGGTAAGCATCTTTAACGTGCGCGACAACACTCGGACATAGGACCTATATTTTACTTTTCATCCGAACGAAGGCGTGTTTTTGTGAAAAATGTTCTTCTAACATTTTTCAAGAAGACCGTGCCGCAATTGAAATCCGGGAACTTGGGCATACCAACTGAGCCACGGAGCACATAATCTCATCTTTCACATAATATATGTTCAAGTCGGAGATGTAACCAATTCATGCGTCGCATTGGCACCATATCTTGACACCCCTATTAACTGGCTTCAAAGGCATAAATTGTTTCATCGAGAACCGGTTTTTGAATTTAGCTATCAATAGATCGATAAGGAAATTCTTCCCGCGACTCTAAGAGTGTCCTCTGGAGGCAGGAAATAAGATCATCTACATAATAGGCTTTTGGACTCAGTATTGCTTGATTACGACGTGATAGATTTATTGGCCAAGAAACAGCAAGTGAAGGAACTCGAATATAATGCATTATGAGGGAGATCCCTATAAGAATAACAATTTCATCAGTTGAAGTTCATTGTTTATTTTCCTTTCCACCGTTTCATAACTAATCTTTGGTTAGTATATTGTAAAATATATATCAACAGGTTTCTTGGAAATACAGCAAACAAATCAATCCAGTTCATGTCTTCCACGATCCAATTTCGCACACACAATTGTTTGTTGTTTAAATGGGCAAGTTCTCCTAGCTGTAAAATTGTCAGCGGTAACGCATGTACAGTTGTTTTTCTTTCATTCATCGATGGGATTAGGATTTATATCATCAATAGTCGGTTCTTCGATGTGTATGTTCTCCATAGGATCCGATACTGATTCGTCATCATCTTTTTCAGAAGTCAATTCATAATTAGACTGTTCGCTCGAGTTGTATCTTTCAGATTGTTTCGTCCGTAGATTCCATCAAATCAGATTTTCTACAAACCTCATAAGCTGCGCAAAAATCAATGATTTTCGTCTATCAGACATGCTAGAAAAACATTTTTCATATAAAAATATAAATCCACAAAAAAATACTATTTTGGCATATACGAAGTGTGTGAGCAAAGTAATGGGACTGATTTGTTTTGTCTACCAAAGTTTTAATTTTTTTCACACAACAATATTATCCACTTCAAAATAGTTCGCTTCGATAGCTATACACCGGCGGAGTTGTTGTTTCCATTCTTGATAACAGCGGTGATAGGCTTCAACTGGTAGGGCCTTTAACATGTCGGTTACATTCTTTTAAAATGTTCTCCAGCGTCCCCAAATGACGTCCTTTTAAGACATTTTTTAATTTGAGGAAAAGAAAGAAGTCACAAGGACTCAATTCAGGTAAATAGGGGGCTGTGGAACAATAGGAATACCTTTTGAAGTAAAAAATTTCGTAATGAAAGTAGCCGTGTGACATGGGGCGTTGTTGTGTTGCAGAATCCAGTTGTCTGCAATGTACCATTTCACTAGATTTACCCTTTTCCTGAGCCGTCGGGCTGATTTTACAACAGCACGCACACGTTCGATATGTTTGTCAGTTTTTGATGTTGAAAAGAGGTTCATCTTCAACGTATTCTTGGCTTCCAAAAATAACTTGTGCCAACGCAAAACTTATGTTCCTGATAAGGAATGTTCCAAGGATTAGTTTTAACTTTGCAAATATCACACTCGCGGATTCCTCAACTTTAACACAAAACTTGATGGCATAACATTGCTCTAAATTACGCTGTTCCATTTTCATACCATACACGAGCAAAACACAACTTCACTAATAACGCTCTCAGAAATAACATGCTGCCTGTACGTAGCTAGGACTCGGACTTAGCATCTGGAAAGGAGGAACGCACAAGTCTAGGCAAGTAGAACAACACAGCGTTGCCAGATCGCTCGCAGTATTGTCATTGCTCGCTAATCTCGTATATTTTATTAGGTATAATTATGACAAAAACATTATCACACCATAATTTGTACTTATTCACGTTGCTGAAGTTAAGAACTAACAGGAAAAGCTAAATATTGAATGCAGAAACACGATAATTTATAGTAAACCTGATCAAAACTTGAAAATTATAACAAAATACATGACTAGGTCACTATATGGTCGTAGAAAGATTCATGCACAGTTGTTTTCTCCTAAAATTCAATTAAGTGATTCTATTGTACGGCAATGTCCCACTTTTGCTAGTTTTAAATTTTGTTTTCCGGGTTTAGATTTTGATTTCACTTTAGTTAAAGTCAACATCTGGCATAATCTTCAGTGCAGCTTTTGCTGAACTTTTTCGTTAAGTAATGGTTTACTTTTTATTTTTATCTTTAAAGACGGACACATGAACCCTTTCCCCTACATCCAAATGACTTCCTTACCACCTGCATAGAGTATCGAACAACAAAGTCCTAATAAATATAGAAACTAAAAAAAACTATTGCTTAAAATCTTAAACATTGTGCCCATGAGGCATTGTTGTTTATCGATTATTAAACGTATTAAGTAGGGCACACAACATAAAACTGAAATCTACATTGCTCAAGGTCTTTTCGAGAGATTCACGGATAAAAAAAATCCTTTTTTGGCAACTTCAAAATAATGACGTACAACAAAGATTTAACATACACTAGCAAAGAAAAATTGATTTGTTTAAATTTTTTAATATAACTATTTTCATTTCCTTGTTCGGTCTAACAATGCTTTTAAAATCCTTATATAAAACAGCCTATTGCATCAAGTACAAGTTTAATGTTTTACAATCTTTTAAGAGAGATCCGTCTAGGTCAGAATGTTTTTTCTACCATTTGGACATAGCACAAACCGTATTGCCCTCCTAAAGATATATAAAAAGTTCATTTGAGAAGAGGCTGGTCAAGTCGGTAGAAATTAGCTAAGAAACAATGTAATTACTTTTATAAGCTGTTTATATGCCGGAATCTTCTTCGGAAAAAGAACGTGGCATTGCATAATTAAAAAACAATATGTAACTACAGAAATAGAAATTATTACAACGTGGTCAATGCATATAAACCTTTAAAAAATTTTAGCTTAAAGATTTCTACTTGTACTTCTGAAATAAGTTAAATAGTTATATCTACTGCTAAAATGAGAAAAACTTATTATTTGTTTAGCAGCATTCTACATTACGTCTATTGCAGACGCTATAGTACAAAAAGCTGACTTGAAATAAATTAAATTACCAGAAAACACTAATAGGAAGAACCAAGATAAAAATTAGGAACTTTTGTATTCTGGTTTTAGCTACTTATTAATTAATTGCAAAATATAGTTGAAAATAAAGCAAGCTAGTATGATGAACTACTTAAACAAAAATGCTATACTAAAATAAGGCATACGTTTTTCTCTATACTTGAACACATTTTAATTACTCTACAAAACTTAAAGAATGCTTGTTTAGATCTTTTCTCTACAAATAGGGTCTTCAGTAATTCTGACAAAAAAATAGGAGCACCATAACCCTTTATTATACGCTCTAACAATAATATAACCAGTTTTCGCAGACTATATATATATATATATATATATATATATATATATATATATATTACTCATATTTAGACCAGGGTAGAAAATTAAATATTCACATCAAATAATTTTAATCACCGTGTAGAAGCTTTGGGAAAAGGTACGCGTTATTAAATAAAAACGTGAAGCATAAAAATTCATTCGTTTCATTAAAAATAAGAGATTTAAATCATGTACAAGACGCTTTATATCAAAAGAAGCAGTATTAAAAAGCTTTGATGTTTTCGTGTGTGTTGAATAACTTTATAATTTATTTACTTAAAATGGACAGTAATGAAGTTGTACTAACAACAAATTTTTAATTTTAAGGTAAAATTTTCTTGTTTAAGTCGAAAGGAGTATGTAGTATTTATGTTCTTGATGAAAATTTGGGTATGTCTTTGAGCTCAATTAGACGAACCTGGTTAATTAACGTAAAGGGGTGGTAGATGCTCCCTTTGTACTCAGACTCAGGTCTGCATATATTGTTATATTAATTAGTAGGCATCCTACAAGGACTTTAATTTTGGGATGCACATTAAAATGATAACAAACTTAAATCTTGAAATTTTCTGATACTGAAATTTATGCTGAATTTTTAATTTTGAAATTTTAATGTATTGTGAATATTGATGTAAATAGAGTTAACGTTGATGTTTGTGGTAGGAATGTGTTTGTTTTTTTTATGAATGAGGATGAAGGTTTATCTAGGGGAGCAGCCGAGGCGATGAACAGAAGAAAGTCAACGGACCAGTTAAGTTAATAGCTTTTTGTAGGTTTCACAGCATTCTTTGACGCACAATTCGTGAGGCTCGATTCGAAAACCGTAGTTCCCGTATTTTGGTGGATTCACAGCATTTTTGACGCCCAATTTGTGAGGCTCGATTCTAATACATGGATTCACAGCAATATATATACATATACATATATATATATATATATATATATATATATATATTATGGTCAATAAATATGGTGGGGTAGAAAGACGGACGAAGAGGTTGACGAAGGAGGAAGAGGGTGAAAAAGGAAGAGGACAAGGAGGAGAACGGATGAGAAACACAACGGAGACGGGTGGAGGTAATGTATGGTGCCTCTGGGCCTAAATCATCAAATTTCCATACTCCTATGTGAAAAAGACAAGGTCGGGTGTAATTAATAAAGAAAGGGGGAACTTGTGAGATATGAATGCTGAAGGAAAAAGGAGGGGGGGGGGGGTTGGAAGATAACACGAAAATATAAAACGTTAGATTAAGTATAAATGATCTAAACAATAGGGTGTTGAAAGACTTTGATGCAAAAGTAATATTTTACAAGTAGTCGTAGGCAGTTAATCATTTCGTAAAGTGGTGAATAACCGTCGACTATGACAATGTAGATTTTAAATATTAAATAAAATTAGTGTCGTAATTAAAGTTATTATACGAGGCTTGTTTAATTGAAACCCATCTTTGGTCAGGTTAGCCTTAGAAACAATTGTAATCACTCAACTGACGTTTTGCAACGTTAGTGGTGTTTGTTAACTTCCCGATGGTCAGTTTCTCTCGTATATATTTGACATTGCATTTACATTTCCAATACTCCACCCCAAGGTACTACATTGGCCAGGAGGCGAGTTTTTTTTTGTTGCCTGGAAATTTAGAATTTTTGCCGAACCCTTGCCGTTCCAGGCAAGGTAGTGATCTTTAACGTGCGTGACAACACACACACACACGGGGCCTCCATTTAACCTCTCATCCGAACGAGGGCGTAATTTTTGTGAAAAATGCTTACCTGTCATTTTTCAAGCAGTCGGCCGTGTCGGGATTCGAACCCAGGACCTTGGGATCCGTAGTCTTACACCTACTATATTGATCCACGGCGACGCCTATATATTTGACAGCGATTTTAAGTATTATGACTTTGAAATGGGGTTTGTTGTTAACAATCCGACCAAATGTGATCAATGTGCGGTCATTCAATTTCTGTGTGCTAAAGGTTTGCATCCATTGGAAATTCATACACGAATGCAAGCAGTGTATGAAAACGCATGTTTTGCGTATCCAACTGTCAAGGAATGGTATCGAAAATTTAAGAATGTACGCGAAGGGACGAATGATAAGCCGCGACCAAGTGCAATGTGTACTGCGTCAACAGACCGGAATATGACATGTGTGGAAGGCCTGATTAGAGAGAATCGTCGAGTTTCAATCTAAATAATTTCAGAAAATGGTGTGAGTATCGGATCTGTTCATAGCATCGTACACAAGGTTTGTGCGCAATGGGTTCTTTGCCTTTTGTCAGAGAACCAAAAAAGCTTGCGAATGGGCTTATATTTGCAATACCTGACGGAATACAGACAAAATGGTAACGATTTTCTCTGCATTAATAATTGCTGGCGACGAATCTTGGTGTCATTATTTTGAACCATCCAGTAAGCTGTCATCGAAACACGCAAATTCTCCGCCACCAAAGAAGTTTAACGTTCAACTTTCTGTCGGAAAGGTCATGTTGACATTTTTTACGACCATGAAGGACCCTTGTTGATACAATTTACAGAACCTCGGGAGCATATCAACGCAAACCTGTATAATTAAACTTTGAACAAGCTCCATCAAGCAATAAGACGAAAACGTCCAGGGAAGCTTTCCCGTAGTGTCATTCTGCTTCACGACAATGTTCGACCTCATGTTGCCAAGATAGTGAAAGAAACTCTACAGCAAAAGAAATGGAGGATATTAGAGCTTCCACTCTATAGCCCCGATTTATCGCTTTGCGATTTTCACATCTTTGGGCCACTGAAAAAAGGGGTAAAAGGTAACCGTTTTCAGTCTGACGAAGAAGTACCAAACGCGTTAAAGAATTCTTCGAGCAGCAGCCACAAGATTTCTTTAGGCAGGGTATACATAGGTTGACGAAACAATGGGATATGTGCTTTAATCGTAGTGGTAATTATTTGTAAATTTAGTTGTCAATATTTTTCCTTAACCAAAGGTGGGCTTCAATTGAACAAGCCTCGTACCATACTAAGGTTTTTTTTCAAACTTTTTGTTTCATTAGTCGAAATGGTACCTGTTTATAAGTAAATTTAAGATATATCCATTTATAAATACACGAGCCATAGGCCTGTGTAAATAAGTGTTGATTTTTAAAAAACCAAAATTTTTTTTAAAAACATCATCTTTATTATTTTAATTCTGTATGTTCTGCAATATACATTCCTTGCAGACATTTGACTTTTAGAGTATGACAGGATTTGATTAAGAGGATAACGGTATTTTATGGAAATGTTCAATGGCGCAGTGAAGGTTTTCTAAACTTACAAATAATGGTTGTGAATTTTTCACAAATTTTTGTATGCTAATAATGATAAAACGGCTAGACACTATATCGCACATGTTTAAACATTAAGCATTATACATCGTTTTTTAAAATTATCTTAGGTACTTCAACTTAATAATAAATTGTATCATTAGCATATACAAAGACCTTCACTGTCCTAACAATGTATAATTTTAAACAATACAGTTTTTGATATCCTTTGCTCAAAGTGTTTGTCTCGATTGTTTGTTTGTCATACATTCAATTGTAATTTTCTGTTTTAATTTATGGCATTCAATTATAGGATATGTGTAAACTACTGATAATTATTCAATAAACGTTAAATACTTTGCTGCTCTTCTCTATTGAAGTTACTGCATATTAAGTGGTTAAAGCAACATTTATTATTTATTAATGTAGATATCTAAGATGAATGCCATAAATTAAGTGGCTCTTTATCACTATTTAGCAATTACTATGTAAATATAAATTATACCACAAATTTTTTGACTATTGTTGGAGTACTGATATACTGAGTAATATAGAAACTCGATTCTTATACGTTTTGCTAATAAAAAAAAAATTGAAACTACTCCCTGTATGTTTGTTGTGGTTTGTTTTGTATTTTTCTTGATCTTCTTTAGGAATTAACCCACTCATAGTTGTTAAAATCGTCTTTATATAAGTTTTGATCTATGACATAAGATCGTTGTCAAAATAATGAAAATTTCAAGTTTGACATTTATGACAGAAATTGAAGGTGACTGATTTATTAATGTTTGATATATTTGATTTGCGTACCTATATTAAGTGAAAATTTTAACATTTTAAAACTTAAAATTTTCATTTAATGTATTTAAACCAAATCAAACATTAACAAATCAAAGTCATCTTCAATTTATGTCATAAATGTCAAACTTAAATTTTTTATTATTTTGACAATGATCCTAGATCATGGATTGAAAAGTAAATAAAGACGATTTTAACAACTGTGTGGTTTAATTCCCAAAGAAGGTCAGGAATAAAAGAAGATTGAAATCTTAATCTGGAAATTATGTTAAACTGTTAAGAATCCGAAAACTTATTCAATTGTTAATATATTTTTAACATGTATTTCTCCCGTTTTAAACGGAACTGCACCTTGAAGTTCTAGAATACAGAACGGGTAGAATTGCTTGCATGTTTCATTGAGCTAAAAAACCAAACTACAGGTTTAACAAGGTTAGTGGGATTTTTTGCGAGGAACCAGACTAAGATAGGTCTCCGAAAAAGGGCAGCACCTCTTTCATACTTAGAGTAGCAGGGACAGTAAGGTCCGGTATGGCATTTTAGGATACACTACTGCGCTGTGAAGGGCAATGGGAAACCACCAATTTACCTCCCAAGTACATAACGAACGAAACGTTTTCTAAAAATTATGGTATCCTCTGTGGTGAAAGATTCTATAGTTAAAATAGTTCTTCATTGGGGATCTCCAGGAGGGATACCATACTTCGGAGGTTATGACCGGTAAGCTCGATCATAAGCAAAGAAGAACCGTGAACATCTTGTGACTCGAGGTGTGGTGTACTAGAATCATGAAGTACGTAGGTAAGTTAGAGAATTTGAAAATTGAAATGAATAGGTTAGCATTATATATAGCAGGATTAGCAAAGTTCAGTAGCTAGAGACAGGGATTTTTGGATTGGAGGTTTTAAGGTAATTCATACAGGATCGTAGGAAGAAAACTCGAGTCTGAGAATAGTGATGCGGAAAAGTATGGGACATTGTTTAGAAAACTATTAACAAAAGAACGAAAGAGTTACTCATGGTTAAATTATAATCTCATTCGGTAAATACGGTAATAACACAAGTTTAGGCGTCCATCTTTAGCTATAGTGAGGAAGAAGTAGAAGCGGTCCACAAAGATATTGAAGACCCACTGAGATTCTTAAATGGGTATGACAATTGAATAATTACGGGGGATTTTAATGCATTGGAGGTGAGGGTACCAAAGGAGTTGTAGTATATTTATTTTGTTTTGACACAAGAAACGACAGTGGAATTGGGTTGGTAGAATATTGCGACAAAAACAGTTTAACCATCACACAAATAATTTAACCATCAAAAATACATTATTCTAAATCATGTTAGAAGAGGATGCACAAGGAAGATGCTAGGACACATATGGAAATATCAAATAGATCAATTTTATTCTTATTAGACAACGGCTTAATAATCGAGTAAAGCACTGTAGAAGCTACCCGAAAGCAGAAATAGACACTGACCACAACACAGTAATTATAAAAGCTGCACTCAAATTTAAAAATTTTAAAAAAAGGAAGAAAAAAAAGCATTTTGACTTTAAGAAACTAAAAGAAACTTAAAAGATTAACATGTCTTTGCCAACAAAATATGGTCTACTTAGGAGAACCAGCTTATTCTAAAAGTAAAACTCGCTAACCTGGTAGGATGTAATTCCCAACTCTGTGAACTTTAATCGGTTCTATACCTAATTATTCAAAGGTTAACTGTATATGCTCGAGTTTGCATGTTATCTACTTCAATGGTTTTGAGTGTTAAACAAAAAATGCCTTCCCTTTATAAAGCGATAAGATCATCTTCGACAGAATTTGAAAAATGAAATAAGGTTGCAAATTTATATTGCTTTAGTTGGTTTTTTTCTATCTAACATATGTAAAATTATCTTAATAAAAATTTAACTTGAATTAAATAAGGAGTTTACCATTTTCTGAATCAAGGTAATTTAGCGTGTTGATCTTCTTCTTTCAAAAACGACGATATCATAGGCGCTAATATATACATTATTGATTAAAACAAATAAATCATAGAACGGTATTAATTTAGAATTCAAGGTAAAGATTATATTATTCCTAATCTGAAAACCATCACAATAAATTTGGTAATATTTGAGTATGAACAATGTAGATTACAAAAAATAATTTTTCATTAGATAAAAAATGCATGTAAACTAAAAATTGTACTTATTAAAGAATATAATCCCAACTTTATTGGCTGGATTTGCCAATACAGAAATTATTAAAATGAAATATGAATATAAACATTTCAAAGGAATGTTGCAAGGTGTTAATGAAATGGAAGCATTACCAATAGAGAAACACAGTATGAAAATTAACAAAAGTACCAGTATGTAAAGCAGGGGAAAATAAGTCAAAAAGCAGAATACAAATACGAAACGAGAATTTACAATAGGTTAATAATTTCTTCTATCTGGAGAGCAAACTAGCGCAAGATGAAAAAAAAATAGAAACGATATAAAACCAATATTAAAACAACGCTATGCTGCATTCAACAAGAAAAGACAACTACTATGTCCGACGGCAACAAACATTGAAACATGGAAAAGACTGCTTAAGACATACGCGTGGATCACAGCACTGTATGGCTGTGCAACGTAGACATTAGGTAAAGCGCATAGGAAAGAGGCTGAAGCTTTTGAAATGTGGTGCTACAGACGTAAGGTGAAGGTATCATAGACAGACAAAGTTAAGAAATTAGAGGTACTAGAAATAATAGGAAAGAACTGAATATGTGTAAAACACTAAAAAGTAGGTGAGATAGGATGAAACGACACATTCTAGGGTATGAGGAAATAATGCGGAATATATTAGAAACAGAGACAGGAGAACAGAGAAGCAGAGGTAGACTTACATTAAACTATTTTAGAGAAATTTGTAGGTTAGCTCAGAATAGGAAAGAAAGGAGGTACGCGTACAACCATTCCCGGGATTGAAAAGCTAATTATGATGATGATGAATTTTTAGATTTTAACAATTTTATCAACTTACATTGATTGAAAGTGCTTATATTGAACCATAAAGCAGTATGATTAAAAATAAGTAAGACCATCCTTAATACATATTTATTATTTTGATTGGAGTTACAATGTAAAAAAATTCTCTTTAAGACTATTACACCATTTTATTTTTTTGAAAATAGCAGTAGAATTAAGAAGAGTTTTAATAAAGGGTAACTCCTCATGAGTAAACATAAGACAAGAAGCTGGTGCACTTTTCTCATTGCCCCCTTACTCCGGAGGGTTATTAGACCTAAAGCATGTATTTAACTCACAGTTTACCTAAAACTTTAAGGCTGATAGAATTTTTAATTTGGATAACCTTTATTGAGATATAGCCATTTTAAGAACTGTACCAACAAAGTTATTGCTCATCATGATTTAACCTAGTTTGCGAATATTTTTGGAGAACTGAAGATATGTATTTAATCCAGAACTTCATGAAAAATTTAATTTTTTAGAAATTTTATAATTCGGGGTAATGCTTTGGAAACTAGTTACGCCTTTTGGCTGCACAAAGTTTTCGTTTTAAAATTGGGAATAAGTGATTTTCTAATCCGAAAAGGGGAGCTTTTTCCTATCCTTCATTTAATTAGCTTACCACTTGTAAAGTTTGTGGTTTCTGGGTTCATGCAAATATAGATCAATTGCCCGTTTGTTATCAATATATTTTTTTAAGCACGAATATTTTTACGCCGAAAAAATGTATGGTTATGGCGCTTGGCGAATGGTGGGAACAACAACGAGTTCATAGGAAAATCCCGTTTTAAACTAAATTTTACTCACAACTACCAGAGGATATCGATGTGTTAGACACGAGTGCACGTTAAGTGCAGCGAAGTGTGTCTTTGCATTCCTCTACCGTTTCTCTAATGGTTACAATGATGCCCGGTGTTCCCTAAAGTTGTAGGTTGTAACATTTCGCTGCAAAATTCTGAATAAAGCATATGAAACGGACCTCCACGCAACGTGATCTACATGAAGACGTCAGCGGTGAATTTGGGATGGACGCAGCAAGCGGAAGCGTGCATTGGGTATTGCTATTAATCAAGATACAGCTTTTGTTTATTTTGTAATTGCTTTCTCTGCATGTAAATGTGTACCGTGTGACAGCAATAATTTGTGATCTAATTTGAGGCGTAATAAATTACGCCCGGAATTATAACATTATAATTTACGTCTAAATTGGTAACGTAATAAGTAACGCCCAGCTGGTAACATAATAAACTGTAAGCTCGAAAGTTGGGAATTACTCAACATCGAGCATCCTTCGATTAATTAGCTTATGATCTTTGTTTTAACCTAGGGGCAACCCTTGAACAGATACAACTCCCAGACATCCGAATTTGTTTATAAACGTTTTCTTTGTGCGCAATGCATAATATATTTAAAATCTACGAAGGCTTCAAATTTTTTTGAACGGAAAATTCTTCTAACTTTCTTACTAAATTTTTTACAAATCACTTTGAGGAAGCAAATTTAAAGATGATACATAGTTTTTCTACTTTTAAAAATAAAATTTTAAAAATAGAAGAGGAAAAATCACAATTTTTGAATCACAATTTAGGAAGTTGAGTTCGTGGACGATTTGTACCACTACAAACAAAAAATGTTAACGTAATTGCGAGTTAGATGTCAAATAATGATTTCAAAAATAAAATTTTTAAATGCCATTTGATTGTCAAAACATATTTTGTTAGAAGAAGTGTCGTACTTGGACTGCTTGTCGACATATTTAGAATCATGAAAGAAAAAAACTATTCACAACAAAGATATATGCTCAAACCAATTCTGCCATGTGACCGATATAAATACCGATATTGCTTGCGAAAATGATATATGGAAATCCCCCCAGGGTTGGGTAGAAAAATGAATTGGTATAGTTAAAGATATTAAATATATAGTAAAAAATCGAATTTCTTTGCTCGTGCAGTTATGTATCTAATTCTTTATCTAGCAACAATGTAGACTGAGAACGTTTGTTTTAAATATTTTCAAATTACAGATAACAGAAGCTGTGTATTTAATATGCGAAAAAAGTGTACTGATTTTTTTAAAGAAATGAAAGGAACTGTTAACTGCTGCAAAGTGTTCTAAAAGCTGCTCGTGGTACAACAAAAATAAAAGTAAGTAGGCACACGTTAATGCAAACTTTGTAATATATTTAATTGTTTAATAGTTTTTTCTATCATTAATCATAGTTATATTGACTGATATTTTTAGATTTTTATTATTTTGTTAAAGGCCTCTTTGGCTTTTTGTAGCGATTATTTTTTTAATGTTAATTGTAATACCAACTGAAATTCATGATGTTAGAATCAAACTTTTTTGCTGTTTGTCCCGGTTGGGTCTGCTAAAATATGAACAACATAAACTAGAAACATAGTTGTATTACGTAGTTATAAAATAACAAAATTTCCAATGCAGAAAATTTATTCAAAAGTAGGTTTGTAAAACATTAACCTTTTAGAGAATGCAATGCTCAGGATGTCAGGTTTTGAAATTCTTTGTTTCGGACAATATGGTAATTTTAAAAATGTTGTACACAAAGAATCACTGCTAAAATAGTTTACCTGCTTTTGCACCATTAATTTATATTACACAGTTAGTTTAATTAATTTAAAATAGTTGCATATAATATACAGACCAGACAGTATCATGCTAAGCTTAAATTGTATCCTTTGTTCTATTGTTATATTTTATTAGTTACAGAAAAAGTTCACCTCTTGCCCTCCAAGTTCAGAATCTTGAAAATTACATAAATTTCACTGTTTTGAGAATGATGGTAAATATTAAATGACTGCTTTAATATTCATTAATGTATAATAAAATAGTTAATTGGATCAATTTAAATTTTGAATAATATACAGGTTATGCAACATCTTACCATGTACAAATCTTTTGTTCAATTTTTATATATTTTGTTAAAATATGGCGTAGTCAAAGAACTTGTACGAGGAGAGCTGCTGCTTAAATTCTGTGATGAAGTAATGGTATAGTTATCAGATACTTGGCATATAAAGATTCAGAAATATTTTCACTTTTGTACTCAAACAAAAGCAACAGAATGTAAAAATATTGAAGAGTTATATTCCATAATAATTTCAAACTTAATAATATTTGAAAAACGCGGATTTAAATCCTGAGCATTTTCGATCAATGGTAATATTCTATTTTCGACTGAAGAGAGGTGAAAAGGAATATATCTACGAATGTAACAACTGCTTTTGGGTATAAGGTACTATACAGAACAAATGCATTTAGTTAGTACCAAGAATCTGGGGTTATTAACCTTAGTAATCAATCAATGAAAATCGTTTAACAATATAGGGTAAGATATTGATACTGCTGGACAAATGAAAATGCCAGCTCGACATAGACATATAAGGAAATTGAATAATATTTTGGCCTCAACGTAAAATAAATTAGTCAAATTCTACATTATCACTTACTGTTAAAATTTATGCACACGTTAGGCGGTTCCGTGGCGTAGTTGGTATGCGTGTGACTACTACGCCCAAGGTCCCGGGTTCAAATCCCGAAACGGTCCGCTTGAAAAATGTTAAACGAGCATTTTTACAAAAATACGCCCTCGTTCAGATGAGAGGTAAAATGTAGGTCCCGTGTGTGAGTGTTGTCACGCACGTTAAAGATCCCTTCCTTGCTTGGAACAGCAAGTTCGGCAAAATTAAAAAAATTTATCAGGTAAAAAAAAACTCGCTTCCTGGCCAATGTAGTACCTTCGGGTGGAGCATTGGAAATTACATGTAGGTCAAAGAAAAGCTCGTTTTAAAATGTGTGAAGAAATGTTTATAGGACTTTAGCTCAGAAGCTTCAAATTTGCTAAATGACATCATTAGTGGTGACGAAATGCACATGTACTTTTTAGAAAGCAGTTATCAACTGTTTTTTGAGTATTTTTTGATTTATTTTTTCTTCTAACAATTGCATAGCATTCTATCTTAGTCTTAAAGCATGTCGGTTTCCCCACAATGAGAAAAGGATTTTGTTGCTTCAACTGAAAATTAGTTGATTCAATTAGAATTTTGGTTTGTATATAAACAATGATCTATATGCATTAAATAGAACATAATAAAATGTTGGAAACCCGATTTTGAAGCAAACAAACCTAAATTTGTACTACAATAATTATGGCATTTACTCAAATCGCTATTAATGTAACTTGAATGTTAGGTATCGTTTCTTCAATTGCTTGTAGGTTTGATTTGAATTATTTAATACTTTTATCAAATAAACTGTTATGTTAAATCAACACGTTGAATATCCCACTTACATATAAAAATCATTGAAGCAAATACTTGAAAGGGTTTGCAGCATTAAAACAAACTATTCAAATCTTTCCACTAACCAAAAAGCGTCATTGGTTGAGCTAACCCATAAGTGAGCACAGTTAATAATTATTAAGCTAAGTGGCTAATAAGGGTTCAAGTAATAACATATTTGGTTTAATCAAACTTTTATTGTGTTCACTTGAAACATTTAGCTGTCAAATCAATCATTTCGTTGCGTTGTACATTGTTTAGAAATAGAATTAGTTTAAACATCCAAGGTAGTTTGATTCAATATCCAGCTTGATCGATTCCGGCTTAATTAAGTTATTTTAATCAATTTTTTTAATACAACTTGGCGATCAACAAATGAGTTTGTTTATCCCTAACAGATTTTTAAAAAATATTGATTTAAAATAACCTCATTCAGTCACATTATCAAGTTGGATATTGAATAAAATCTCACCTTGAATGTTAACATTAACTCTAGTTCATCCTGCATAATTTTCAGTTTAGCTTCCACTTCAACTTTATAAAACTGACACTGATTATTGAAAGTTTCTTTATTCCTTGAGGTTGCCATTGGTCTTTGAAGTTAGACGTTCGCTTATATAGTTGAATGCTAAAAACAACGGCATTTAGTTAGGGGCAATGAGACCAATTTATAAGGTACTTGCGTGTTTTTAGACAAAAAGATTTTGTTTAAACATAGTACAGCATACTAAATTTACCTTCCATGTATTTTTATAGTTGGTTGAAATACTTTTATGGAAACTAACACAATAAGCAATGCGAAGTAACGCTTGACGCCATGTTGACGTGTCGCATAGTCGAAGGTTAGCAGTATATTAAAGATATAATGTGCGCGCGCTGTACATCCAAGACTCGGCATCGGAGACGTACTAAATATCGTTGCGTTCAACAAATAACCTCGATGTTTGATTTGGCAATCGTAGTTTTTTTTAAATCAACAAGCTAGAGTACGTTTGTTTCAATGTTCAGTTTGTCACCAAACGTGTTCATTTGATACTTTGTCCAGCATTCATTTAACTAAAATGGATTTTTTTCAACATTAATGTAGTATTGGACTAAAATATGAAATTTGTTGACAATATTAGTTTGTATTAAATACGACTGATGTTCAATAAAATTCACTTTTGCATTCATTTATTAACCAACTGTTATTATGCATTCAAACAAACAAATTTAAGTCAACTAATTTTTGATGTTAGTTTAACCATCTACAAGCGGTTCAGTGAATATAGTTTCGTTTAGAACGACTAAAAACAGAATTGG
Source organism: Platerodrilus igneus (assembly GCA_036346225.1). Lineage (NCBI taxonomy): Eukaryota > Metazoa > Arthropoda > Insecta > Coleoptera > Lycidae > Platerodrilus > Platerodrilus igneus. The sequence continues at coordinate 11,170,642 of JARFIW010001700.1, read as the reverse complement.
TTGTATCAACCGAATCACTTTTCTCAGTGCATTAACAATGTTTTGCATGTTCGGTTAATGCGTTAGGTGTTTTTTTTTGTTGCGTTTTGTGTTTTGTGTTTATAGTTTGTTGTATCTTGTAAGATACTTTGTGTGATGGCTGTACATGTTGTTGCGGTTGTTTGTGGTTTTATTTGGTGTGTGGTGTTGTTATTGTTTTATGCGGGTGTTTTCTTTGGTTGCATTCCGCTAAGTACCATTGGCAGCGGGAAATCTTGAACAGAGTGATCTACATATGCTGCACTTGTTCTCGGCCGTCGTCGGCAGACGGAAACAGGTGGCACACGCGTACATGTTCTGCTGTGTATAATGTTCTTTGCTGTTATGTGTTTTGTGTTGATGAGCATGGTCCATTTTCTTCATCCGAATGTTGTTGGATTGCAATTTTATTTGTACGATATTTACTTTATGTTTGATTTCCTTGTGTACCTTGTTGTAGAGGAATGTTGGATCGCCCTGATAGTTCTACATTATTGCGTATCTTTACTGTTACAGTATTTAAGTTAATATAAATAAAACTCCTTATTCAGCTATTATTAATTTGCTTACAATCTAATTTGTTATATGTAGCCACGTGCGATGCTATATTAGTAGTGTCTGGACTAAGGTTGGCAACAAAACCTGTTTTCGGCAAAACCAGCAAAATGGTTTCGGTAAAACGGCAGTTTTGATCAAAACCGTAAACCGGTTTTGTATAAGCGGTTTCAGTAAAAACATGAATTGGTAAAACTGGTTTTGGTAGAATTGCTCTCGGTAAAATCGGTTTCAGCACAACGGCTTTGGTAAAAACGGCTTTGGTGAAATTGGGTTTTGGTAAAACCGATTTCAGTACAATCAGTTTTGGTGTAGCGGTTTTATTAAAGTGGTTTTGGCAAAACTTACTCAAAAACCGATTTTGGGATTACTGAGCTATGACTAAAATTTTACGCCGGAAATATTGGTATCATGCCGCTGCGCTAGTTAGCAACCAGCCAACTTTGACGGCATATGTTTTAATTATTTCGTACCTTAACTTGTACTTTTTCAAATTATGGTCACTGTTTTCGAATCTTAAAATAATAGAATTTCTCAACAAGTTGTAGGTAATATGCATTTGATGTTTTTGCATCCAAATGGTGGGTGTTCTGGTGTTTCTATTTACCCGTATGTGCGCGCAAGACCGACTTTCACTTTAATTTCGCCTCTAGGTTTCGCTAGTCCGAATGACTTGCGCACATGCCAGACTCCTTGATCCGTGTTCCAAGACGGGTCCTGAAAGTACCCAAAGATATAGCGTCGCCGACGTGCGTCTAATAGGTCTGTCCGAGAGCGCCGCCGTCAACACCCGACCGGCCCTAAAGTCGGTGTTGAATCCGAACTGCCGGGGTAACAGTCGTGCTTGCGGTCCAGTGCCTTCTAGCATTATACCGTCGAGCGGGCCGGCAGGGCGGTGGTCGGATCTGTTCGGAGCGGCAAGCCGTTCCAAAACGGGCTATCCGACCGGTCTATGACGGCACCCAACTGGCCGCGACGTCCTACTTGGTGAAAAGTGCACGCACTCGGCGGCCAGAGGCGACGCACGCCCCTTGACGAACCGAAGTGCGCCTGGTGGGCTGCCGCGCGTTTGCCCAGCCACCGAGCACGGTTGAATCTTCGCCTTCGACCTTTCGGGTTTCTCAGGTTTACCCCTGAATGGTTTCACGCACTCTTGAACTCTCTCTTTAAAGTTCTTTTCAACTTTACCTCACGATACTTGTTCGCTATCGGTCTCGTGATCATATTTAGCTTTAGATGGAGTTTATCACCCACTTAGGGATACACTCTCAAGCAACCCGACTCTTAGAAGAAATCCTCCCGCTGTCGTCGGCTGTTCTACGGGTTTGGCACCCTCTATGGATAAGTGGCCCTGTTCAAGAAAGACTTTGACTAGCCGAGCGGCTTCGAGATGGCGGACCCTCCCAAACGCCACACGTCCGAGCGGCCTGTGACGACCGCGGGATTCGGCGCTGGGTTTTTCCCTGTTCGCTCACCGTTACTAGGGGAATCCTAATTAGTTTCTTTTCCTCCGCTTACTAATATGCTTAAATTCGGCTGGTAGTCTCGCCTACTCCGAAGTCGTGTAAAATTTAAATCGTGCGAGACGTCCAGTGGGCTGCGAGCGCCGGATCGAAAACGATCGTCCGTTGTGTTCGCAGACGGCCGGATTTCTTTAGTCTCCGGTTACAAACCTTCTAGGACACGACCTTAGTACCACGAGAACGACCCATAGGGTCGGGGACGCACACCGTCGTGGGAGTAAAGTCGCTCGATCGCGAACTACCGGTGTATGTCTGTCGCAGAGCTATCCTTCTCTCCTTTATTCGAGGGCACGCCGACGCGCGCACGAACTTGTTTACGACGCGCAGGCGAAGGCCCCATTCTTGCTCCTCCGCTAGCAAGCGAGCGCGAGCAGCCGTTACAATAGATACAACCCTCAGCCAGACGTGGTCCGGGAACACTATCCTAGGACCACAATGTGCGTTCAAAATGTCGATGTTCATGTGTCCTGCAGTTCACACTTTGACACGAATTAGCTGCGTTCTTCATTGACCCACGAGCCAAGTGATCCACCGTTCAGGATAATCTTTTATAAGTTTACTACATACAATGGTGGCGCGGCCGTATCGGCTGCCGTCTGATGGCGCGCTTGCTTAAGTGTGTTCTAGAAGTCGCAAAGTTTGCGAAATCTCCGAAGGATCTACCGAGGATGGCTCGCCGTCGGACAGGCAGCATAGGCAAACAGCAGTGGACCACTGTTGCGGAGTTTTCTGTGATATGTATGCGTCTCTTGTATGATGGGTATAGTTCATGTCCCGTAACGAAGTGTATTAGTCCTTGAATTGGTGTAATGTATTTAACGTTCAGACGTTTCTGTATCTTTGAAGTGAACTGGTAGATTCTTTGTCCGCTGTTTTGCCGTTGAAGCGTGTCTGCTATTGAGCGCATACAACCTCCTTGATTTCTTGTTATGTGTTAGTGTGAAAATAAAATATTTCCTTTATCTTTCTTCGGTCGGTGGTTCTGTACACGACCTTTAGTAGAATCAGTACTCACCATTATGATACAAAATTTTTTAGAATACTTAAAAGTTGTGGACAACATCACCCTCTTAAACAGCTTGGAGAAATAGCTTCTTTAAAATAACTTGCTGCATGGATGGACGCAAATTTTGTTTCAATAGCGCAAAATAGTACGTGATTGGCGCTTGATTAAGATACAAAACTTTTTAGAAAATTCAATAAAGTTGCGGCTAACTTCACGTTTTTAGGTAGCTAGGGGAAATATTTTTTTTATAACAACTTGTTTGCGGTTGTGGCGCAAAGTTTGTTTCAACGGTGCAAAATGGTCCCTAATTATTGTCTAGTTATGATACAAAAATTTTTAGAAAATTTAATAAAATTGAGGCCAATTTCACGTTTTCAAGTAGCTTGAAGATATGTTTTTTTTTAAAAACTTGTTACCCTGAAGAGCGCAAAATTTTGTATCAACGGTATAATATGCCCAGTTGGCGCAATTATAATATAAATTTTTTTAGAAAATTCAATAAAATCGTAGACAATTTCATGCTTTTAAGTATCTGGGAGAAATAGTTTATTTTAAATAACTTGTTACACGGTAGGACGTAAAATTTCGTTTCAATGAAGCTAAATTGCATCTAATTGGCGCTTAATTATGATACAAAAATTTGTAAAAAATTTAATATAGTTGCGGTCAACTTCACACTTTTTGGTAGCTCGAAGAAATAACCTTTTTTTTAAATAACTTGTTACATATGAGGGAGTAAAATTTTGATTTAACGGCACCACGCTTAATTTGTGTTAATTATGATACAAAACTTTTTAGGAAATACGTTACGGCTAACTTCACGCTTTTAGATAACTCGGCGGGGAAATGTTTTTTTATAATACTTTATTACACGCTGTGGCGTAAAATTTTGTTTTAACGGTGCAAAATGGCTTCATTTTTGGCGGATAATTATGACACAAAAGTTTTTTAAACATTTGATAAAATTGCGGTCCACTTCAAACTTTTCCGTAATTCTGAGAAATGGTTTTTGTCAAATAACTTGTTACATGGTAGGATGCATAATTTGGATTCAACGACACAAAATGGCACCTAAGTGAAACTTAATTATGATTTGTAGAAAATTCAAAATTGCTGGGGCCGACTTCACACTTTTAAGTAGCTCCTAGATATAGGTTTTTCAAATAACTTTTTACACGGGAGGCGCAAAATTTTGTTCCAACAGTGCAAAAACGCATGCAATTTGCGCCGATTTGCGCTTAATTTGATATAAAAAGTTTTAGAATATTTAAAAAAGTTGCGGCCAACTTCACGCTTTTATGCAATTGCGAGAAACAGTTTTTTCAAATAACTTGTTACACGCCAGAGCGGAAAATTTTGTTTCAGCGATGAAAGCTGGCGTCTAATTATGATGCACAATTTTTTTGTGAATTTAGTATAAATGAAGCCTACTTCACGTTTTTAGGCAGCTCGGAGGCATAGTTTTTTTTTTAAATAACTTGTTTCACGATAGGACGCAAAATTTCGTTTCACCGACGCAAAATGGCGCCTAATGGGTGCCTAATTTGTAAAAGATTCAAAATAGTTGCGACCAACGTGACAGTTTGAAGTATCTCGTAGATTTTTTTTTTATAAAAAAACTTGGTACACTGAAGGGCGTAATATTGTGTTTCAACGGCGCTCAATAGCGCATAATTGGCGCTTAACTATCATATTCAATTTTTAGATAATTCAAAAAAGTTGCGGCTAACTTCACACATTTGGGCCGCTCGGAAAATAGTTTCTTCCAAATAACTTGTTACACGGTAAGGTGTAAAATTTTGATCAACTGCGCAAAATGGCATCTGATTTATGATACTAATATTTTTATCAAATTCAAAAAGTTTTGGTTAATGTCACGTTCTTAGGAAGCTTGGAGAAAGTTCCATCCAAATAGCTTGTTACACGGGCGAATGTAAAATATTGTATCAATAGCGGAAAATGGCACCTATTTGGCCTTAATTATGATACAAAAATTTTTCAAATATTCAAACAGTTGTTCAACTTCACCCTTTTAGGTACCTTGGCAAAATAGTTTCGTTCATATAATCTGCTTCACAGGAGGTCGAAGAATTGTTTCGACAACATCCAATGTCAGCTGATTGACGCTTCATTATGATACAAAGGTTTTAAAAAATTCAAAAAGGTTGCGCCCAATCTCACGTATGAAGTAGCTCGTACAAATACCCTTTTCTAACAACTTGTAACACGTTAAAGCGCAAAATTTTTTTCCACGATGTCAAATGGTCTTTAGAAAATTCAAAGAAGTTTAGTTAAACTTTATGCTTATAAGTTGCCAAGAAGAATTGTTGTTCAAACAACTTGTTACAGGGCGCAAAATTTTTTTAACCAGCGAAAAATGGCGCTTAATCAACGCTCAATTGTGATACAAAAATTTAAAAAAAAACAAAAAAAGCTACGGTCAGTTTCACGTGGGCGGTTACGTGTGTCAGAGAGATTCGCGTAAGACTGCTTAACCCAAAGTTGCTGGTTCGGTTCCCAACACGAACCGCTTGAAAGTTGTTAGTCGAGCATTTTTCAAAAAATACACATTCGTTCGAATGAGACGTAAAATATGAGTCCCGTAAATTAACGTTGAGATGCACGTTAAAGATACCTACCTTGTATGGAATAGCAACGGTTCAGCAAAATTAAAAATTTTTCAGTAAAAAAACTCACTTCTTGCCAATGTAGTACCTTCGAGTGGAACATTGGAAAGTCAAATGTAGAACCAGCTTTATGCATACAAAGTAAAAATTTTAAATAACTTGCTAGTAAAGATTGCACAAAATTTAGTTTTAGCGTCCCAAAATGGCACCTAATTATGTCACAATTTTTTTTTGCAAAAATTCAAAATTAAGGCGACTTTGTGCACTTAGTTAAAGAAATAATGTTTTAAATATAACTTTTTCTCCAAAAGGGCAAAAATTTTGTTTTAGCGGCGAAAAATAGCTTCAATTATGGAACAAAATTTTTTTGAATATTCACAAAAATGCTGTTCGTGAACTTGGCCTGCAAAATTGTTTTTTGAATTTACTTGTTTGCCAAGAGAGCGTAAAATTTAGTTTTGGCCTCGTGAAATGGCACCTATTTGGCGTCTGACAATGGCACAAATATTTTTGGAAAATTTTAAAAAGGTGCGGTCAACTTCACGCACTTGTATAGATTTTTGAGAAAACGGATGCTGGTATGAGATTCATTTGTCTAAAGTATAATTTTCAAACCTAAAATAACTCAACACTGATACAAGAAAAATGTAAGTTTAATCTCGGTCCCGTATATTGTGTATCAACGAACTTTTTTCTCGTTTCGGACGTATACCTAAACTTGTGGATTCGCTCTTTTGGAACAATGGTTGCAAGTACTAAAACAGTATCGAAATGTTTGATTTTCGAAAAAAGGACTAGCAGCTCAAGAAATTAATTATACCTATCTTTTTATTTATTCAAAATCTGTTTGGAATGAAACAATATCACTTTGGAATAATGTAGTGCAATGTGCAACTTTATGCAATTTTAGTGGATGGTATGAATATTTTGTAGATAGCATGAATATTTTGTAGATACTAAGAACTAAATTAATCTATCCTCTTTCTCTGGAGAATTATATTCCGAACAATAAGCTCGTTTATAAAAATATATTTAGAATTACAAACTTAGTTTTTGCAACAAACTGCGTATTTGCAAAATCACTGTTGTCTAGTAATGCACAATCAAAGCTGCTTATTAAAATAAGAAGAGTGTTTTCAAAATTGTAGTGACCTAAGCTGTCTGCAGGATATCCTATAAGATGTGAAGTTATGTAAATTGTTTATCAGCAAGTCGTGCAGATTAGATAAACCTGAAGGACTCAATTATTTACGTGTTGTTATAAAAATTATCTTTTTTCAATGCTATACAAGTATGCTTTCACGTACGCGCTAATCCATCGTGCTGAATACAAGTACTCAACAAACTACTTATCCTAGTATTATAAAAACCGGATGTCATATACGACCCACAAGATCACACATTATGCTCACTCCTGTTGTCTTTGCATATTTAATGGTTTGGGAATTAAAGTTATTTATGGGATATGCTGCCCAATCTTAAAGTATTTAATTGAAGTCTTTAGAATTAAAGAACTCAAACAACTAACATTCATGTAACCCGAGCGTATCCAATACTTTTAAGAAAACTTTAAGGGTATATTTTTAGATCAATCCTTTTTTTTCCTAGGTACATGGGTCTACAAACGCGCTCGTCATCGTACTCTGATATGGATTTGTACACCTCAATCATAATGACTGTTACGTTTTGTACTACGCTAACTGGTTAAATATTTTTTACTTTTCCGGCTGTCCTCTCTTTCATATTGCAAGTCTTAGCGAATGATATTAAACCCTCCGGACCAAAAGTCATAGGTCGGTCATCTACCTTCTATAAGCATTCTCAAATCTAGCTTAGTTTTAAAATTTCTAATTTCAATCATTACTCTCAAAAGAGACCGAGCATTCTACGTCCCGATTGGTACAGCATTCCTCTTCTTGGCGGTTTTTCCTTATTTTATTTTTCACTGGGTCAACGGAACAACGGTCTTTTACTCACAACAAGTAAGTATTTAGAAATCGTCGAGCTCCTGGTCCAGAAAATTGCCAATATGTTTTCCCAGAACACGCAGTTATAAAAAAAATTGGACAACATGTGCCAACGCTAATGAGAAAGCTATAAAGCACTTTTGAGGTCGTCTGGTATTTATACTTTATTCATTTACTACAAAAAATAAAAACAAATACGAAGGAGAATTTTAAAACTTATTGTCCCAGATGATTAGAGTCAGCGAGACTCACCCTGCTGCAATTAGGCGTACTTCTTCTGATTCTTGGAAGCCAAAAATAGTAATTAATGAAAATAGAGAAAAATAATGCAAGGAAAGATCCACCAAAGAAGAGAAATAATTTATAAATATGTGGGTAATAAGATTAGAGAGTTTGAAGTTGGATATGCCTCAGCTAAACCTATATTTGTCAAGGCTTAGTGAAGTTACGTGGCTGACAGAAAGAGAATTTAAGGCCATCTGTAGGCTTATATAATGGTCAAAGGGAAGTGAGTTCTACTTCAAATGAGAAAACATTAAAAAAAGTAAAAATGTTTAACATGCTTGTGAAACTATAATAGAAACAGCACAAAATCTAGCAACACATTAATATTTCAGCTGTTCAAATCCACAAAAGATTTTGATGACAAGAATATTGGAAATGTATTACCAAATATAAAAGGTTATCATGGCGCTAGATTTGGAAAGTCATTGCTAATTGCGTGTGAGAAGCTAGAGGGCAGAGAGTGGAAAGTACTACATAAGAATGGTTTAGCAGTGTGAAACGAAAGAGATTATAAACTAAAATGGGGTTTTGTGTTAGTAATGGATAAACTGTATAATACTTCAGAGATTATAAATTCTTATACACGTGACATGTGTCTGACAAAATAATCGTCGGCAGATTTCAGTAGACACTATATTGGTTAAGCATAATTTTAAAAATCCGATAAAGATTGTAGAAGTTACCAAGTACGGTAGAACAAGCCAGAATCAGCATCGAGAGTGCAAAATTCTGTCACTACAACGCACTTCTGTAATATTGCGCTGGAGTTAGAAGATGAAGATAAAATTCATTTGTATAAAGTATCTGATACTCACCAGGGCACACTTTCGTTAGGTATCGTGCTGGCGGTAAAATATTTATTTAAGAACAATTCTACTCCAAAACAACTGCTACAACTGATACAATTGTATGGTACACAATAAACAAGCCAAAACTGTCATTGCAAGCGCAGAAAGTTTTCAACCCGACACACAGTTTTGTAGCTAATTAAAATAACACAAAATTCTTAATTGTTGAAAATTTGATCTGAAATTAGTCACTATCGCTGGCTAGTCAAAGACTAACAAAACTCTCATGGTGAAGTATCATCTGCATTTGCTTCTTGATTTTAGATGAGAATATGTTGTGTTGGAACGTGAAGCTGTCTTGCCATTTATTATATTCCGAAGAAACGTATTCCTATTGACAGGCACTCTGGAAATATGAAAAGTGCTAAGGGAGCTGCGTCATTTTTTTCTTTTAGGTAACGACTATATAAACATTCTAAGCAAAACATACAGATTTTACTGGGCTAGCTTATACTTTTTCTTGTAATTCCCACACTCAACAGTTTTCACTATCTGTGTTCAATAGTTCAACCTAGATCAACGTCTTCCTCCTTTTTATTGAATCTACTTTTAATATATCCCGCACTATTCCCTCATGTCTTAGTATGTAACCCATCATCCTATCTCTCCTATTTTCTACCGTTTCCCACTTATTTTCTACTTTCCGTGCCATCTCTAAAACCTTTTTGTTCTAAACTTTGTTTGTCTATGATATCTTCATAATACGTCTAAAGCACCACCTTTCAAAGGCTGCTATCTTTATTACTGACCGCTTCTCCTACTGTGCAAGTTTCACAGCCGTACAGGGCTACGCGCCACGCATATGCTTTCGCCAATGTTTTCTTTGTCTCTATGGTCTGCTGCCCTCTCTTGGGGACCTGTTGTAGTCTGGTTTCTCACTGAAGACTCCACTAATTTGGTTAAACTTATAATTCGGTTCTTTAGCTCGCTGAAACACGCAAGTCATTCTACCAGTCTAGTATTCTATAACTTCTTCAAGGTGTATGTCCATTTAGACGGGTAGTACATAAATACTAACGTTAGTAATGTCAATCCCAATACCGATAAATACTAGAGTTCAAAATTTCTTAAAAAAAAAATGGGTGATAGCATTTTTAACGAGTCTTCAAAATCTATGCAAATCAGTTGTTACTTGGTAGACCCTTTTTCAGTGTAGTCGCGTATTTTTGCAAACCGAAATGTGCAGTTTCTATGATTTAGGTGGAGTACAAATAGTAAATTTTAAAAGCATTTAACCAACATATAATATAAGAAGTTTATAGTGACTTATGTTAAAAGTCCATTCGACAATTCCTTTTGGTCAATTACTCGATACTTAAAATCTTCAGCAGAATAGGGAACATATATTTATGCAATAACACTGCTAGTGTAATTAGTTTTCTTCTGACATTAAATTTATTAAATATAGTTTTATTCTTATTATTATTTATCCTCCATTTCGAATGGACCTGCACCTTGCCGAAGTTTTAGATTACTAAAACAGGTGAAACGGCTTGCGTGTTCTAATGAGCTAAAGAGCAAAACTACAGGTCTAACCAAAGTAGTAGGGTCGTTAGTGAGGAACCAGACTAAGACAGGTCCCCAAAAGAGGGCAGCGGCTCTTTCGGTATTAAGATTGGCAGAGACTATAGGGGTCGGTATGGCAGTCTATGATACGCTACCGCGATGTGGAAGGCAACGGGAAACTACCACATTACCTCCCAAGTACACAACGTATCTAAACTATAATAAAATGATACCATTCTCTGGGGTAAAAAATTTCGGAGTTAAAGTAGTCCTACATTCGGATCTCCGGAAGGGGACTATTTCGGAGGATGCCATCGGAAGGTCCAGAATAACAGTCGTGAACATTTTGCAAGTCGTAGCGTGGAATGTTAGAAGGATGAAGCAAGTAGGTAAGCTAGATAACCTAAAAATTGAAATGAATAGGTTAGCACTAGACATAGTAAAGATCATGGAAGTTCGGTGGCCAGATGCGGAGAATTTTTGGAGTGGAGACTTCATGGTAATTCATACAGGAAAAGAGAAAGGAACTTTTGGAGTGGGGATAGTTATGTGGAAAAAGATGGGATACTGTGTAGAAAATTACTTACAAAAAAACGAAAGAGTACTCATGGTTAGATTAGAATCTAAACCGGCAAACACAGTAATAATACAAGTATACATACCCACCTCTAGCTACAGTGACGAAGAGGTAGAAGCGATCTACAAAGATATCGAGGAGATACTAAAACTCTTAAAAAGACATAAAAATTTAATAATTACGGGGGATTTTAATGCAGTGGTAAGTGAGGGTAGGGAAGGAGCAGTAATAGGTTTATTTAGTTTAGGCACGAGAAACGACAGGGGAAATAGTCTGGTAGAATTTTGCGATAAGAACAATTTAATCATCACAAACACATTATTTCAACATCATGCTAGAAGACAATATACCTGGAAGATGCCAGGAGATACAGGAACATATAAAATAGATTACATTCTTGTTAGACAACGGTTTAGGAATCAAGTGAAAGACTGTAGAAGCTACCCAGAAGTAGATATAGACACTTACCACAACATCGTAATTATGAAGGCCGCACTTAAATTTAAAAATTTGAAAAAGAGAAGCGGAAAAAGGCACTTTGACTTAGAGAAACTAAAAGATAAAGATATTCAAGAAAAATTCGAAAAAAAGTCAAATACATTGCTGAAAGATATCGGGAAAATATCTGATGCTAAGGAAGTAGAAGCAGAATGGAATAACATTAAATCCAGCCTAGACATGGCGGCCAGAGATATTCTGGGCTATACACAAAAAGAAAATAAGAAACCATGAATAACAAAGGATATTCTGAATTTAATAGAATAAAGACGAAGATACAAAAGTAAATCAGACGAAACAGGAAAACAGAGATACAAAGTCATAAAATGGGAAACTATTTGCAAATGCAGGAAAGCTAAAGAACAATGGATTGATGAAAAGTGCAAAAAGATACAAACTAAGATGGAAGTAGAAAATACAGATGAAGCATACAAACTAATTAGAATCAATTTTAAGGATATAAAACCGTATAGCAAAAATATAAGGGTCGTGGGAGGAAACGCCATTATAGATCATGCAGAGAAAATGTGTAGTGGCAAGAATGTATAGGTAAATTATATGCAGGAGAAGAACTAACTGCATTAGAACAGGAATCAGACATTGAAAATGATGACTTGGGATATCCTGTACTTAGAGATTAGTTTGAATTAACATTAAAGGGTCTGAAAAATGGTAAGGCACCGGGTACAGATATGGTGCAAGCAGAAACTCTAAACGCCGCTGGAGAAGCAGTAACAGAACGTCTGTTCCAACTTGTAAGCAATATGTATTAGACAGGCGAGTTACCCAAAGATTTCAAACGTAACATCATAGTAACTATACCAAAAAAAAAGGCGCGGATAGATGAGAAAATTTTCAAACAATAAGTTTGACAGCACAGGTGTCGAAAATATTAACCAGAATTGTACAAAGACGGACGGAAAAACGAGCTGAAGAAATACTAGAAGAAGACCAATTTGGGTTTAGGCGAAAGAGGGGAACACGGGAGGTTATTTTAGCTCTGAGAGTGATAATGAAGAATACAATAGAGAAAGGAGAAACATGTATATAGATTTGTAGATCTGGAAAAAGCATTCGACAATGTAAAATGGAAAAAATGTTTGAAATACTCAAAAAAATTGGAATGCGTTGTAGGGATATACGAATAGTACATAGCTTTTTTAAAGAGCAAACAGCAGTAATAGAATTAGAGCAGGAACGTAGTGAAGTGAACATTAAGAAAAGGGCGAGACAAGGATGTGCCCTGTCCCCATTAATTTTTACCTTCCATATTGAAGAGACAATGAATACTGCCAAATGCAGGAAGACATTTAAAATTACTATGCAGGGACAAAAAATTGATATGCTTAGATTTGCAGATGATATAGCGGTATAAGCATCTAGCAAGGAAGAGTTAGAAGCTGCTCTTAATGAAATGGAAAGGGTTCCAACAGAGAGATACGGTATGAAAATTAACAAAACTAAAACTAAAGTACTAGTAAGCAAAGGAGGGGAAACTAAGTCAAAAAGAAGAATACAAATAGGTAACAGGAACTTACTAGAGGTTAAGTATTTCTGCTACCTAGGAAGCCAAATAACGCAAGATGGGAAAAGCACAAAAGATATAGAACAAAGAACATTTAACAAGAAAAACAACTACTGTGTTCAAAGACAACAACCATAGAAACAAGGAAAAGACTACTTAAAACATATGTGTGGAGTACAGCACTGTACGGCTGTGAAGCCTTGACAGTAGGAAAAGTGGACAAGGAAAAGGTAGAAGCCTTTGAAATGTGGTGCTACAGACGTATGATGAAAATATTATCGACAGAAAAAGTTAAGACCGAAGAGGGATTAAAAATGGTGGGAGAAGAAATAAATATGTGAATAACGGTAAAAATTGGAGAGATAGGATGATAGCCCACATACTACGGCATGAGAAAATAGTGCGGAATATACTAGAAGCGGAGATAGGAAAAAAGAGAAGTAGAGGTAGACCTAGGTTAGACTATTGCACACAGATAGTGAAAGACCTAGGCTGTAGGAATTTCAGGGAAATGTGTAGGTTAGCTCAGAATAGAAATCAATGGAGGTACTCAACCAACCAGTCCCAAGATAGATAAATTAATGACGAAAAACATAACTGTACTTAAACATGATGATTATTATAAGCAACTACAAGTATTGGTTGGACAATATCCTCGAATAATGTTAATTGTGTGAAAGGATTTACTGGAAAACTATTAATTTGGCAAATGTCTAAGTATTCACTGAATCTCGCTGACATAGGACATAAAATTAGAAAACAATAGAAGGGGAACCGAGCGGTATACAGACTGTGTGAGAATTTCAGGGAACTGAGCAGGCTAGCTCAGAATATAAATAAGTGCAGGTACATGTCCAACCAGTTTTGAGACGAAAAAACTAATGACCAAAAAATAAACGCAGATAAATCTGATGATTATTATAAACAACCACAGGTGTTGATTGTGAAATATCTGTAACTAATGTTGACTGTGGGAAAAGATATAGTGGAAAAATATTAAATCGGTAAATGTTCTAGTGCTGAGGGAACTTGGCAGCCACAGGCTGCTTAACCCCTTTTACAACCACTGAATGTCGGAGAATTAGGGTATAGAATTGTAGAACAATCTAACAAGAAAGAACAGCGCCTATTATGAAAGACAACAAACATAGGAACAAGAAGAAAATTGTTGTAAGCATATGTGTGGAGCACAGCACAGTATGCCTATGGAATACGGGCAGTAGGAAAATCAGACAGAAAAATGGTAGCTGTCCCCTGGAATGCTGTGCTTCAGATGTATGAGGACGATAGCATGGACAGACAAAGTTAATAACAAATAGGTTTTAGAAATAGTAGGGGAACATGGATATCTGTGGAAAAAAATAGGAAAAATAGAAGGGCAGCTATAAATCGTGGTTGAAGATGGGATAGGGTGTCCCAAAATTCGTACAAGAAGTAAATTTGATAGAAAACAGGTTTTTAATTAAAAAATGAAAATTTCTTATTGGTTTATAAATAGTACAATATTTGGTTATGTATGAAATAGCATATCGGCTAAACGACCCCCACAACTATGCTGGCACATACGCACTTTTTTGTCGAAATTTTCAATGACCTTTTACATAAATGTGGCTGCATTTCATTGATATAGCGCTCAATTTTCCTTTTCGAAGCGTGGTTGTTCGTAGGCTTGTTGCCATAAACATTAGACCTCCAAAAACCACAAACCAAAATTTCAACAGCGTTAAGTCACATTTCTGAAGATATTTGTTTTGAAATAAAAGCATTCACTGATAGTTGTCCCATAATCCATTCGTCGAACTCTTTTCGCTCTGTGGTCAGTAGACTTTCATCCCGACACGGTCGACTGCTTGAAAAATGGCAGGTGAGCATTTTTCACAAAAATTACGCCCTCGTTCGGATGAGGGGTTAAATGGAGGTCCCGTGTGTGAGTGTTGTCACGCACGGTAAAGATCCCTACCTTGCCTGGAACGGCAAAGATTCGGCAAAATTCTAAATTTCCAGGCAACAAAAAACTCGCCTCCTGGCCAATGTAGTACCTACCGGTGGAGCATTGGAAATGTAAATGAACGGTCAGTAGACTTCGGCGTCGCCGTGGATCAATGTAGTAAGCGTAAGACTACGGATCCCAAGGTCCCGGGTTTAAATCCCGACACGGCCGACTGCTTGAAAAATGGCAGGTGAGCATTTTTCACAAATATTACGCCCTCGTTCGGATGAGAGGTTAAATGGAGGTCCCGTGTGTGTGTTGTCACGTACGTTAAAGATCCCTACCTTGCCTGGAACGGCAAGGGTTCGGCAAAATTCTAAATTTCCTGGCAACAAAAAACTCGCCTCCTGGCCAATGTAGTACCTACGGGTGGAGTATTGGAAATGTAAATGAATGGTCAGTAGACTTCGGCGGTTCCGTGGCGTAGCGGTGTGTGTGTGTGTGTGACTACTACGCCGAAGGTCTTGGGTTCGAATCCCAACACGGTCCGCTTGGAAAATGTTAGGTAAACATTTTTCAAAAAAGTACACCCTCGTTCGGATGAGAGGTAAAATGGAGGTCCCGTGTGTGGGTGTTGTCACGCAGGTTAAAGATTCCTACCTTGCTTGGAACAGCAAGGGTTCGGCAAATTTCCAAATTTTCCAGGTAAAAAAAACTCGCTTCCTGGCCAATGTAGTACCTTCGGGTGGAGCATTGGAAAATCACATGTAAGGTCAGTAGACTTCAATTCTTGAGTCAATTGAATTTTGTAAGCATAAAGATGTATATCATTAGTGAGAATACCCTGTAGAAAGCTTCTCGAAATGACTAGATCCTGATCACGGTGCCAAATTGATATTGCTGGACTCTCAGTAACACTCCACAAACTAAACGGCTTCAATGTTTGATGTTAATCGCCTTGTTGAAGAACGGCCAGTTTGTAAAAGATCATTAATTGCTCCAGTCTCCTTGAATATTTTAATTATTCTTTTCCGAGTTTATGAAGTTGAATCACTATAATGTAGCTGCCAAACCTTCATTATTTTTAAAACGCGTTGTTCTTTTGTGTAGCGCTTCATTTTTAATAACTCTTAACTGTCAGTTGTCACTTTGCATTTTTTTCTCGTTGGCAACACTACCGCACATTTGGTGTTAAATTAAAATCTTGAGTGAATTTTGGGTCACTCTTTACTACGCCCACCAACTCCTACCACTTTTTCCTTTTGATAACATTATCATAATTGAAATTGAATATTTTTCATTAGTTTGTTTTGGTGCACTGTGGCTATGTCCTGATGAAATAGAAGTAACGTTTTTTAAATAAATTTATTAGTTAATCCCATGCATTTACTAGAAACCTTTAGTGTCTTTATAATATCCATCAATAACCCTCAAGAAGCCACACTAACAGTAATTAGTTCCTACTTTGCTACACGTTATAAAGAACTACAGTTTCGTGCAAACGATGATGACACATTTGTATACCTGCGTTTTAATTAAAGTTCATGCATACACATATTTTTACAGCATCAAGAATATAATTAAGTAGGACTGATGTCTAACATGATAGATTGCTGCAAACAACTTGGGTTTAAATATATAAAAGACACTCTTGTGGTAACCCCAAGCGGAAGATTGATTGTTGGATATGACAGTAGTACAAAACCACCAACTCCCTTTCGCACAATACAGAGGCTGTATAAAATAAATACGTAGTTTATGCGTGTTCGCAAACACAGCTTACATTATAATGCAGTGAGAACTGCAAACATACCGTTGTTAAGTAGTCTTTTGAACATAATAAGCGTGTTTTAAATTCTTAAAGCACTTTTACAGTATAGCAAGATTAAGGGTATAGAAAACGTTCAGCATGTTGTGTTGACAAATTCGATCCATGCATGAAATTCATTCGTTCTATAAATGTAAATTAGTGCAGCTCTTTAGGTACGCTACTTTGAGATCGGTATTAATGATCATTTCGTACGTAGGGAAGGTTTGGCTTGTAGACCTACAATAATTAAATAAATCTCTTAATGAAAAAGGCTTCATCGTAGACAAGCGTCTCATAAAGTAATTTGAAGTATTTGCAAAAACTAGACTCAAATGAAAATTCATTGCTAGTTTTTGAAGTACGTGTCAAAATTATTCATTTCTGAGTGCTCGATCCTCAGGCAGAATAGGGCCGCATTTGTTGTCAATAAGAGATCCTATAAACTCAATTTTTGAGAATTTTTAGAATTTTTCATTACGTGGGGGAGAGTACAGCAGAACCGACCTGACGGGTTAAACCAACTCCTTTAAAATAATCGTGATGCGTAGTGATATCTTGTGGTATGAATGCGAACTAGTGAAGCTGGAGTCATTACGTGTGCGTGGAGCTTGTACCTATTCGTGATAGACGCTTTGTTACTTGGCGGTAATATTACGATAATTTCTACTGAATTCTCACAAAGTTTGACAGGGAGACTTTGTATCACAAATTCTAAGGGTATCACGATCGGTAAGTATACTCTGCAGTTCGTTGGTTTTGTATTTTTAATTCAGTCTACCTGAGTTAAAAAGTGTATGGTGGGTCAAAACCGACATTTCCATGCGCGGCAGGACCAACTAAAAGTCGATTTTGCCTCACGTTTTGGTAAGTATATATAAAACATTGAAAATTAAGTTGTTTGTCTGCCAAAACGCTCTGGAAAAAAAAACACTCAGCTTAAATTATTAGTGGAACATTAAAAATAATGCATAATGTATAAATTAAATCTTGTTGGTCTGTCTTTTTGTCGGTTACTCAATTGCACAAAAACTTACTAAGCCAATTGAGTTGATACTTGGCATAAAAACATCAAACCAATTTAAGATGGGTTCACAACTAGTAGGCTATTTTGTTATAGACATGCGGCTGTGAGAATCTGTGTGTATTCTTTCTCTCCAGATATGGTGAGCAACTACCAACGAAGGACGGAGCGACAGACATGAAATCAAATCGACATGTTGAGTGCCATCGAAGAGATCATGGAAGGAAGAGTGGGTTATACATTACATTTGATTTTCCAATGCTCCACCCGAAGGTACTACATTGGCCAGGAAGCGAGTTTTTTTTACCTGGAAAATTTGGAATTTTGCCGAACCCTTGCTGTTCCAAGCAAGGTAGGGATCTTTAACGTGCGTGACAACACTCACACACGGGACCTCCATTTTACCTCTCATCCGAACGAGGGTGTATTTTTGTGAAAAATGCTCGCCTAACTTTTTTCAAGCGGACCGTGTCGGGATTCGAACCCGGGACCTTGGGCGTAGTAGTCACACACATACCACTACGCCACGGAGCCGCCAGTGGGTTATACAGCAGTTTGTAATGTCTTCAATGTTCCACAAAAAACGCTAGTAGGCAAAGAAGGATGCACATCAGGTAACATCTCAGAAACTTTTGAGTAGATACAAATTCGTTTTTTTCCGAGGAACAAGGACGAGAACTGATTGGCTACATTTTGCTGGTGGAACAGAGATTATGTGGGTTGACTTTGTTTGATCTTCGTCGCTTTGCTTATGAATCAGTTGAAAAAACATTGCTTCAACAAAATCAAGAAACTTGCTGGAAAACACTGACTTTATAGGTTTTTCCGAGACATCCTGCCATTAGGCTTATAGTTCCAAAGAAAACTTCTTTGGTCCGAGCAAAGGGGTTTAATAGGGTTGCTGTAGGGAAATTTTCCTATTTTTAGTGTCTATTTACAAAAGAAACATCTCACCAAATAAAATCTATAATGTTAATAAGATCGGCATACTTACTGCGGCCAACAAATCAGCGAACGTTCTCACTCATCGAGGGAAAAACAGGTTAAGTGTTTGTCATCCGTAAAACAAGGAATCTGTGTTACTGTTGAAATGTGCATAAGTGCCTCTGGTAATTTATGCCACCAATGTTTGTCCTTCTTAAGAAACGCAAAATCATCCTGGGTCTCTTGCATACTACTACGAATCTGGTTGGATCAACAAGGATTCTTTTTGGTATGATTTCACCAGTTTACTGATTTCTCAAGTTCATCTCCAAATAAGCCAGTGTTGCTGATACTGGATGGGCAGGAATTACATACCAAGAGCTTGAAGCTGATTCGGCTAGCTTGCAAAAAATGCAATACTAGTATTTTTTTCAGCTCACACTACGCACCATCCCCAACCCCTGGACATGACTTTCATGTGTTTCCTCAGCATTTTTTACAAGCAAGAAGTAAGCCAGTGGCTAATAGCTCATCCATGGAGAGCTGTAGACATATGTCAATCTGGACAACTGTTGAATAGTGCATTTACCATAGCAGCGTTAATGCAAACAGCATTCAAAGAGTTTGAAAACACAGCAATACATCTTTTGAATAAGAATATGTTTCCTGAACACATATATGCATTTTCCGACACAACAGACAGACCAGAGGGAGGTGTCGAGTTTTAGCCCTCTATTTGTTGATTTAAATTTTAAAGAGGAGCAGCTGCTGAATTACAACATTTCAGTTCAGGACCCAATACGATCTCACAGGACGCTATCCAGCTTCAGCTCTACATTGCTGGACCTGCATTTTAACCAAACCTGTTGCAGAGCCCAAGTCATCCAGTTTTGAACCTGTACTTCATCCACAGGTAGCACCGAGTCCCTGCCCACTACCTCTGGAACTGCAACAAAACCTTCAATCCTAGCCTTAGGAGAGCGGTCTACATTTATGATTTTTTCCAAAATGTCGATGCCTTCCCCGAAAGAAATGGAGCATTTACACAAAAGAAAACAATGGCAAAGGAAGGGGAGAATTTATTCTGACTTTTTTAACTTAGGAGCACAAAAAGCCAGAAAAGAATCTAGAGATAAGAAATTATCAGAAAGGAAAACTTGCCTGAAAAGAAAACTTGCTTTTGATACAAAAAGAGTTAGTAGAGGAAAGAAAAATTATTGAAAAACAGGCAAAGGTGTGATGATGACGATAAAAATGCAGACGATAAAATAGCATGCATTTTTTACAATGACTTGTATGTGAACTTAAAAGATAAAGAGGGGTGCATCTTTTGCCGCGCCATGACCAAAGAAGCGGTCACCAATTGTGGAGGAAGAAGATAACCATGTTTGTAATTTTTGCTTTTAAAATATTACATAGACTACTTTTGGACATTTATTTATTAGGCGTACTTTTGTTTATTTTACTACAAATTATTATTTAGTTTACTTTAATAGGATTGTGCTGAGGTATCTTTTAGATTTTCACAAACAGTGTAAAGTTAAATTTTTTGTATAGCATTTATATGGTTGTCAATTTTACTTCACCCACGGAGCAAAACCGACATTTTTCTGACTTTGGGACAAATTTTTTTTACATACAACTAAACTAAGTACGTCTTGTATACTAAAGACATCGCTTCGTTAATATATATTGAAACATTAGAAATAATTTTTATAAAGAAATATCTAAAAATAGCTTTTTGTGGAATGTTCAAAGAAACCTCTTTTAAAATTTTCCTACTTAATAATAGTGAATTTCAGATTTTCAACTGTCGGAGTTCTTATGCATCTGAAATGATCTAAAATTATCCCATAAAATTTTAAAATAATATTCTGAATATCTTGGAACAGGAAGCAACAGGTAGCTAGAGATATGATAATAGCAGCGCACGAATTGTTTTGTTCCATTGCAAACACTGTTAGATGTACACTATCAATAAAGGTTTTTCTTAGAAGCAACATTTTCGGCTTTAAACTTACCAGTTGCGCTAATAAGGTCTTGAAGTTTTTATGTATCGGACATTGTCTCCATTACGAAAAACCGATAGTATCGTTCGATCTTATTTAGAGTAAATAAAAGAAAGTTCACAACAACATACTGCTACGCAATTATACTCGACAAGAGGGGTGGTGTGTGTGTGTGTGTGTGTGTGTGTGTGTTTGTTCGATGAAAGCAAATATATTGCTTTTAGGGAACACACTTCTACTAAATATGGTTACGCTTATCTTGAAAGGTCTATAAACCCTCTTGTGATTGTTTTGCGTCCGAGCTCCAGCCGATATCATAAAAAGGCCTATTAGGAAGTTGATTGTTCCGGATGACGGTTTAGCGGTTATTATTGCTGCTGGAGATTGATGGAGTCTTGCTTACACTTTTATCACCACCTCCTACTAGTACTATGAAGAATTGAAATATAGCTACGCGTCGTGAATATCCAACCTATATTACAAAACCCGAGTAAAGGAGTGAATAAAAATAAGAAAAAATTTGATCTACCCTTAATTGGCTTAATAGGCGTTTATTTAAAAATGCTTAACATTATCAATGCTAGAAATTTAAGCAATTTAATTTTTTTGCGCGAATAATTGTGAGCTTTTTTTATGAAAAGACTATTTATACCGTACGCTTTGAATCAGTGTGCTTCAACGTTAATAGTCCTTCTTAATAATAATCAGCTCCACACATTATCATATTACCACCAAACACAATTACTCAATACAACAAAATGTGATAATATTTATAAGATGTATAGCAAAAATTTAATCGACTTAGTTTTTTGGTCTCCTCAAAGTTTCATTGAGTTCTATTACAGGACTCGTCACAGGTTAAAATCCAACTCGATATTTGCAAAAGGTACCCAACACGGGCAACTTCAACGTTAACTACAGGTATGTAAATTTCGCGTGTTTCTACTCGCGTTCAAACTTGTTATCACTAGCTGCCCTGGGATTTGGATACCGTTCCGTTAACTACCTGGTTCTCAATTTCGTTCCGCGCTTTGATGGTGGTCCGTGTGTCGATTCAAAGCTCTGCCGCTTGATCTCTAGTAGGGAATAACTGATGAACGAATAAATCATTCCCTTTTACTAACCGTCTGTTTTTATAAGTTTTTCGTTTCAAGGGTCATTGCATACTATTTTTGTTTTCACGGATTGTGCGTCTAAACTATCCTATCCTAAGACCAATATTGTTACGTGAACGGTTATAATGATCTAACACTTATACAATTGCGTCACTTGTTATTCATTTTATTGCTATATTGGATAAGTACATTGTTATTGGGGCATCTTTCCGTGGCTATGGTCGTATATCTATAACTTTTCTAAATTTAATACGAAGTGGTATAAACTCTTGATATTTATTTATTTGTATTTAACGTACTAGGTGCCTTACTATTAATGCTTTCATCTGAATTTAATATCATATAGAAATAACAACGTTATTAAATGTAAACAACCAGAGCTTCTAAATTTTACAGACTCATTTATACTGCCTAGTGTTTACTTAAGTAACGCACTAGCGTTGCAATACAGGTATTTATATTTTCAACCTTAATATACATTTTGATATTGCCTTTGGTAATAAAAGACAGACTGTTACTATCTGTTACTGCGTCGATTTCACTAAGCGCAGACGTGAGAGGACAGAATTACTTCCTGCGAGAAATTTTTGGAATACCTATTTGGTTTGATCATCATATTTTTCTTTTGTAACTACATTAGTTCCTAGCTTCAGCTTCGGATGTTTTTCCTGAGCATGCTTCTGCTTCCTAGTATTTAACCTATTGTATGTAAAAAAATATGAAGGAATACGTAACACTTAAATTCAATAACCTTTAGAACATTCATTCAAAGACTCACTAGAGTGTTACGGCTAAAACCTTGAGGGCGAATAGTATTTCTCTGCTTCGATTCTATGCTACACACAAAGCTAAGCTGCGAATCATTGGTACGTAGCAACTCAATCTAAAATAACCATATTCTTCTAAATGGTAATAGGAATCATATTTTTGAACTGTGAAAATACCAGATAATTGTTTATTTTCAACTACATATGGTAGCAGAACGATGAAATCTGCATGATTCATCCACATCACTCGGGGTCAAACTGTAATGAAACGGAAGGAGGAACCAACGTCAAGCACTTCAACGTTTAAAATGATTCGTGTAGACGTCTCTAATTTGCAGATGCAAACAACAACCGTTCTGACAAAAAAGCTATGTCGTATAGAGTTCGTTATAAAACTGAGATGTAACATATTGAGTGCCCTTTTTTTGTCATAATTTTAACAATGCGTCGTTTTTATTCTAGCATTAATATAAATTATAATATTTTTATTCTAAATACTGTAACGCACTTTTCTATCACTTTCGAACTATTTTATGGATCATACGCTATCATCGTCCGACGAAAATACATTGTAACATGCCTTTTTGCATAGGGCAAATTACTATGTTCTAGCTATGTAAACTTTTGAGTTTTCTCTTGTATCTAAGTTTATTCTAAACAATACTTCTGAATTTGCCTAAATGTAAACAAATTTAAGTCCTCAGAATTAACTTCTATTATATTTAACCGTTTATTACAATTAAAATTGCATAAACCATTTATAAATTTGGCTGAGGTGTAAGTTGCTCTATTTTCATTAGCAAGTTATGTTATCCATACATGATGTGGATGCTCTTTTATTCTTTCAATTTTCTTTATTATTTCAGTTTCCGTATCATTTTCCATCTTTATCTTGGTTATACATGTTTGCTGATCAGATGGTTAATTTTGTGCATTTGGTTTTCTGATTTATGATGATCTGGCACTACCTTGTTTTTCCTAATTTTCTAAACATGAGGCCGTTAAAGGGTTTAAAGGCATCACGGATTATTGCCTCTTTTATCTATCCTTCAAGCAGTTGGTCTGATGTTATTTTAAATCCCAAAGCAAAGTGGTACAAAGACACCACGGATGATTATCTTATCGATTTCTTCCTTCAAGTTGCTACGCACCTAGACGCAGCCGGAGGAAACATAAATACCAGGCTAACTACCAGACGCGGAGAGTGGGGGATTCACCTACACAATAAGAATAAATAAAAGTTTCTTGATTCACATGGACAAAGAATAATATTAAATTTAAGTTATATTGTAAAGGACAAATTTGAAAATGGATCCACGAAGTGCACATTTCATAGTTAACATGTAATAAAACTGATTGAAAAAAAGTATCGCTCAGATTTTCTCAATAGCAAGTGTATTAAATTAAAGTATTAAATGTAGATTTCCTCAATAGCACGTGCTTTATTTTAAAGTATTAAATATAGGTTTTTTTTCCATAACAAGTGTTTTAAATTAAAGTATAAAATGTAGACCAAGTTGTAGTAAAAAC
Source organism: Platerodrilus igneus (assembly GCA_036346225.1). Lineage (NCBI taxonomy): Eukaryota > Metazoa > Arthropoda > Insecta > Coleoptera > Lycidae > Platerodrilus > Platerodrilus igneus. Next base: position 11,146,601 of record JARFIW010001700.1, on the reverse strand, counting down.
TAAAGAAATATAACCAGAAGCACTAGCGTAGCTAGTTTTTAAACACATATGGTGAACTGGTTTCATAACATTAACTGCTGATAAATAATAATCCCCGATGTGCATAAAAGAAAACGAGTCACATATCTCTATGCGTCAAGATGCCTATCTTGCAATCCGTCGGGGGTGAGTCAGCACAGCAACACCACAATAGTCAGGATCCATTTGCCTTGCCACCGTAACTGCAGCAGCGGCCTACAGGCAAAAGCAGTTGGTCTACGTCAACGAACAGTTGGACCTACATAAATAAAAATACGCAAGATACCTCTTACTTGTTGAACAAAAAACATGCATCCCTGTAGAAAATATTTCAACGCACAAGCTGCAGAATCAAATTAAAAATTGGTTCAAATAACACGAGTTAAAACTGCAATTCTCGCGTTATCAAAGCGGGATTAGCAAACTGGAAAACACGCTATCAACTAATTAGTATGATCTATTATTTCGACAAGCCTTTAAATGAAAATACAAGAGAAAGCAGTTATACGTTATCAGATACCTAAAACAAGGTATTGACTATTTAATTTATTGAATAAATTTTCAACTTAGAATGAATAGATTTGAAAGAAATGTTATGATTGCGCGTGCTATTGTAACGAGGTAGAAATACAGGATGAGGTTTTGAATAGAAACAAAAGCTAGGTGAATGAAAAACGAATTACCACAAAAAAGACGTATTTGAATCTATCGTTAAAAATAAGCGTAACGAAGTACTTGATCTGATGTTATGTTAGATCCTGGTCAAATTAGTTTAAAGGCACAACGGATGATAACCTATTTGTTTCCTTATCTCAAGTTCTTGGTCTAGTGTTGTTTTAAATCCCAGGTCAAAATGTTAGAATAAATGTTTGGTTAAAAACTTAAATTTAACTTTGTACATGAATTTCTTGGAGTAAATACTTAAACAGTACTTTTTATTGTTGATTTGGAATGCATCCTGGGTATAATTGTATTTTTAACCATACCCAACATGAGATCCTGTTGGTCAAGATCTTATTTCTCGTAGGGTCCGCGAATTCTTCCAGTTGATATTAATTTGGTAAGAAGAATTCGCGATTCTACATTAGGGCCTCCGTTACGTGAACAATAGAAGGTAAAATTGGGTAACACTTGTTAGTAATTAGTTACTTTACTCAGAGGTATGTTTTATTTCTTTTTTTAACTAGACAGACATGTCAAATGTGAAAAAAATACTGTTTCTGGATATAATGTGTTAAATTGTACATTTGGTTTTATAATTAATGACTCAACTAATTGAACTATATTTAGTTAACCTTAAAAATATCGAAAAAAATTATAATGATAGGCTTAAAGAATATAAGACGAAGGTTTCATGAAATTTTTTGTTAGGTAAAGTCAAACCTAGTGGTTATTTCTAATAAATTTAAGAAGATATAATTATTAAGAGTGTTATTGTTTAATATACATTTAAAGAGTATATAGTAATTTTTTACAAAGATTTAAATTTGCAGAAATGACTACTTTTACTTCAATGATTATTGCACTAAGTTTGGTTTCTATCATGTGATTAAAAATTTTATATACATATCAGATTACAGTTTTGTTTTATATATAAAAATGATTCTGGAATTTATTTACAATTACATTATCTTTTTTTTTAGTAAAAACTTAATACGCTTGCATTGAAATTACTTTCATAATTATACAACAAGTGTGTTGTTCGAATCAAGTGCTTTATTTCATTTACTGTGTCCTTATTTCCGTTATGTCTTCTGTCTTCTGTTTTTCAACTAGACCTGAAAGAGTTGATGTTGGCTGTGTCAGTGAAACTCAACACTCTTTCGTGCTCATATCCTATCCATGCCAGCTAGAAAAGGATAGAATGCAACATGCTATGAATTTTTATACTAAAAATCCTTTCCATTTTAGATTACTGAGCTATAGACCTAGGTTTTTTGACAGGTTTATCATTATAGTATGTTTTCGTGATGCCTGTATCTTCTGTACCCGAACATCTTAATGTTTTTATACCTGATCGAACAGGCGCTTCAATACTGCTATACTTTGATTCCGATTGATGTCTTATTAACAATTTAAATTTTTTTAAATAAATAATAAATGTTTTTTGATAGAATTTATTAACCAGAATATCTGATGTTCATGTGATCAATTCAGTTTATTTCCAATTAGATACCTCTATTATTGGGGCTCTTCTGTACCGGACACGAGTTGACCACCCTCTTATTGCGGCCTTGTTACTTAACACCTTGCAATTATTGTTCTATATCTCTTTCTCCAATTCGTCTACAAAGTTAAGTTTTTCCTACCTATACCAACCACATTCTTGTTCCATTCTACCATTGCACATAATTTTAATGGTTATTCAAGCGCAGAAAACTAACATTTGAAGACGATATTCGCTAAGATGGTCCCTGCACCTATTTTGTATTAAGAATGTGGATGCTGTGCGTGATTTGGTTTTTGTAGATCGGTATGCGGAATATAGTGTGATAGAGGAATCCTTAAGCATCGCAGTGAAACAGATAATTATGTACAATTTTGTACGATGAGTTGCATCTCACAAAGCTTTGCAATTGATGGATTCCTCACCATTTAAAAGACTCGCAAAAATAGGCGCGTGTCAAGTCGTGTAAAGCAATGATAAAAAAATTCAACGGAGATTATTCAATTTCTGGATACAACGTATCGGGTGACGAATCAGGAAGTTATTCGTATGAGCCTGAAATAAACAACGGCATGTGTGTTTTAAGGTGAACCTACAGCAACAAACGTTGTGTTCTCGAAGCGTTTTGAAAAAAAAACGGTTACTCGTTTCTTCAATAAAACGTGTCATGTTGTAACTATTGCACTAGAAGATCGAAGAAAAGTTAATGCAGGGTGTATTTTCTAAGAATTTAGCAGTGACCGTCATACTAGAATTGCACTGTCAAAAAGATTAAATCCACAATTGTGCTAATATTTGAACCGCTTTATTCCTTCGCCCATATCTAAACCATGGGGCTTTTAATCATCATTAACTGCATTTAATGACTTCGCCCGTTAGTATACTTCACGATATCTATCAATAATGGAAAAAAACATTTTTACCTATTGATATTACAATGTAATAAAGTAGGCCAACAACATTTTAGCAACTGTTGAATTACTTGACCTATTCTGGAAAAAGGTTGAATCTCCTACGAAAGGTACCTTGTCATATTCATAAGTTTCCAGTCTCTCTGATAAATACCATTTTGATTAATCGTTTTCCAATCATTCAACGCAAATCGAACATACACAATCAATCCTCTTTTTTATTGTTTAAGTACGGTTTTTGTCGGAAATAACCCCATATAGTAGCAAACTGAAATTTCTTGCACTAATGTAGAAATAAAGTTACCGTTGTACGGGAATTGGCGGCATTTTTGGAGGTATGCACTTTTAAGTCAGGGTATTATAAACTCTTTCGATTGTATTTTATAAATAGTTCAGACATTTGAAGTATCCCTATCTTACTCAAATAACAATCATTTTGTCTGAAGATACGCTTATGAAACATCTCATTAGTAGGCGTAGCCTTAATCTTTGAAAAATGGTTAACTGCTTCTGGCAGTATGCGTGTAACCCAAAATGACCACACCACAAATTTACCATGCTTTGCGGATTAAATAAGGGGCTCAAATATGAACCGAGAAGTTAGTTATGGTTTTCTCATTTTCTAATGGTCTGCGGTTGGCTTCAGTGAAATATGAACACTGGACAATTAATTAACCCTTCTGAGATAAACATCGTCGTTAGGAATATATTTTAATGGAATGAGGGAGGTACGAGCCATTTTTCTTTCAGTAGCACTTCTTTTATGTTGATTTATAGTTTTGCACTGCAATTTACCCTTCACATTATTATATACTTTGCTGTGAAACTACATAAAAGCTTTAGCAGCAAGAATTGAGTTCGTCTATCAAAAATTTTGTTTCAAATTTTGATATGCATGTAAGCATAGAAACTTAAATACTTGCTCAACTTAAACTAGTATAATTATGACAATAGTGTAATAAAGCTCAAAAAAAATTAAATTGCCAAAGATATCTGCATAGAAAGACCATTTCAAATTTAGGCAATAACTCTTATTTATTCCTATACGAATGCCATCAAAATTAACGACTTTCAGACGTATAAAAAAATAATAACAGAAAATGTAGCTTTAAATTAGGAAAATAGATCAATGATTTTGGAGAACCTACTAAAATAGCGGTGCAAATTTTTTTCGATGATCATTTCACTTTTAAGAGCGACATCCGTGATCTTTTGTAGGTTTATAAGATTCGGTCTTATACACCTTAAATCTATACTGAGGCATTAAAATTTATTCTACAACTTAGCAGCCAATTTCTCTCATATGCTCTACATACGATGATGACGCAGCTGATAATAAATAGTTGTAATACCTATTATGTGGTTGTTCAGAATTTTCAGTTTACTTAAAAAAAAGTAAATCTATGTTTTGTTACAAAATGTTTTACCTTTCTATTCTAAAACAGATTTCGTATATTGTGAGAAGCAGTAAAATGTATATCCCTTACGTGTAAACCTGTTTGTAAGGGATTATGTATACTCGATAGAATAAGGAATGTTAAACCATTAGTTCACACTAGCGGATCCACAGCTGACAAAGAAAGGCATATTAGTAATCGCAGGTCTAATACAGAGTGTGCTTACCAAGCCCAAAGTCCCGGATTCGATTCCCGACACGGACCGCTGAAACACTATTGGGCGAGCATTTTTCACAAAAATACGTCTTAGTTCGGATGAGAAGTAAATGTAGATGACATGTGAGAGTGTTGTCACGCACGTTAAAAATCCCTACCTTTCTTCCTGGCTAATGTAGTACCCTTAAGGGGAGGATTGGAAAGTCAAAATTAAAGGTAAGACCCTATACATGACTTATGGTGCGAAAGAGTCCCACACCCCTCCGACTATTGATGCTATAGAACCAAACGCTGGGTTAGTTGTAGTGCTTCTTTACTCCTTTTTGTATCTTTAATTGTTAGGTTATACGGAGTAGGACTAATTCTTTATTAGAAAGGGAGTGGACACTAGCCAACTTGCTTAATCCGCTTTTTCATATACTCATATAGGCAAGTTGAAAATTTTTTTGGGGAAATACATTTATGCCATCAACAAGAACATAAATTATTTTCGGATATGGATACTATATTTCGTGCGATATTGGCGAAACAGTGAAAAAAGAGTATTATTAACCGATAGTTAGGGGCTGTAGCATATTGGGTATCTATATCTGGTACGTTTTTAAGAAGTGTAGTACTAATTATAATGTTTTCGATATCACTAAACGTACTTCAATACTATACCAAAAGTCGGTGGAAGTTTCTCGAATTTTTCTATGATATTTTTGACCCTTGTAACTATCACTCATTCCATTCTGGTTTTATTCCTTTCGTTTCAAGGACCGTTTTGCTAGGTTCTGAGGAGAACCAGGCTGTGAACCAGTAATGCTCGGCTCGAGAACATAAAGATGAGCTTGACTCGATAAAGACTATGTCACTCCAGCTCATAGGTCAACTCGATTCAGATCGAACTTCAACCCCAGTTGAAATTTTCTCAAACCTTAATACAATTGCTTTTACGATTTACAAAACTACAGATACATCCGCTAGATGCGTTAAGGTGGCTCCTCTTGCACCACACATATTTACCAATTTTATTACACCAATGAACTGTGCTGAAGTACTTCTGATATGAGAAAAACCTTCATTCTTTGTGATATCTACTAATAGAAAAGTTGATTACTTTGTATTGGATCTATTTTTAAATTACTCCGCTCCTTACCCGTTACAAACTTTAAGAAATAATGATGGCGAATTGTGCCACCAAAGCAGAATTTGCCCCAATGCACTGTTTGCATTATTCGTTTAGATCTCGATGGTGAGCAATGGCAAAAAAACGAATATATTAAGAAATTGGTAAACCGTTTAGATAAAGACGGAAAAGGTGAATGAGCTACGCTAGAAAAACATGAAATTATTATGTTTTTAAAATATATGAGAATCATTCTTCTATAGATAATTCATGTGTTTAGGATGAATAGACGAACATAGACCCTAAGCGGGTAATCATAAAGAGCCCATCGCGACTCATCAGCGCATCACACAACTCATTCTGAATTTTAGCAACCCACCATGACCCAAACGCAACCAATCGGCGTACAACACGACCCAAACGGCTTCATACAGTCCGTCTCCGTCTATTAATAACACATACTTTTCTATTCCTCATGCACGCATATAATGCCTAAATAGCGATGTTTTCGACGTATTTTAAATCGTGCTGATTTTCTATCTCTCTAATGTGCTCCATGGGTGCTTCCATTTGCTGCGACTATATAAGCAGTCAATTTGACACACACAGTTTACTAGATATTGTTTTCTAAACCGATAGAAATGTATTTATTGATTTGAAATCGTAGTTTAAAATGACCTTGCGGTTTGACTGATTTACTACTCTACGTAGTATCTCCGTTTTATTTTGAATTCAAATATTTAATTTGATGATTAGCATTACGAGCGAACATTCAGACTTCGAGAAAATAAACATAGTGGGCATCACGTCTTAAAACTACAATCCGCGTAAAGCTACAAACATACCTGCCCTTTTCTACTAAGGCACCTGAATGAAGTGAAGTTTAAGCTGCAGTGCTGTATATCACGGACACTAGCATTTGATGTACACCGACGTTACTTATTACTCTTTTTAGAGCGAGTCCTAAGGGAATTGACAACCACTCCTTCTAGGGCAAACAAGAGAGAATCAGTCCTGCACAAAAATGAGACAATAGTCAAAAAAGATGCTAGCATTCGTCACCATCACGGTCGACATGGACTATGAGATCGCTTCAAGTCGTAGACGCCGGGACGACAGTTCAGCATTTGAAGCAGAAAACAAGAAAAGCAAGAAATTTAAGAACCCCGACCCTGGGACACAGTATGACGACGACTCCTTCACCACTATTGCCCCCCCCCCTCCCAACAGAGACGAGGACACCACTACCAGTAACTACACAAACTCCTCTGCCACCACCTCCATGATTACATTAGATAATAAACAACAATAACGACAACCCAAAAGAAACAAAGGAACGGCATCCCACCGACTTTCCAACTTTCTGCACCACAGCAAGGTACCAAAACACAATCCAAAAAATTAACAAGTTTAAATTTTTTCAAAATCATCTTAAACAACAATAAATTCCACATATATATGGTAAAAGCCGAAAGTGAACTCAAATTCGTCTTTAAAGGCCAAGCGGCTTACACCAGGGTTGAAGAGGTCGGCACTGATCTCTTCGACATGGACTACACAATGATCTAGACAGCAAAAATACAAAACAAAGATAGCCAATTTAGCAACACCTGCTCCGTGGCATCAGCAAACAACAAGAGATTGAGTAAAATTAATCAACCAGCGAAGCCCTTCTTTCAGCAATCAAAACAAGGTCGTCGTACTCGAATTAAGTACGGAGCTCCCGCAGTGTTCATCCTGTCTACAGTTAGAGCATTTTAGTCTAAACTGTGAATTCAAACCATGTTACGTCAAATTCAGTCAGAAATACCTTGCAGCTGCCTGCCGGAAGACTAGAGAAGCACCAACTGCATATGCCAACTAGGTGGTTGCGTGGCAAAGTTAGTATGCGTGTAATTTCTAAGCCCAAGGTCTCGAGTTCGAATTCCGATACGGTTCGCTTGAGTTAGGCAAGCATTTTTCACAAAAATACGATCCACGTTTGGATAAGAGGTAAAATGTAGATGCCGTGTGTGTGTGTGTGTGTTGTCACGCACGTTAAAGATCCCTACTTTGCTTGAAACAGCAAAGATTCGGCAACATTCAATATTTCCAATTACAAAAACTTGCTTCTTGGCCAAGTAGTGCCTTCGTGCGGAACATTGGATAATCAAATGTAGTGCATATGCCAACTACAGCGTCTCGCATCGTACGAATCACTGTAGGTGTCAGAAATTTCACAAACTACTGTTGGTGTCAGACATTTGACGAACTACTAAAAAGAAACACGGCGACTACGCAACGACTACGAAGGACAACTGCCGCTACAGGAACCGACAAATATGACTTTACAAAAACTATAATTGGGCAAAACTGCCGAACGTCGAAACCAATACTACTACTGCTGACCACAAACTGCAATTCAACTTCGACGGCAGAGAGCACAAAAATCCCAACAAAAACAAAAGAAAGAAGAAACGGGGAAACAAGTAGGCAACCACAAAACCAGCATCAGCATCAGCTACAACCAACCGACAAAAACACACAACTATTCACAACAATCCAATCAACTACAGTCGCACGACGTTCATGACCGTACATAAATCAAACACCAGAGAGCGCGAAGATGGTGAACAAAATATTGTAATGAACTCGGAGGTAAATTAGCTCATACATGGCGAAAGCTTCAAACCCGCATCACTGTAGACGGTTCTGTGCGACATTTTGCAAACTTTTAATAAATAACACACTACCAACGAGAAACCGAATGATCCTCTTGTCCAACAGACTAGACAAAATGACAGAACTGAAACACTTCCTACAAGGTGAACACAGCTAAAAACGGGGAACTAGAATACCGCAACCAATCCACTTAGGTTGGTATACTACGACATATACAGGAAGGATCGCAGCCTCAATTCAAGACAAATAACTCATAGGAAAATTGTAATGCTGATACGAAATCAACTACTTTACGAAGGAGTCACACTACCATCGACTATCATAGAGGCTGTTGGCGTTCGACCCAAAAGTAAACGACCATTTCAGCCGTGCAACAGCTATATACCGAAGTCCCAGCAGCATAGACATGCGTCTGGAAGAAAGCGACGACTTACTACAAGACGACACGCCAGCAATAATCGCGGGAGATTGAAATGCCAAATAACAGGTCTGGGAAGCAAAGATAATCAACAAGAATGGGCGTATCCTCTTAACGCACTTGCTTTGAATGGACTTCGACATAGTTACAACCAACCGTTCGACAAGAATTCCTACGGAAAGACATCAACAAGCAGACATCCTAGATATCTTTATGATAAATAAAATGCCTTACACAATGGAAACGGAAGTCGTTCAAGAATTTAGCTTGGACGATTTATCGGTGTTCACCCAAAGCCAAATACAACCCCAAACAATTTACACCTGCACAAGAAAAGGTACAACTAGCGTAAATTCGACAAAACACTTCAGAAGAAGATTACCGATGGAAGCCTGAATATAAACAGTGCACAAGATTCGACGAATACTTACAATACCTGACCAACACACTCAAGAAAGCACAACAACAAAGTTCCGACGTAATTTTAGCGCGGACAAACCACGCGGTATTGCTACATATATCAAGGAAACAATCAAAGATCAGGCACTGCTCGTTAGAAGATAAGAAAATAGCTGCAACGGTTACGCGACGGCACGGCTCAACCGAAACCAGGAACTAATCAAATCAATGATCGGCTTATGTAATAATGAATCTCGGGACAACCACGTGAAGGATACATTATACACAGAAGGCACCTTCTACAGACTGAACCGAAGATTCAAGACACGGAAAATTTCTGTCCCCCACGCCTTTACAAGAACTCAATCAAAATTGTACGTTATAGAACGCTGAAAATCGATCCGCCATATTTGCAGAAGTAATGCAAAAAAAGAATTACAAGAAACACAATAACAGATAACAACTTCTCAAATTTTTTGGACACAACCTTACCATCAGACGAAGTCAAACATGCCATCAATAAGCAAGGCAACAGAAAAGCACAAGGAAAGAACGAAATACCTCAAAAAACTTTGAAACGAATGACGAAAACTCTCTGGCGTTTATCCCCAAGAACTTCAACAACATGATCAACTTCAGATACTTTCCCAACACCTGGAAAACAGCCAAAATCAGAGAAAAATATGATAGACATCGAAAACTGTATGGCCATTCTACTACTAAGCACAATCTCCAAAATTTACGAACAACCACTACTAAAACGACCTCAATTTACTGCTACGGCAATAAACAGAACAGTATGGTTGCAAAGAACAACTTTCGACAACTCTACAAGCCATCAGGGTACTAACAAAAATCACAAAAAGCTACAACAATGACTTCAACAATGTATGGCTTAACAAACTGCTGTTTAAACTCATCGAATCGCGAGACGGTTCGATTGAAAATTGTTAGGCAAGAATTTTTTACAAAAATAAGCACCCGTTTAGATGAGAGGTAAAATGGAAGTCCCGTGTGTAAGTATTTTCACGCACGTTAAATATCCCTATCTTGCTTGGAACAGCAAGGTTTCGGCAAAATTCAACCTTTCCAGGTAACAAAGAACTCGCTTCCTGTCGATGTAGTACCTTCGGGTGGAGCATTGGAAAAATTAAATGTAGTGTTTAAACTCATGGTCAACCACAAACAATTAAATTCGTAAATACACATTCTGCACAGATATCTACCCAACAGAAGGATACAAATGAAAGTAGAAAACACATTGTACCAAAATATCTATTACTGCTGGTTTTCCACAAAGAAGATATCTTCTTCCAAACTATTCAATGCCTATACCCAAGATATACCATGCCCACCGGAAGCAATATGCGCGCTATATGCTAAGGACACGCTGCTTCTATCGACATGACAAAACCTCAAAGAGACAGCCAAGATGCAACAACAGCTCAACACCCTGCCTGATGGATTCCAATAATGAAAAATCAAAATTAACGTAAAAAAGCAGAAATCATAATTTTATCGAGATAAATGACCAACATACAACACTCACGGACATACCAACGGCTGCTAAGGAGTCCATACATCTAATACTTTTGGGATACTCATAGACAAACGGCTAACCTTCGTCAAGCACGTCACCGGAACATCGAACAAAGTCTGACGGGTCAAGGGCTATCTCCACGGAATTCTCAAGTACAAGAGCAAGTTATGCACGGACATACAAGACCTAGATAGGACCAATTCTAAGCTACGCAATAGTGGCATGCTATACCTACATTATAATGTGAATAAGGGGCGTTTTACTTACGGCCACGTCCCCAATGCTCCACCCAAAGGTATTACATTGGGTATGCTATACCTACACCTCAAGCCGCAACAAAACCAAAATATAGGCCTTCCGTAACAAGACCGTGAGAACTATCACGGGAGCCCTTGGTTTGTTTGAAATGAGACCCTAAGACAGGACTTACAACTACTGACAGTGGAAGAACACTTCAAAGTGCTGGCTGAAAACATCTAGAACAAGATAGACAACACATAGCCCATATAGAACATAGAGAACTCCTAGAGACGTACTAGATGGCCGTACCGTGAAATTCAACCACCATATTAGAAGTCCACCCGCCAGCACGATTTTCTGACGAAGAGAAACACATTTACATAGACACCTCCTGCAAGCAGAGACATCAACAATTATAATGCAGCAACACCAGAAGCAACAAAGCATCCAAAACCGTCCAGATTAATGCTGTATTAGGAAGTTGGATCTGAGAACTCCAGGATCGATCACGTTGAGAGTACGGACAAAATTTTGATTGCACAATCTCTGCGTAGCTTGCAAAACGTTTAGCCACATTTTATAGATCCTGAGACGGAGAACGAACACAGTATTTTTAAATAATACCATTAAGAAATATACAAATTGTACAAAATTTTCGGAGAAGGGTGTTTATTAACTCGAAAGAATAACTCGGATTACTTAAATTATGCCGATTTTAGAATTGGAAGTTTTGGAAAAGAGCAGTTCTGGGTCTCTTAAAAATTTGGATGTCTAGACTCAGTTTTAAAATGTGGTACCTGAATATTCTGACATTTAATTACCTGTCCCACATTGGGTAATCGAAAACTGACTCATCTATCCGATATAGCGTGTGCAATATATGGTAAGCTCCCAATAAAAACTTAAACAATTACATAATTCGGTTTTGAAGTAAACATGAATAAACATTTATCTACTATTTGCTCCAAAAATGGTCAGATATTTTTACAGGTGTGTTCAAGGTTAATTTTTAAATAAGCATATAGTAAAAAATGGGTAGTTCACATCAAGCGGTGTATTCTGTTTTGTATGGCATCGATCAGCGACAAAAACATGCTGTGCATTATTCTGTCGGTTCAAAGCACATTCCGAACACTAAATTAATTAAAGGATATTGTACAAAATTTTTAATCTCAATAGAGCTTACAAATGCCGAACAAAGTGTAAGGTGCCTAGATGTTATCATGTAAATAATGTGCTTGATCAATTTGAATTAAATTTCTGATACACTGGATGTAATTTAATGGATGACAAAGAAACCTGCTCTATTCGAATTTAGAGATAACATCTTAGCAACATTTTGAATCCTTAATTGTTCATTATATGTATCTAAAGTTGATGTAGTGTAGTACTATAAATATTTTAGTCACCAGCAGGCCTGATTTTCTGAATGAAGTTAAGATAAAATTGTAAATTCTTTTATTTTGCCCACTAAGTTCCTTAAACAAGACTGTTGATGATATTGCTAACGAACCTAAGTGGGTTTGTTAGAACTATAGAGAACGATAAACGACCCTATAAATTTTAATTTTTGTTTAATACTAGTCTTACTATTTTAGAAAAAGACATTTTCCGTTAGTCAATAGCTAGCATTGGAGATATCGTTTAAGACATTGTCTAAAACAAGTCCACCGAAACGATTTTTTTCTCATTTATATTCATAATCGTTGCTGTGTTGTTGGTTTGAATCTTCAGTTTCGGATTATGTCGTAAACACTTTAACATTTCTATCTTGCAAGGTTTCAAGCAACGCGTTAAAAAGGAAAAATAATATAAAAAATCTGTGCATTTTTGAGAAATAGCTTCCTGCCTTTTGCAATATTTTTTAGAAGAGCCTTTTTAATAGTGGATAAAAATATTATATCTTTTTCTGCTATAGAAAATTCTAAATAAAATCGATATCTTCTTCTACTAGTGTGCAAAGTTGCATTACTCGGTGTGTTCTAGGATGGACCTACCTATACTTGTAAACTTCTTTATTTTGCATTTTAGGAAGAACAGTAATTCTTCATAAAAAGTTTTGCTTCAGCTAGCAAGTCAGTAACCAGTATCAAAATTTCTAAATGATATACAGGGCGGTTACAATTTATTATACAATTTATACAATACACAAAAACAAAGAAAACTTGTTCTACATGTTGCCTTCCTAATGTTACACACTTCTTAACGACTGTTGTAAACTTTTCGAACATTAGGTAAATGATAGATATCTCCATTTATGTCCGCTACAGCGCCTGTTAGTTTCTTCTTTAAAATACTTTAACCATCCTGTAAACAATACGCATAAGCTTTCTGCTTAAGATATCCAATAAAAATCTAATAGAGTAATGTTTGGTAAGGTTGATCTAGAAATGGTAATTATAGTGAAGGACCAATTGCATTGTGTAGCAATACCGATGGCACTGTAGCGGTTATGTAATAAACAAAGCAAATACGACAAACTACTTAATAAAGAATATAAATACCTTAAAGCCTGTGCCGCACTGGGCAAGAAAAGTCACACACACAGGTAGCGGACACCAAAGAACACGCGCACTCGGTTTGGTGTCGCTTTCAAGGCTCTCGTTCAACTGTCTTCTGTTACCGTCCGAGTGCGACTGATGTTACTTCACGCACTCGCACTGCGGCATAAGGTTTCACTAAACTGTAGGGTAACCGCACTAATGGTATTTATTGTCACCACTACTAAATTGTTCAATGATGACGTAACATAGCGCCCACCAAATTCATAAAATTTTGAAAAGGAGGGAAGTAGGTTGGGTGAAGGAAATCACATGGGCTTTGGCCTTGCTAGGAAAACAGCTAAGGAAAGATATGGTGGTACATTACAGCGAACGATATCACCAACTATGCAAAATAAATATATATATATATATATATATATATATATATAAATAAAAAAGTATTTAAAAATAATATACTACCATACATGTAAGAAATGTGTATATACATCTAAGCATAAAACAAAGTTAAAATACCGGTAGCGGTGCTAGTTTGACTAAAGGTCGTTTTAATGTGCCATGTGCAGTTTTGATCTCAGCGACACGAATAATACCCTCCGCACCGGGAAAGGTATTAATGATACGACCAAATTTCCATTGAAGTGGAGATAGCTGGTCGTCCTTGATGAGGACAATAGTGTCCTTTTCAACTTGTCGAACACCTACCTTCTGAGTGAGAGTTTGTAAGTATTCATGGCTCCAGCGAGCCCAAAAATCTTGGTGCAGTTTTTGCAAGAGTTTCCACCTGCTCTTTAACGATAAAATGTTGTTTGAATGGTCCTCATCTGGTGGTGCAGAAAGAGGTTCCATAGTTAGGAAATGACCTGGTGTTAAGCAACGCAGGTCATTTGGATCCGAACTCAAAGCGTAGAGTGGCCTTGAATTTAAAGAGATTCAATTTGAGTAAGAACTGTGTAAAGTTCTTCAAAAGTAAGTTTTTGTTCGCCGATTACGCGAGCTAGGTGTGTTTTTTACCGACTTAACACCGCTTTCCCACAAGCCACCAAAGTGAGGGGCGCTAGGTGGATTAAACGACCACCTTATTTTTTCTGAGGTTACTGCACTATGCAGATAACTCGTAAGCTGACGATAGGCACCTACAAAATTAGTTCCGCAATCACTAAATATTTGAGAACAGCGTCCTCGACGTGCTATAAATCGTCGTAAAGCAGCAAGAAACGCGTCTGCCTACAAATCCGAAACAAGTTTAATATGTGCTGCCTTAGTGGCAAGACAAACATAAATACAAATATAGGCCTTAAGAGTTTTAGAGCCTTGTAGGCGGTTAGCCTTTATTAAAAGAGGGCCAGCAAAATCAACACCAACAATACTGAACGGTTTGATTTGGGTAATACGTGCTGCCGGTAGGCCTTCCATAGGAGGAGTTACCAGGGCCGGTCTGGTACGAAAACATCTATGACATGATGATAAATAACTTCGGATTGAATTTTTAATGGAAAGGATCCAAAAATTCTGTTCTGTAAGATACGCTGTAGTATTAAAACCGGGATGGTAATACCTTTCATGTGTTGACCGAATGATAAGTTCGGTTAATCGATGCCGCTGAGGCAAAAACGCAGGAAACTTTTCGAAATAGGAAAGCGAAGAATGTGTCAAGCGCCCACCTACTTTTAAGATATTTTGTGGATCAACAAATGGAGAAAGTTTTCGCAAGGTTTTAGGTAATTTACGTTTTGCCTTGTTCGAAGCTATTTCCTTTGAAAATGTAACATTTTGTACATGCCGAACAATAATCATAAGAGCATTGTGTAATTCCATGTCTGTTAAGGGACCCGTATGACGTTGAGCCGTGGGTTTAAAAAATCTATAAATGTAAGCCACGATGCCTGGGATTTTATAGAACGATGAAAAGCGACTTAGTAAAATGTCAATGATGTTTGGATCTGTTTGAGCGACAAATGTTAGGATCTTATTTTCCATAGTTACCTCAGCAATTGAGGTTGACAATGTTGGTTGAGGCGGCCACGAATCACTAGCGTAGTGAAGCCATTCAGACCCCGCCCACCATAGCGAACATGAAATAACCGCGCTTTAATATAGAACCATCGACTAGGTGCAATGATTTCTTGAATGTGGCTAACACGGTTTGCCACAAAAGTTTTCCAACGAATAGGTGGAGATCGTATCCAAGTGAGAGCGACCGTAGAATCACTCCACGCTGAAACATCGGAGATTTCAATCAAGCCTTGATAAGACCGAATGTAAAAGGAAGTAAATCGGTTAATAAAACGGCGGCACATAATTCCAAACGTGGAATTGAAATGCGCTTAATTGGAGCTAGTTATGTTTTAGCGGTTACAAATTGTACAGTTATTCCTCCAGTAGTTTGATTTATGAACTGGAAATATACTACCGCTGCATACCCTACTTCGCTAGAATCGCAAAACCCATGCAAATGACAAGTAAAAGGATCCGAAAGGGTAAACAACGTGGTAACTTTAATGACAATAATAACGGCAACTCCTCTTGATACTGCTGCCATTGAGACGAAATGTCTGCTGGTGGGATGTCATCCCAATTTAAACCTAACATTCACAGATGCTGGATTAGGCGTTTTGCAAAAAGTGTTAGTGGGGCTAAAACCCCTAATGGATCATATATTCTGGCAACTTGCGAAAGTATGTTGCGCTTTGTACATATTGGGTTTAAAGGTTTAACCCGAAATGAGAAAATATCTTCTGTAGGTGACCATTAAAGACCTAATATTTTTATTGATTTGTCAGAATAGAAATCGAATGAAGTATATTGGCAAAAATCTGACGGGATTCCTTCCAAAATGGAAGCTGAATTAGAACTCCATTTTCAAAGTTCAAAACCAGCCAAATGTAAAAGTCGAATAAGTTGATCTTTGATTTCTCGGGCCGATTGTATAGAATCTCCACCGGCGACGAAATCATCAATATATAGATTTGACCGTATAGCCTCAGCGGCTAACGGAAACCTTTTGCCTTCGTCAATGGCTAATTGCTGAAGAGTTTTTAATGCTAGATAAGGCGATGACTTAATACCATTGGTCACTGTATTAAGCTGATAAGTCTGAATGGGTTCTTCTGCGGAGAACCGCCAAACAATTAATTGAAACTTTCGATGTTCTTCGGTAACCAAAATTTGTCGATACATTTGGCGAACATCACAAGTGAAAACGAAACGATGAGCACGAAATTTAAGTAAGATTGACAAAATGTCGTTTTGGAGACTAGGTCCAGCTAATTGAGTGTCATTAAGTGACATGTTGTTTTTAGCCTTTGCAGAGGCGTCAAAAACCACACGAATTTTAGAAGTATGACCTTCCTCTTTAAACACAGGGTGATGGGGTAAAAAATAATTATCGTTCCCAACGGGCGGAGAATCGAGTAATGCCATATGACCCGCATCAAGATAGTCCTGCATGAAATTGTTTATTGTGCGCGTAGCTCCGGTTGAGCATGCAATTTGCGCTCTAATGAAAATAGTCTTTTAGCCATGTCAAAGGAATTATCAAAAATAGGCAAAGTATCGTTGAACGGTAACGCAACAATAAAACGACCGCTAGGGTCACGAGAAAACGTGTTTTCGAAAATCAAATCTGCTTTTTCTTCTTCTGGAGAAGTATAAGGCTTGGATGGCAGCTCCTCTATCTCCCAAAAACGTCTTAGGGTCTGGTCGATAGGATCTTCTACAGCAGTAAAAAATGCTTGGACAGTATCAGACTGCAAGCTTTTTGTGGGACCAATAATAGTCCAACCAAAAATTGTATTTATGGCGGCAGGCTGAAGAAATTTGCCATGTATAACACCGCCAGTAATGATGAACGAATAAACATCTGCTCCGAGGAGCATGTCAATGGTTCCTGGAAAGTTCCAGGTCGGGTCTGCAAAGTGCAGGCCGCATAACTGTTCCCAATTATTAGGAACTTCAACGCTAGGTAATTTACCAGATATTGATGAAAGCACGAAAGTTGTGACTTCTAGAGATTTTCCAGAGTCTAAAATAGAGCGAATGGTGCAGCTGACGGCATCCCTCTTGACCGCTGAAGTTGTCTGCCCAAGTCCATAAATCGGAACTTGAGAACGTATGCGTGGAAGCCAAAGTTTGCTCACGCAATCGTCTAGAATAAAGCTAGCTTGGGAGCCAGGGTCTAAAAGTACCCTGATCGGTTTGTATTTACCAGGACGGTCTTGAACTTGCACAACAGCAGTGGAGAGTAAGACAGTAACCCCAAGATTTAAATTTGTCTGTGAAGACAAAACATTTGCCGGAATAGGAGAGGCTGACTGCGTCACTATTGGCATTTTTATGCATAGGTGTAGCGGTCGGTTCAGCTGAACGGCTAGAAGCAGGTTGCGCTTCAAAATGTAGCAAGGTATGATGCGGCTTGGCGCAAGTTCGACAAGAATTATAAGATTTGCATTGCATGGACGCATGGTCTGTACGTAAGCAATTTAAACAGAGGCGTAAGCGTTTGACAATGTTAAAATGTTCTGTCGGAGTTTTCTTTAAAAACGATTGACATCTGTAAATTAAGTGATTGCCCTTGCAACAAGGACAATGGTGCGAAAATAAATTGTTTGAGTCACTGGAGCTAATTGGTGTATCCAGTGAAACTACGTTAGAAGAAACTCTTGGTTTAAATTGAAACGCTGAGGATTTCTTAGGCACTGATGTGTGAGATGTATGGACAGTCGTCGAATAAGAAATAGGTGCGGTTGAAGAAAATGTTTCCAAAGCTGCACATTGTTGAGTTAAAAAATATCTTAAATCATCGAAATTGGGTATTTGCGTCGGATCCAATTAGAGTTCAAAGCGTTTTCTAGTAAACGGATCGAGTTTTTCTAAAAGAAAATCGACCAGAATAAAGTTTCAATGTTCAGTAGGAAATTTTAAGTTAGTTAGAACAGCAAGGTTCTCTGAAAAACAATCAATAACTGCCCTACGTTTCTTAGGGTCTTCTGATTTTAAAGGTGGAAAGTCTTTCATAGCCTTCTATGCAGTTGCTAATAAACGCGGATTGCTAAATCGCTCACGCAAGGCATTATATGAAATACTAGAATTATCCTCAGAAACAGGTACAGATCTAACAATTTTCAAAGATCCTCCGCTACAGCAGTTAATAAGGTAATTTAATTTCTAAATATTGGTCAACGAAGCATTATTGTAAACGAGACTGTCAAATAAATCAATAAAAGATGAGAATTCAGTTACCTCATTATTAAAATGGGGCCGCTTTAAAGGCAACAATTTTGATCCACTACTGCTTGGTGTACTTTCACCAATTTGCGGTGCACGCATTTCTAGCATCGTTTCAAGATGAAGCAAAATGCAATAATTAGCGGCATCTACCTCTTTCCGTAGAGGGTTGAAATTTAATAATTCTACATCGTTACATGAGGCTAAGACATCAATTAAAACTCTATTAAAATTGGAGTAAATGTCATTTACTCACCTTGTTTAATTATGGAATAACGTTTTTAAACTTGAATCGCTCTGTATAGTGTTGCCCATCTCCAAAATTTCCATAATGCGTATTTTAAATAACTCAAGTTGTGCTAAATCTGTCTTTTTTGGAGCCATAATGAAATTGTTATTTTGAAAGACGTAGAAATCCTGTATATACCGTAACCCTCAGCTGTGTGCTGAGAAATATTAAATATTATGGGTTGTTGTTCAAGCACGAAAATGTAAAATAGCGCATAAATC
Source organism: Platerodrilus igneus (assembly GCA_036346225.1). Lineage (NCBI taxonomy): Eukaryota > Metazoa > Arthropoda > Insecta > Coleoptera > Lycidae > Platerodrilus > Platerodrilus igneus. Next base: position 11,127,286 of record JARFIW010001700.1, on the reverse strand, counting down.
AATCACGTTTTATGAATATTAGGCTCCAATAAGTTTAAACAACAAGTCGTAAACCTGACGGTTTGCCAAAAACTCCTACGACGTGTTAGGATATAATTTGCAGTTTAGAACGGACGGCTTTGAACATCAAAGATCAAAGGTACACCAACATTTAAAAATGTGGCTAACATATTTGAAAGAAAGGTTGCAGCTTTTACAGCTTTATTACTCCTGCAAATGTGTTCAATATTTCATGTTTACAAACTGACTGCAGGATTTGTATGTAATACAAAAAAAACGCGCAATGGGTTTTAATGCAAATTAGCAAATTTTATATTATAGGATTTGTTTGTAATTAACCGCTTGGTTTAATTACGGCAAAATCGCTTAATTTAATGTAAAGAGAATATATAGCTAATTTTTTACACATTTTAACCCGCTAAATATGGGGTTTAAAACACAAATTTAAAAATAAATTGGAACAACGCTCGCTGAAATGCAAAATAATATTCAGTTTAGGACATGCGTATAAACATTGATCTAGAAATGGTGGTTATAGTGAAGGACCAATTGTTTTTTGTAGCAATACCGATGGCGGTGTAGCGGTTATGTAATAAACAACGCAAATACGACAAACTACTTAATAAAGAATATAAATACCTTAAAGCCTGTGCCGCACTGGGTAAGAAAAGTCACACACACAGGTAGCGGACATCAAAGAACACGCGCACTCGGTGTGGTGTCGCTTTCAGGGCTCTCGTTCAATTGTCTTCTGTTACCGTCCGAGTACGACTGATGTTACTTCACGCACTCGCACTGCGGCATAAGGTTTCACTCAAACTGTAGGGTACCCGCACTAATGGTATTTATTGTCACCACTACTAAATATTTCAATGATGACGTAACAAGTAATATCTGGAGAGCGATGGGGCCATCTATATTAGGAAAATGTCTATTTAACCACTCCCTAACTGGAATTGCTCTATTATCAGGACAACCGTAGTTAAAAATGAAGCGCCTTTCTTTTCTGCAAGTTCACCTCATGTAGAGCACGAAAGAAGAAGTTTTCCAACATATCTATGTATGTATTCTGATTTACAGTTTCGTTGAAAAAATAAGGACTGATAATTTTATTGTACACTACCGCAAACCAAACGTTAACTTTTTTGTATCGCTAGCTATTTGTTATTATTCGAATATGGATGAATTTTATTTTTTGATAGAATTCTTTGTAAGTGGTTTTTATTAATACAAACATATGTTTCCTTTTGTACTAACGATTTCTTAGGGAACGTTCTTAAAGAATCAAGAATGTAGGGACAACATTTTTTCACAAATAAGTTTTAACTTCTTATTATCTTTTACACTAACTACCTTACACATTTGCAAACACACTTTACAGAGATGTATACTCCTGGATATGTCCTATTAAAAAGTTCCATTGCATAGCGATAGGATACTTCACCAATACAGTAGTATTTCACCAAATAAACTCTCTGCTTATAGATGAATACGAACCGAACAGGTTCTAGGTTCAGTTCGATTTTTCGAACCGAACCGAACCGAACCGGACATTTTATTTTCGAACCAAACCTCGAAACGGACCGGCAAACTTTTCGAACCGAACCTAGCTCAAGGTTCGGTCCGGTTCGGTTCAAAAGGTTCGATTTTTTAAATATAAATTTAGTTTAAAAATTTAATTTTCACTAAAAACATGTAATTTCCCCCAAATGCAGATTTTAAAAATTTCTAGTCGCAAGTATATAAGAAATACAACGATTTTCTAATGTACATGGTTTCGAGTTTTAAGCCAATAGGTAAAATATGTAATAGGTATTAATTAGTGTTACATATCTAATAAATGTTGTCATCGAGGCACGTTTGTAGATCAAAAAATTCTAGATTAGTTCAATTTGTTTAATGCTCCTTATTTCAAATTATTGTTTGTTTATAACTAGTATTAGGTATTAAAGAAACTCGAAATGATTTTGAAAATTTGGTTTTAAAAACAAGTTTATTTTATTTAATAAACAGACGTCGTGTTGAAAATTATCTTAAACATATACAAGCCGACGTCACGGTCTAGAGACTACAGAAGTTTTCAGAATAAACGAAACAATTTAATTCTTAATTAAGTATGCATTACTAATCCATCATTTTGAATTTTTTACTTTTGTATGAAAACCAGCTCTCTATTAATACTAAAAAATGTGACCTTGTAGCAAAAATTAATCTCCTTTTCTTTTGTACTTAATCGCTCAACAAATGGTGTTACAAAATGCATGGTACCATACTATTTACTGTTTATTGAGTGTGGCCATTACCACCAACGTTTTTAGAAGTAGCCGATAGTCCAGAAGGATGACCCCGAACTTTCTCTCAAAACCAAGGGTTGAAGTTTATGACTCATGGCGGCATAAACTTTTCAATCAATGCCGACATAAAATGGCACAGTATAATGCAAATAATAAGCAGACATAATGCCCGTGCCATAAATACTGTTATATTTTATTATGAAAAACGTAAACGCTGTTTGAGGTAGATTTACGATTCTTTCCGAGAACCATCTGATATTGTCGTTTAAAAGAAATAATATAATAATAAAGATAAACAGCTGACAAACAGTTTTTTGTTTGTACTGTATAAGAAATCAGCAACTCCTTATTGTCTTGATACTCTTTTTATACGAACTAAAACTACAATAAAAGTAATCGCAAAGATCGTGTGATATCGTTCTTGCATGGTAAAATGACATTAGTAAAAATCATTAATTATTAACAAATCCTAAATTTTAGAGGTGACTTTCACTATTAACCTAATTGTAATTACGTTTTGTTAAAGATAGTACGTATTGAAAAATCAAACCTGGACAAATAGTATAAATATGATTTATGCTACTAAAATCTAAAGCAAATTAATGTTGGGTTTATTTGAAACTACTAAATATAAAAACTACATTAAACGTTTAAATTGTTGTAGTTGAACGCACTAGTTGTTTAAAATATCAAAATGTCAAACCGATTCGGTTCGAGGATCCGTTCGTTTTTTTCGAACCGAACCGGAATATATATTTTCGAACCAAACCTCAAACCGAACCGGACTAAAAAGTTTTCGAACAGAACCGAACCTAGGGCAAGGTTCGGTTCGGTTTGGTGCGAATCCAACTTTAAAATATCAAAATGACGAACCGGTTCGGTTCGGTTCGAGGTTCCGTTCGTTTTTTCGAACCAAACCGAACCGAACCGGAATATATATTTTCGAACCGAACCGGACTAAAAAGTTTTCGAATAGAACCGAACCTAGGGCAAAGTTCGGTTCGGTTCGAATCCATCACTATCTCTGCTCTAGAGACAATATACTTCAAACATTGACCAACAATTAGTTGAATTTTGAGTAAATTCCCAGTTGCGTCTGTTTTCATTAAATATCTGCTATAACCAAGTTGGCAAAATGTATACTAGTATAAATTTTGCTATTACTTATTCATCTTAATAAATATAAATAGATCAAGTTTGAGATACATCGTTCAGATTAGATATGTCAGCTTTTATAGAAATTTCCAACATCATTTCCCAGTAAAATTTATACTTTCCTTTCAAATAAAAGATACGTTATTCTTAACCAAAACTCCATAAATGCAAACTAAGTAAGTTTACAAGTATAGTTACGTCCATCTAGACACACTATATAGTCAATACGCTAAATGGCAGCGTTCAATTTCAGGCAAAGCGGTTTTCAACTGACTTCATTCAATTTTAATATTATTGTATAATTGAGATAAATGAAGTTTATGTATGAGTCCTTGTTTAATAATAATCGAGGAAGACATACACAATTGCGTCAGGTGCATATGAATAAAAAAGTAGGGTCCCGTCATCTTAGTGGCAAGTGTGTTCAGAAAGGCGGCAATATTTAGTAAGTGGATTGGAGGAAAAGGTGGTATAAGTCTGCTACAAGTGGAGTTGTTTCAACTGTTGCAAATACAACAAAAGTAAAAGAAAAAGAATGAATTCATAAGACAACATCCGAAAATCTGTTTCAAGAGCTAATAAACATTCAGAATCTCTAAATTTAGATCCTAGAAATATTTGTGGTCATGCATATGACAATGGGTCAAACATGAAAGGGAAGCACGATAAGGTGCAAAAAAATTAATCCTAGAGGATTTGTTCCATGCGCATGTTACAGTTTAAATTTTGTTCGTAAATGATGCAGCTACTATAAATTGTGAAACTGTTGATTTCATTGGTGTCATTCAAAAACGTTACGTATTTTTTACATCTTTGGCTCTACGTTGGAATGGCAACGGTAAAGACATTAAAACTCGTCACCAAGCAGCATGTCTATTCCAAAAAGTCGAAACTTTTTAATTTGTTCTATAGTAATATGATATGACATACTGTTGCAAATTAAAATATTAAGTAAGGTATTTCAAAAAATATGTATTGACATTACGGAGTGCTTGGAACTATTCAATAAAACAATATGTGTTGCGAGAGAAAACGAACAGATGACAGCTTTGACGAATTTGTTTAGGAAGGTATAAAAATTACCGATCTTCTTGAAACAGACGCCGCATTCTGTTTACCGGAAACTGTTAGATGTCGAAAGAAAAAGTACATTTTGATTATTAACATAAATATCAGGTGAAGAATAACCCAAAGAAAGAATTTGGATATTTTGTATACGATAATTAACTTACTGCAAGATCGATCTGCATTACTTAATGAGCATCATTATTACTTGGAGTTTTTATACAGCATTCTGGAATTAAAAAAAAATTCTGAATCAGATTCAAGAAAACACTGCCTAGACTTAGGAGTAATATTAACTGACATGAATGAGAAAGATATCGATGGAATAGAACTATTCGAAGAACTAGATACCCTTTTTAATTGTAGTTTAGAAAATAATAGTGGCCCCTTTGAAGTTTTGTGTTATTTGATACAAAATGATCTACAAAGTTATATTCCTAATATACCAATTGCATTAAGAATAATTTTGACGCTACCTGTTTCAGTTCCTTCAACTTAGAGATCGTTCTCTAAACTTAACTTTATCAAGAGCTTCCTTAGGACTACACTGCTTCAAGAACGTTTAATTGACTTGACAATGATATTTATGGAGTCAGAAATACTAGATGCATTAAATATTCATAGTTTTGCCCAAAAGTTTTCTGAAACCAAGGATCGCTGTGACAAACTTTTACAAATCGTGTTCCTTATTACGATAAATAATTATTGGTCTTCTAGGTTAATATTTGTTTAATTTGTAGAAATTGTTTTGCTATTATATTTATTAATATTGAAATATTTTTCTATTAACCATCTATATGCCTGATACGGGCGGCACAATACATCTTGAACACTGGCGGTCTAAGCTCATGGCGCGATCTTGTGAATAAGCAAATGTTTGTTTTAGTTATTAATTTCTGTTTTGTCATTTTTGATAATTTACATTTGAGGTTAACCTTATCTGTACGATGCTTTGAGTTTAAAAATATTTTTGACAAACAAAAATGTTTTTATTAAAGCGAAAGCATTGTTGTTGGTAATTCATAGTACAATTAAAGATCCAAGCATAACTTATAGAAATAAATGTTTGGACTTACTTTACTTAAGAAAGAAATACTAAGGCCAATCTTGTTACTCCGAAGCTAATAAAGCAAATGCATTGTATAGAAATCCGCATTATAATTAAAATACCTTAACACTGATCTATATTATTAATCTCTTACCACTCAAGTAAGGCCAAAACTCGACGAATCATTTTTTTATTCACTTTTTGTAAGTACGTCATGATGCATTCATATGCGCCACGGCAAAATGCAAATGTTTTTACAAAAGATTTTGCCATGACGGATTGTTCGAGCATAGTTTTAGACATGAACCAGAAAGTCTCCGTGCAAGGATTAACTTCGCTTGCAAGTAGCAAGGATGTTTGCTGGTGCTCAGTAACTTTAAACAGCGTACACCGAAATAAATTGGCTTGTACCGTCGGGTCAACTTAAATAAAACGGTTTTGATTTGTGTTAACAAAACCACTGTTTGGATTACATTTTATTTGAACTCATTGATAAAATATGTAAAAGTATGCAAATTTTGTGAAAGGATATCCAACCATCACAGTGATGAAGTTGTATTTGCGGTCCCCTCTATTTAAAAAATTTCGTTGGTATGACAAAAATTTAATGAGTGTTTTTAAAGTGTTCTAAGAAAAATGTTACGTATGATGTGATAGATTTAAAAATCCAAAAGGAAAGGAAGCTTATTCGAAATAATTGTCTTCCGTGTAGGAAAACCACCGAAAGACGGTTTGGCGTCCCATAATTAAACAATTGTTAAGCCGTTCAAGTAATAATTGTAACGTGGTTTTTATATTCCAAACATTTCAAATGTATATTTTTACTGTTTTATTTCCATAGAAAGTTACTCTTGCACCACTATAATTAGCCGGCGCACTCTTAAAATTGTTAACTTTACCAATACCAGTATTTTTAACGCCCAACGTGGTTGCAAAAAATACTGTTACGGATAAATGTGATGTTACGTTGCAAATTTGATTTGCCTCGAAAGAACGGGAACCGCGTAATAATTTTAAGCGAACACCGGAACGACGGTGGTGAGGGACTGATTCCTATGGATAGAAGTAATAAAATAAACATATGAAATGGCTGTAATACATAAACTACATTACAATAGCCATTTTCCTTGATAGGCGTTACCAGTTGTCGTAATTAAGTGGCGCCAAACAATCTTGTTTCGGCAGTAACCTTCTATATCCTCCCTACACGGAAAATGGCTATTCCGCATAGGCCTCCTTCGATTATGACTTTCTAAACTTTTCACATCGTACTTTAATTCTTTCTACAATACCTTAAAAACACTAATTAAATTTTGGCATATTAATAAAAATTTTACAATAAGGGTTTTCTCCAAATACGAGTTTGACAACTGGTGTTGCTGGATATCCACTCACAAAATTTGTCTACTTTAATTCTTTCTAGAATACCTTAAAAACTCTAATTAAATTTTATCATATTAATGAAAATTTTACAATAAGAGTTTTTTCCAAATACGAGATTGTCACTGGGGTTGCTGGATATCCAGTCACAAAATTTGTCTACTTTTACCCAGTTCAACAATAAGTCCAAGTAAAATTTAACTTAAACTTTACTTCTATGAACATTATATCTTTGTCATATGAATAGAAATACTTTCCTTGAAAGCAACTAATTTTCGTACATTAGGCTGACCAGGTATTACTAAAACAGGAATTTTAAAGGAACAGTTAGTAACACAGTTATAACACCGATTTTCCTAGTTATACGCATGTTTGTAGTTACATTCTAAACCTTATTGCTAGAAATGTTAACTTAATAAACACATACGTTGATAAATACAGCTTTTCCTGTCTGCATTAGATGGTCTATTAGCGCTAGATTTCATCCTTTTTCTATATGTTTTTTTTTTCGTTTTTGCGGAACGACTTACTCACAAAAGTATTAAATAACATATCCCACCTTCATTACATGGCCTAACCAGAATGAAGTTAGCAGCAACTGTAACTCCATCCATTCCGGCGATTTGTGTCGTCAATTTCGAACCTTAAACTCAATTTAACTTTTTTGTTAAAGGGGGTTGAGTTCAGTGCTTCGATCCGGTCGACAAGGTGTTTGTTTTGACCATTTCCATCCCTTAATTTCGATCGTGTTGACTTCGAGTGGATCCAGCGCATCGAGATAAACGCAGTGCTTGAATAATATTCTAAGCTCCAACTTTTAATTGTTTTGTAGTAGACTAGAATTATATCAATACCCCCTGTTATGTTTGTGTTCATGAAATAGTCAGTCAAGATTTTTATATTGCTAGGTACCGGGAAAACAAGCTTGTCAAGTTAATTCATATCATACACTACTTTTAAAGTGTTCTCAGATTAAATACTTCTACTACTTCCGAAATTGTTTAATATATTATTAAGGCATACATTATACAATTGGCGACGAGGATAAAGTTATGGCTAGTATTGAAATAATTGAAGAATTTAATACTACTCAACCTGAAGCAGGGAAATCCTATGCCGAAAAATTAGAGTTCTTCATGGAGGCTAATAATATTAAAGAGGACACACTTAAACGCGCAACTTTTTAACAGTTTGTGGTTTAAAATGCTATTCTACGATTAAGTCGATTTGTGTTCCCAAAAGAGTAACTGAACATTCTTATGAAGAAATATTTACAAAACTGACTGAACATTTTTCTCCAAAACCTTCTACAATACTTCAGCGCTATAAGTTTTATAAAGGGTTCAAAAACAGAACGAATCGATTGCTACTTTTGTTGAAGAATTGCAATCGCTGGCCGATAGTTGCGAATTTCCCTGTAATTTCTTACACGAAGTCATACGAGATTGCATCGTTTGTGGGGTAGGAAATGAATCTTTTCAGCGTCATTTATTTGCTGAAACAAATCTGACTCTAAAAGTTGCTTACGAAGTTGCAATTGTTACCGAAACTGCCTCAAAGAATATAGTTGAAATAAAGGCTGATTGCAGTAGTACTACAGATTCGTGTTTTTCTATAAAAAATAGGAATAAGGATGATGCAGAGCAACAGTGTTACAGCTGCAGTGGCAACCATTCGCGTCCAAAATGCAAACTCAGATATTCTAGGTGAGTTGCCTGTTATAAAAAAGGTCACATTTCAAAAGTTTGTTTTTCAAAGAAGAGCCATTCACCTACTACAAATGTAATATCAGATACTGAAAATAGTCGGAAAGAAGAATTTAAACAAGAAATAAATAATCTTTCAGGTTCTTGTATTGCTCCTTATACAATGGAAGTTTTAATTGATGGTCAACCGTGTTTGTTTGAAGTTGACACTGGTTCATCAGAAACATTACTGTCGGAAAGATGTGTTAGGGAACTGTATTCTAAAATAACTTCTGAACTGGATCGTTTTAAACTTAATCTTATAGATTACAACAAAAGACCTCTTGCGCTGCTCGGGAGTGTTAAAGTTAATCATGGGAATACGCAACATTACCAATCGTATCGTAATCGTTGCTGGCGATCGAAAAAATCTTGGCTAACTATTTCATGAACACAAACATAACACTTCTCCCCCTTAAGCAACATAATCATTTAACCACACAGGTCGTTGTCTAATTCGTTACGGTCTCTCATATGTAGCTGGAATTGAAGCAACTTTGTCCTGATCATCCGTTAACGGCGCATTAGAACGACCGGCATATACGGGTCACATACAACATCCGAATGATTATGATGGGATTGAGTAATTGAATTTTGTTTATTACCCAGGTTAAGTAGAACAAAGTATTGAAAACCCAAAGGAAGTTCTGTTATTGGAATCGATGGAAGATCCGCCTTTAGATGCTAAGCAAATTTCTTCGCTAACGGCTAAGGATCCCATTCTGGCACGTGTGTTAAACTGAATTTGAAAGAATGGCCTAAAGGGCGGGTATCGGAAGAGTTCAAAACTTTTTATGCCTGCAGGAACGAATTATCGTCACATAAAGGTTGTATTCTCCGCGGATGCCGCGTGGTTATTCCAACGGTAGCTGCCGTAGGAATTCTTGAAGTACTGCATTTGTGTCATCCCGACATCGTCAAGATGAAAGCAAGCGCAGGAAATTACGTTTGGTGGTCAGGAAATGATGCTGAAATAAAAATGTTAAAGGTTGTAGAGAGCGTCAAACAAATGCACGCTCCCCTCCAGCTTCCCCAATATTTCCTTGAAACCTACAAATAAACCATGGTCGAGATTACATTTAGATTTTGCGGGGCCATTTATGAGAAAGGTTTTTCTAATAGTGGTGGATTCATTTTCTAAATGGCTTGAAGTTCAAATCGTTCCAAATACTTCTACTGAAGCAGTCATACCAACATTGTATGGGTTGATGGCTACTTACAGGTTGCCAGATGCAATAATATCCGATAATGGAACTGCATTTACTAGCGAACGGTTTAATCAATTTGAGAAAATGCTTGGAATTCGTTTAGTAACCACCGCTCCTCATCGATCACAAGGAAACAGAATTGCAGAAAGAATGTTCAAACAACTGAAGATTTTCTAAAAAAAAATATTACTGGAGATTGGAAATTTAAATTAGCTAAATTTTTATTATACCAGCACATCACTCCTAGCTCAGCCACTGGTCGTAGTCCTAGCGAGATTCTTATGGCAGGAAGTTACAAATTGTGTTGGATAAACTAAATTCAGATTTGTTTTCGGATTTACAACTTAAAAGGGAAGAATCTCTTGACAGTGCTTTAGCGTGTCCATAACCTACGAACATTTAGCGTTAACGACGCCGTCTTCATTAAGAATTATAGTAGCGGTGATAAATGGATTCCTGCGATAATCTCTGAAGTTAGCGGGCCCGTTTCTTACAAAGTTTAATTGCATGATGGAAGCATTTTGCGCAGACCTGTAGATCAAATCAAACTTAGATTTTCTGTTACTATAAATGGTGAAGGTAATAAACAAAATTCAATTACTCAACCCCATCATAATCATTCGGATGTTCTCTGTGATCCGTAAATGCCGTCCGTTTCTAATGCGCCGTTAACGGATGATCAGGACGAAGTTACTCCAATTCCAGCTACATATGAGAGACCGCAACGAATTAGACAACCACCGGTGTGGTTAAGTGATTATGTTGCTTAAGCGGGAAAAGTGTTATGTTTGTGTTCATGAAATAGTTAGCCAAGATTTATATGTTGCTAGGTACTGGAAAAACAAGATTGCAATAATAAACAAGAGATGTGATTAGTGTTATACGAGTAAAACAATCGGATTTAGAACACTATTGCTTGGCGTTTGCTTTTTGCCGGTAACTTTAGTTTTGGGCACTTTTTAGAGGGCTGCAAAGAAAAGATATAACCCTAACGACACGAAGGATGCTGAAGAATTGATCCGTATTTTAGAAAATATAGAGGTAGTGGAACGTTTAGCTCAACAAGTGGATAATGCTAGCGCAATTGAACTTTTGTTACATTTTCCTAACGTGAGAAATGATTCGGATAAGGATGATGCTACAAATGATGCCGAAGATCAATTGAGCCACAGTTTTGATAAGATTAGAAGAGGCGTGCTTTCACAAACAATGGATGTTAGAACGGTTACTATGAATAACCTTCACTAAGAAAAAACTGATTTACTGGTTTAAGACTCTGATTATTCAGAGTGTTCAGCTCAAGTTGTGGATGATGAAAACGAAAATTTAGATAAAAATAAATTATATCTGAAAAAGAGCCGTCTTGATGGAAATTCAGAAAATAATTCGTATGTTGCAGAAGCAAGCCGCAAACCAAAATTAAATAACACATGTCGTATTTGGCAAGAAAGAACTCTCAAAAAGCAAATGCTGTTAACACTTCTGAAGATATCGACGTACGACCATCTTTTGTTGCGGAGTGGAAACAAAATGATGCGAAGTCAATTGGTGTGTGTTCAGGCTATTTTTTGATAAGAACTTTATGGCCTTTATTTGTCGAGAAACAGCCTCACATAACGGAGTGCAGATTACATTATCGGTTGAAGAATTATACAAATATTTTGGTATTTTAATACTTTCCGGATATCATTCCTTACCTTCTCGTAGAATGTGCCAAGAATATCAAAACGATTCTCATTCACACTTGGTAAGTAATATTATGAACCGAAATCGGTTCGAACAAATTAATCGATTTCTAGATTTCAACGACAGTACTACGATTGACAGAAGTGATAAGATATACAAAGTTCGCCCTATAATAGATCATCTGAATAACTGTTTTTAAAAATTTATTGACCCCATGCCATCTAAGTTGTCTGTTGATGAAGCAACGGAGCCATATTATGGTCACCATTGTATGAAACAGTCTATTAGGGGCAAACCAATAAGATTTGGTTTTAAATTTTGGTGTGTTACAACACATAAAGCCATTTAAAGACTCCGTGACTGAAAAGTTGTGTGTATGATTTTTGCCAGAAAATTCCGCAATATTTATCAACAATTTCTATACCTCCTTACCTCTTCTTACAAAGTTAAAATCTGTAAGCATCAGTTGTATTGGTACTATTCGCAAGGATAGAGTCAAACGAGCTCCACTCAAGGACTTGTTAAAAAAGGTAGAAGAACTTGTCATGTGCTACATGATGAAGAAGCAGGACTAACCCTTATTCGTTGGCACGTTAACAACCAAGTAACGGTGACTACTAATAATACATCGGAAGACGTATTCTCAAAGGTTTCTTGCAATACGTGGTCAAGAAAAACAGAAAAGTTGTATATGTACCACAACCAAAAGCTGTTCAGTTATATAGTCACGGAATGGGCGGTGCTGACCTGTTTGATAAATTACGAGGACTATACCGCATTGGCATAAGATCTAAAAATGGTATTTTAGTATTTTTAGATTTTGTCTAAATGGAACAATTGTCAATATTTGGTTATTATACCGTCATCTTGAAAACATGTCCCTCCTAGAATTCTACAGACGAATTGTAGAGGCACTGCTAGTCGCGCCTGATATTGAACGTCCTCGAGGAATACGGCCAAAAACATCTAAGCATATAGCAAATGAAATACGATTAGACGGTATGGGTCACCTAGTGAATAAAATTGAAAAGCAGCGTTGCTGTGGAAAATGTACCAAATACAAATGTGTTAAATGCAATGTGGGACTATATCCAGATTATTGTTTTTTAAAATTCCATACGTCATAATTCCCAAATAGTTTTTATTTGTAAACAGTTTTGAGAACGCACAAGCAAAGCCAACAAGTAAACTCTACTACTGATTTACTATTTTATTTCATTTCTCAATAGTAGGAAAGAATTGTTTAGTTCGGTTTCAAATACGGTCTCCCTTTCGCTTATACAGTAACTCACAACAGAAAACAACTTAGCAATACTAATCAAAATTTGCATAGGTTTTGACTACAAATGCATTTTTGTAACTTCAAATTATTAGGACATTTTTCCACAGGTCACCTTTTTTTTTGTCTTTCATTTTTTGTATTTCAAATTGCTGTGCTACTAGATGTCATTCCTATTTCTTTTTCTAACATCCTCCCACCCGGTGCATTGAAATGTCGTCCTTATTCAGTGCACCAGGATTATTTACATCAAGTCGAGCAGGTCTTACTGCTGGGCGATGTAATAAACCTGTAGTAGTTTTAACCATAGCACTCCTAACTTGTTCATCTTTTCCTGTGTTAACTCCAACTCTTCGACCCCTTTGCCAATGGTTTCGAATACTATTTGAATCGATGATTAATACAAGATCTCCAATTTTTAATGACTGAGCTACTTTATGCCATTTACTTCGACGGGTTAGTTCTGGTAGGTATTCATTTAACAATCTCTGCCAAAATCGTTTTGCATGAAGTTGCGACATTAACCAATTTGTCTTTAGAAGTTAAGCACCGTCACTAAAGATACCGATTGGTTTTCTCCCATTTGAACATTGCAGTAAAAAATGGTTCGGAGTCAATGCCTCATCCTCATCACTATCTAATGGTAGATACGTTAAAGGTGTTGAATTTATTATAGTTTCTACCTCCATCAAATAATTTCTAAATATAGGGTCATGTGGTGCTCGGTATGGAAGTACAGCATAGAATGAGTTTTTTACAAATTTTACTAGTCTTTCCCAGCTACCTCCCATATGCGGGCTTTCTAGAGGGTTAAATTACCATTTTGTTTCCGTATTCTTAAGAGATTTTACTACGTTTCATATCCTCTCTTAATATGCGTCCAGCTTTAACAAAATTTGTCCTATTGTCGCAATACATTTCTCTGGGTTTGCCTTGGCGCTGCATAAAATTTCGAAGAGCCGTGATGATCCATTTGATGTCGTCGTCCAACCAACATTTCTATAGACCCAAGACAATTGATGCCAACATAGGTAAATGGTTGCGTTAACGGAGCTAATTGCGCAAATGGCAGAACTCCCATTTCAGGTGGTTGTGGCTTGGCCTTTAGGTACTTACATTTTGAACAGTTACTTCGAATTTTTTTTAATACCTGACGAAGTCGTTGTATGTAATACTTCTGCCTTACTTCGTTAACCACCGTTTTGTGATGAAGGTGTAAATATCGTTCATGATATGATCGCAGCAGTAATTGCGTTGCATAATGACTACCCGGTAGAATTATAGGTCGTTTTGTTTGAAATCCAACACATGTTGCAACGTCAATACGCCCTATTACGTACCGTTGTCGTCAATATATGGAGATACGTTATATATGCTACTACTCAGATCAACCATTATTGGTAGGTTATTAGTATGCTTTTGGATGACTGACAGCTGTTCAATTTCAACCGAATAACCATAAGCTTGTATTAATTTGTACAGTCTTAATTCGGCATTGCACAGATCTTCAGTTAACAATATGTCCATAAGAACAGGGAGCTTGTTTACGCGGCATTTGATTGTATCGCAAAAACGTTGTACATAAGAAATGGTATGCAATAGACGTTTCCAATTTAAAAGCTTTTCCATCTTATAAGGGCTATCATCGCTTGGTTCACACCTACGACCTTCTTTTGTTCATCAGTACGGTAGGTGATAGTAATATCCTCTGGCCATCCTTCTTCTTGTTGATACAAGAATGCAGGAGCTTGAAACCATCGCTCGTTAATTTGAAACGGTAGACCTTTATCCCATTTTGTAGCATCATCAGCCACGTTCAATTTTGATGGTACGTAACGCCACATTCCAACATCACTATTATCCGGTATTTCTGCAACCCTAAATGCTATAAACTGTCCCTTTATTTTCTTGTTGTCAGATCTAATCCAACTAAATACTGTTTTTGGATCAGACCATATCACGATTTTGGCTATTGGCACTGTTAGTGATTCAATAGTGGTTTTCTTCAATCTGGATCCAATAAACGCTGTTGTTAGCTCAAGTTTTGGTATGGTCATTAATTTTATAAGCGCAACTCGCGTTTTTGCAGTTACCAATGAACATTCTATTATTCCGTTCCTTTCCATCCGTACATATGCCACCGCTGCAGCGAAATCCTTACATGAATCGACAAAGACGTGCAGTTGAATTTCAACGTTATTCCAATCTGCGTGTAAGAGCACGTAACACCTGGGAATTTTTAACTGCTCTACTTATGCTAACGCATTAACCCACATCTGCTACCTTTCGTTGTGTTCGTCTGTATTGGTATCATCCCAACCTATATTTGATCGCCATACATCTTGTAGAAGAACCTTTAGGTAGCTTAGATAGTGGGATATTAAACCAAGCGGGTCGAATACGGACATTAGTGTTTTTAATATCTCCCTCTTTATAGGTTTTCTCTTTTCATTCAATATCTCGCTATTGTCATTATCTAACCATAAAGAGTAGGTAAATTCATCTGTTTTTGTGCACCAATACATACCCAGGACCTTTTCCCTTTCATCTTCTGTTTCAAGATTCAAATTTTTGGGCGAGTTTAATACACACGAATCGGAACCTAATGCTTGCATTACTCTTTTGAGTTTAACCTGCATTTCCCAATGTCAAATTCAGCATCTGCATAGATCATTTTCACTTGAGCTGTTAATTCAAGAGCGGCTTCTTCGGTGTCAGCACTATCCAAAACATTGTCCACATACTGGTTTGTTATAGTAGCTTGTGCGGCTCTTGGGAATTCACTTTCCCATGCTTTAGCGTTAGTGTTTTTTACATATTGCGCACTACTTGGAGAACATGTGGCGCCAAAGGCCATGACTTGTAGTACGAATAGTTCCGGCTCCTGCTCGGTGGAATTCCGCCAAAAAAAACGCTGGATTTGCTGGTCTTCAAGCCTCATTCAAAACTGGTGGAACATTTCCTTAATGTCACCACTAATTGCAACTCTACACTGTCTAAATCTCAACAAAACACCAATCAGTGCTGATACCTGATCTGGTCCTTTTAGCAAAGTTGAGTTTAGTGATACATTTTGTACCTTAGCAGTGTTATTTTAGATATTCAGTAAAACACTGCACATAATTAACTACATCTATTTTCAATATAACTCTTAAGTAAGTCAGATAACTTTTTATTACACAATCATTCTTTTTGACAATCATTGACATATCTCTCTATCAAAACCTACTACAATTAACAATGAATAAAGTAAGTATCACTAATAACAGTATGATAAATTACTACACCCTCTCTTGATACTTTCCTTATTCTATAACATGAAACAATCAAATTTAAATTCTCTAAAACATGTTAGTATCTCAACTACATCAATAAATTAAAATCTTAACATCAAAACATAAAATTAATTCATTTCCCTCTTTTACTCAAATGATCTAGTTTGTATTTGTTTATTTTATTCTACTAATCCTAGTCCTAATTTGTTTGAACAAAACTGATCTTTGCTTTGAGCCTTCGTTATTTTCACTAACAGTTATTCGCAATTTTAAATCGATTGAAGTTGTACACGGTTTACACTGATCAAAATAAAAACGTTTTAGAATTCCTTTAACATACCTTTTTTTTTACTTATTTTCAAAATTCCCTTTTCGCGGTCATAATCTATTTCAAGTCCTAAAAAATTCTTTAAATTTCCTTTATCCTTCATGTCAAATTGTTGCATACATTTACTTTTGTATTCATCTAAAACTTTTAAGTTCTGACTTGTCAGTAAAATGTCATCTACATATATTACTAAATATACTGCACTCTCTTTATCATGTTTTATGTACAAACAGTAATCAACGTTTGACCTTGTAAATCCTAAACTAAGTAAAAAATCATTAAATTTTTGATTCCAACACTGGCTTGCTTGCTTCAGACCATATAGAGCGTTATTCAGTTTTAACACATTATCCCTCTTACAGTTCACTCCCTCTGGTGGATATATATATATATATATATATATATATATATATATATTCTTCTTTCAAGTTCCCATTCAAAACGCTGTCTTAACGTCAAGTTGTTTAATATGATGTTTGTATTGATTCGCTAATGATAGTAAAGTTCTGATAGTAAACATCTTAGCCACTGGTGAATATATCTCATCATACTTAAACGTATCCTTTTGGGCAAAACCTCTTACTACCAGCCGTGCTTTGTATTTATCTTGTACATCATGTTCCAATGGTTTCTTCGTAAAAATCCATTTTGTGCTTAATATCTCCGCATTTTCAGGTTTCTTTACCTCCATCCAAGTTTCATTTTTATTTATAGATTCTATCTCTTTCTGCATAGCAGTTATCCACATTTGCTTATCTTCTCTTTCATTTATTTGCTCTACATTCTGTGGAACATCTTCAATGTACGCAATTGCATTAAATGCCATATACATTTCAAAATCTGCATATTTCTCTAGTACTTTTGTTTTTGTCTTTTCCTTTTTATTTTCTCCGACTTTGTCTATATTTATTTCGTTTTCTTGATCGTCAATCTCAGTGATATCTTCTGTCGATTCCATATCTTCCTTATTCACTAAGCCTATTCTTGCAACATTAATTTTATAATAAAAATCATTTTCATTGAACTTCACATTCTTTGATGTAATTATTTTTTCTTTAGCTATATCCCACAATCTATATCCTGTATTTGTGTATCCCATCATAATACATTTTTTAACTTTGCTATCAAATTTACCTCTAAATTGTTCTGGAATGTGAGAGAAAGCCATGCAACCAAATATCTTCATATTTTGAATACTTGGCTTTACACCATTCCAAATTTCTGCAGGAATATCTTTTAAATTACTATGAGGGCTCCGATTTAACACATATGCTGCAACTCTTACAGCCTCGTTCCAGAAATGTTTTGGTAATTTTGCTTCTTCTAACATTGTTCTAGCCTTTTCTTCCAAACTTCTATCATATCTTTCACTCTTCCCATTTTGTTGTGGAGTATATGGCGTACGTAGAATAGTCTATAACAGTTCCATTTTCACGACAAAAATCTTTCAATTCACTAGAAATATATTCGCCACCATTATCACACCTTAAAACTGATAATCTTAAATTAAACTTAGCCTGTGCGGCCTGAACAAACTCCTTAAAACAATCAAAGATTTCGTTTTTTCCTTTTAACATATAAACCTGAACAAAACCTGAGAAATTATCAATAAACGTGATAAAATATTTTTCACCTTCATGACTTACAGGTGTTATTGGACCAACTAAATCAGAATGCACTATACCTAAAATCCTGTTAGCTTTATTTCTGGAATTAAATGGTAATCTACTCATTTTGCCCTGAACGCAAGACTCACAAAATTCAACTTTGCTCAATTTTAAATTTTCTAACCCTTCAACCATGTTATTTTTAATAACTTTTCTAAATTTGCATTACAAATGTGCCCTAGTCTCCTATGCCATAATTTTAGTTCTTCATTTTCTGTTTCAGTACTTAAACATTCATTAACATTCACCTCAAAACTTATTTCATATAGTTTATTTCTATTTCCAATTCCTACTAACCTATCTTTGTTACGCAAAATACCTCGCCATTATCAAAAACTACTGTGACACCGTTCATTTCTAATCGCTTCACAGACATTAAATTTTGCGAAGATTGGGTACATACAACACATTCTTTATAGTACATTCTACCTTTTCATTATAAACATGACTGACTATTTTAATGTTGCCCACACCTATTGCTTCCATAAAATTTTCACTTTTGCAACAGCTATTTTAATAGGATTTTGCAACAACATGTACTCAGAAAAATACCTTCTAGAGTTTACCATATGATCAGTACACCCAGAGTCTATATAAAATAAAATGTTTTTCTTACTTACAGTTTTGTCTTCAACTTCTGTTTGTGTCATGAAACATATACCTTTATCTGTGTCCTCTTTTTCAACAAAGTTACCTTTTGATTCTTCCATTTCCCTTTGATTACTATAATCTCCTCTACTACCACTGGGTTGATCTCTGTATCTTCCTTTTTGATTACTATAATTTCTCGAGTAATTCCATCGTTGGTTATTGATATTTCCTCTTTGATTATTAAAATTTCCTCTGTAGTTACCTCTACTTCTAAAATGTCCACTTCTGTAGGTCTGATTTTTATAGTTATTCTTCTTGCAATCTCTTTTATAATGCCCTTTTTCACCACATGCGTAACATACACCACTATTATTTGTTAAAAATGCTGCAGGTTTACTGTGTTCTTGTCCAATTTTGTTTGTTTCAATTTCAGACGCAGCTTTTCTTCTTTCTACTTCAGTTCGTAGCTTTGCTTTTACTAAATTTATACTCAATTCTTCTGAAGGCATATTTTCCAAAATCGCAATTACGGTTTCCATGCTTGGTGGCATCGCCATTAATAAAGTACAAACTAAATCTTGTTCTTTTAAATCTGCTCCTGTAACTTTTAATTGTCGTACTGTTTCATCAAATTGCGCCAAAAACATTTCAAGGTCTTTTGCTTCTCCTAATTTCATGCTCATTAACCTTTTACGTAATAACATTTGTCCCGGAATACCTTTCTTTTCATACCTTTCTTCAAGATTCTTCCACATACTGTATGCAGTCTCTTTATCTCTTATTAAATCAATTTGAGCATCATCAATGCACTGCACGATATAAGATTTGCATTTATTATCTCGTTTTTTGGCTTCAACCTTTTTCTTTTTGTTCGTGTAACTAGTTGCATCAAATTCTATTTCTATGCATTCTAAAATGTCCTTTTCCATAAATAAAGATTGCATTCGAAACTTCCAAGCATGAAAATTATTTACATTTGGCAGTTCTATATTAAAATTATTTTTCATGACAGTTACCAAACTTTCTGCCATTTTTTAGATGTCTGGGCCCGTAACCTGTTATTTTAGATATTCAGTAAAACACTGCACATAATTAACTACATCTATTTTCAATATAACTCTTAAGTAAGTCAGATAACTTTTTATTACACAATCATTCTTTTTAACAATCATTGACATATCTCTCTATCAAAACCTACTACAATTAACAATGAATAAGGTAAGTATCACTAACAACAGTATGATAAATTACTACAAGCAGCAGCATCGTACACTATCCTAATTTATTCGGCTTACTGAGGTTTGTTACCGGAAATATGGGTAAATACCATATTCTGTCGTAAGATTTTAACGGTTCTTTCGTTAATTTACGTATATAATCTTTGTCTAGATAATCCTTGATTAGCCGCTTCATTCCTTCAGCAATCTCAGGCTTGTGTTTTAGACTCTTTTCCAAACAAATCATTTGTTGAAATAACATTTGTTTGTTGTCTGGTAATCGAATGTCAACGTGTTTCCATAACAAACCTACCATTAATACGTCTGGTTGTACTCTTCATTATCTCAAAAGCCTTCTTCTCTTCTTTTGAGGTGATGTTATCTATAGGCGGCTTCACACCTAAACTATCAATGCAGAAAAATTGATTAAGTACTTTTTCTAAGACTTCGTCTTGGTTGTATGAACGATACAGTTACAATAATTAACACTTTGTGTGGTGGTATCACATTGTACAGCAAATATTGTTCGCCTCAGTAAACATTTTGCTGCTATGGGCTTTTTATCATAGTTCATACGCAGCTTAGTAGGTGCGGCAATTTTCCAGTTATTGACTCCAATGAATATATTTTGCGTTGCACAACTATATGATGTCACAGGTATGCCTCTAAGAAATGGGTGGCGTTCAGAAATTTCTTCATAATTTAATGATTGGGATAACATGTTTAGCTGTTTCACTGTACGCACTCCAGTTAGTTCATATTCTGGAGCATTTTTGTAATTACCAGATATTTTTAGTTGTATGTGCGTAGAGCCAGCTTCAATTCGGTGAGAAGTTCCAGTAAATTTCAAACACAAATTGGACTTGGGCCTTTCTAATTGCAATTCCCTAGCTGTATTTACGTTCAGAAACGTGCCACTCGATCCTTTGTCTAAAAATGCAACCGCTTCGATGACCATTGTATCGCTCTTTGGTAAAACTGGCATATAACGAAACACGGTATGATACTCTTCCATATGTTGGTTACAGTTCGTTTCATTGAGGAGCACGCGGTCTACACTGACTGTTTGTGCCACATTTTCTATTGGGTGCATCAATGTATGATGTTTTCCTTTTACATTCTGGTCACCTTATCGCCGCTTTGCATCTGTAAGGATACTTCATAAAATGTTTTTTGAGGCACTGTTTGCATATACCCTTGTCACGCAACTTTTTCCACTTATCTTCGTAGGAAAACTGAAAGTGTGGCACTCTGCTATAGATTTACAAGAACCCTGACAGCTCATGCATCTGTGGCTTTCACCCTTTGAAGTGTTCGGCACGGCATGAACATGTATGCGACTTTCTTTTCTCTGCGGTTTTTCTGTTATGTTTAGTTTTGTGGCCGCCAGGTCCAGTGAAAGCATAGCTAAGCACATATCATCAGTAATATTATTTAACCAATCACCGAACGTTGATACATCATATGTAGTATGATAATTGATGTATCTTGTATCTTACCCAGTGATACTTCATTGATATTGGAAGTTTATCCACTAGCTCTTGTACTAGTAGTGAATTTGCCATGTGCCGTTTCATTTTTACTGACTTTAACAAAGCGCATAAGTTTTGTACTGATAAAGCATATCTAACTAAGGTTTCCGGCTTATCTTCTTTAGGACAAGCATCTTTACGTAATTTATTTATTTGTAAATTAATAACTAGTTCTGGTCTACCAAACAGTTTCTTCAGTGTTGCAATTATTTGAGGTACACACGATGGTACAGATAGTTGGGTTTTCAATCATTTCTCCAGCTGTATATACCTTTAAGACATTTTTTTAACCTAACAAGATTTTTTTGTTCGTTAAATCCGCATGCCTGTGTCGATTGTTCGTATGCACTGATAAAGATAGCCCACTCCTCTGGTCTGCCACTAAAGATTGGCAACTCCTTAGACATAGAGTGTCTCGCAGACCATTGGTACGCATTTAATGGTATATTTTCTGCAGGCGGAGGTGAGATGGAGAACTTAAACTATCTAGTATCCGCATTGGCCTCAAACGATTTTTTTACATATATATTAGGATCTTGATCCTCTGTTTGGATGTCGCTAAACTTGTTATTTCTGCCAGCCAATATCTCATCTACCTCTTTCATCTTTTCATCTTCCACCTTCGAAAGTAAACTCGCGTTATCGTCACCAACGACGCTAATAGTTGCATCTATAACGCGCTTTTCTTCTTCTAATGCTTCTTGTTCTTTCCGAATGGCTTCTTGTTGTTTCCGAATAATTGCCCTCGTTTCGGTAAGTAACTTGAATAAACCACTTTTGTTACTGCCGACGAGAAGTACTGGAAACAACAGATTTCGGCGAATTGCGTTTTCCTGAGCCACCGGTAGCTACTGTGTTTGTAAAGATTTGGGATCAGGTGCGCATAAATTACACACCCAATCATCGGCCTGAGCTTGTTCTTCAGAAAGCCCTACACATTTTAAATTATACCACTTTTTACAAACTCCATCACACTGCACCATTTCCTCGTTGTCTTTTCCTTTGCAAATTGGACATGATCGCTTGTTGCTACACTGACTCATTATTAATTGTACTGCAGCTTCTAACGTATTTGCAAGTTGTAAAAATAACTTTTCCAAATAGTTTTTATTTGTAAACAGTTTTGAGAACGCACAAGCAAAGCCAACAAATAAACTCCACTACTGATTTACTATTTTATTTGATTTCTCAATAGTAGGGAAGAATTGCTTAGTTCGGTTTCAAATACGGTATTCCTTTCAGTGTACAGTACAACAATAAATTACAGTAACTCACAACAGAAAACAACTTAGTAATACTAATCAAAATTTGCATAGGTTTTCGACTACAAATGCATTTTTGTAACTTCAAATTATTATGACATTTTTCCACAGGTCACCTTTTTTTTTGGCTTTCATTTTTTGTATTTCAAATTGCTGTGCTACTAGATGTCATTTCTTTTTCTAACACAAACCCTATACTGCACGTATTATATTTCATAAGGTGGAAAAGAATGGCTTTCGCTACTAAATTTCAAATTTCAATAATTGTGAACGCTAATTAACTACCTTCTCCTGATAAAATGTGGATTTTAAAAAATTGGAAGCAAAATGTAACTTCGGGCATTAATGGGTTAATACAGATCGATTTGAAAGCTTTATACATGCAGATGACAGCGCGAACGATTGATTTAACGCATTCTTGTACTAATTGCCTCAATATTTCCAGGTAATTGCGTATTGTAAACTCTGGAACATTGTCATTCAGAACGTATTCCATTTTAACATATAATGCTTGCAGATTTAATTTCCTTTGAAAATTTCTGTGAGTAAATTATGCGCGAAAGGAATATAATATAATAACAATCGCTACCATATAAATGCACTTACGACCACTTTTTTAGCAAACAGTTGTAAAACTGTAATATAACCATATACAAAAATATGACATGGAGAAGCTAATATGACAGAGACCGCCTCGTAAGTTTATCATGGGAACAATAGAACTCAATTCCAGCGGAATACAAATGTACAATCCATAATATTAAATCTGTCTACTATTATTGTCTAATTGCAATGGACGGCGATCGCCTGGATCGACGATTCAAGTCCGTGAATAATTCATGCGGGGATTGTCAACTCCAGAATTGGATTCGATTTGTCATGCCACTAAGAAGCATACCGTATAAAATCATAAACATGTGTTTTGCTATGACAAATGCCTGGGTGTTAATGTTTGTGTAACTTCCACAGTATAAAATAGACTTTATAATATGATAATCGACAAGCATTGTCCGCTATTGCTTTTCTATTACAAAGTCAATTAAAATGGCGGTGTATCTAGAGGTTTATGACTCGATTTCATTCGAATATAAATCTTAAAAATTTCCTTTTGTCCAGATTTTAATGTAAGTAGCAAACTCGAAACGCTAAAAAGCTTAATTTCGTGAAAGGGGTTTTGATATTGAACGTACAAGCCTTTTTAAAGCCAATACGATTCTAAAACAATTTATTAAAATTGTCGAATATACTTCTTTCGCGAATCCTAAGTTTCCCTTATTTGAGCTTTTAGGATCACGCAAACAAATAAATTTGGGCTTGTGATTTTTCTGCTTGAAATCGGAAAGCTACTAATGCATTCATAAAAACGACTGGCATTCATGTAGGACTAAACCATGTTATCCGACTGGTTTTTCCGCGACTAAAATATTGTGCAACAATATTTAGTAAAACAATTAGGTTTGATTTTTATTCGTCAGTTTCGAATGCATTAGAACATATATACCGCAATTACAATCTAACATAATGCTATGATAAGAAGGTAATTTAAGGGTAGATTAAGTCATAGGGGTCGTAAGATGAATGTAAATATTATTAACGTTTAGAAAACCAAACAATTCCACCATTAAATATGAGTAAATCTAC
This sequence comes from Platerodrilus igneus, assembly GCA_036346225.1. Taxonomy (NCBI): domain Eukaryota; kingdom Metazoa; phylum Arthropoda; class Insecta; order Coleoptera; family Lycidae; genus Platerodrilus; species Platerodrilus igneus. The sequence continues at coordinate 11,102,913 of JARFIW010001700.1, read as the reverse complement.
TATTTTACATAAAGTCAATAGGGAGCACACTGTATATATATCATAACCAATTTAATTCATAAAAGAAGCTCATTATTTAATAATCGGATGCTATTTAGCAAAAATAATACTATGCACGTCGTATAATACGTTCTAAGTTAAATATACAAGTCTAGAACTGGAAAGAAACGAGCAACGATAAGGTTTTAATGCAACGAGTGCATCAAAATAAACACGTAATCGGAAAAGATAAACAACTTGGCATACTAGCCATTTAATAAAATCAACGCATAAATAAATAAACGCGTTCAAATACGCCATTATTGGAAATATGAATACGTGACAAAAGACATTATATTTCGAACAAATCCAACATATTTGGAGTAACAAACAATAAATAGCAGGAGGTCCGTGATATAATAAAAGTTTGGACTATAGACACAAACATGAAAGACGTGACACAATGTAAGGAAAATTTGGAATTTTTGAGAAATATACTGGTCGAAGTTGAACGTCTACGTGTGAGATCAAGCGTCTGAACAAGAATCAAAACAAGGAATTTTAGGAAATGTTGAGTTCTGCAGAGATAGGCGCAAAGTACTGCTCGTTAATCAAAAACACACGATAAACACCAATAAGGAAATTGATAAGTGGAGTCTATAAATACTATGGAGACCTTGCAAACATTCAGTATCTCTTTGACAAGACACAAATCACGCCAATTGGAAGTTAAATATTACGTAAGAGTGAACTTAGCGAAAGTTAATAAATTATTAAAATAGTGAAAATTAAAAGTGTCAATTTATACAACGAGAAATAACCGTTTTGATCTTAAAACGGCTCTGAAGATCCCTCTGTAGATACCTATAAAGGTACCCTTAAATACAACTCTAAACAAAACTCTAGATGTATTTTGAGGTGGAATTCTAAATGTACCACTAAAGCGGACATTGTGAATATTATAAAGGTACTTCTGGATAAGCTTACAAGGAAACATAATAAACGTCAAGATACTCAAACTAACTTGCAAGCATGCTCCAAGTCATTCTAAAATCCGAAGGAAAATTCCAGCAACAGTTAATTAACAATTCTGGATAAGCAAGTCAAACTGTAACAATTCAGGGGTGCTGACAATCGATATTTAGAGGCAGAAACAAGTAAGGAAAATACAAATCAGAGATTTGTTTATTATTAGTGTAAGACTGTTTCAATTTTTAACATTTAATATTTGCTATATCAAATATCTGTAAGGGTCGCCTAAAATCATTTGAGAATTTGGAAATAGAGAATGAATCGTTTGAACGTTCAAAAGGTTCTTAAGAGTCATTACAGTGATATTTTGCTGGCTTTCAGGAAATATAAATTTGGTAGAAACAGATAAATGTTAATATTTTATTTAGGGGCTAATTTTTAAACGTTGAACAAATTAATAAGTTATTGATATAAAAGTGTACCTATTATCGATTATTATATTGTATAATTTTGGATTGCTTCATTTACATTATTTTAACAGATAGGTAATAGAAGGAAAAAGGGGTAAACAATCTTTATTGTCGTGACGTAGGGCTCTCTGTGTTTAATAGATTGAGCTAGCCGAGGTATACAAATTCAAGAAATTATAGAATTTAGAGATGCAGAGTAAAAGGGGCCGAATACGAACGCAACACGTAAAGTTTTAAAAGGCGACGGCAACGTTAAGGGGTGGTGAAATAGCAAAGTTATATATCGAAGAAATAAAGGGGCTAAAAAAGAGATCACAGCAAATAAAAAAATCATACCAACAGGGGGGTTTTAAAGGGACGATTCACAGCAATAATTATAACGTACAAACCTGGGGCTTTTCACAGCAATAATCATAACGCCCAATCGTGGGGTTATTTCACAGCAATATTAAAGGCGTACAAACGTGGGACGATTCACAGCATACAAGGGTAAAGTATATACAAAGGTCTACAAGATGTTGTTCGTTCTGCGTCGGTACGCAGCGTCAGGTTACGCCTTCCTCACAGCGAACCTCCTGGGGTCGTACGGGCGGACGAGTGTTGGTTCTACGCTGTTGTATGGGATCCTGTTGGTGTCCAAAGGGACGGCATGCCACTCCACGGGTGATGGCTGTAGCGGGGACACTGGTCCTAGTGGGAAAAGCGGTCGCCGTAGGAAGTGGCGGAACAGTTGTCGGTCTCGTAAGCACTGTCGTCGTTGTTCGTTCCCTCCTTGTTGTCGCCGCAGGTGCCGCTCTCGGCGTCGTCGTCTGTTCTTCTCTGTCGAGGCGCCGCCCATACAGCGCAGTGGCGTCGGCGTCGGACGGCTTTGGCCTAGGGAAAGCGCCAAACTGTCGGCGCCGTCGTGATGCCTCGGGCTCAGAAAGAAACCGAAGTCTTCCACGATGATGCCCCGGGCTAGGAGAAGCGCCAGGGTCTTCCAGTGCTTCCTCAGGCTAGGAGAAGCGCTAAGGTCCTTACTGTTTTTCTACTAGACTAGGAGAAGCGCTAGATGATTGAGTCCAGTGACGGTCTGATCGAAATGCAGCTTGTTTTACACTTATTATTGAAGAGGGTGGGGCGACCCGCGGCCATTGGCGTGCGCGATTTTTGTGTTGGAGGTTGTGGTCATCGCAAAAGGGGGAGCCGTGTTAAGGTATATTTGCAGGTGCTGTAACCGCGCGCCCTTTTTATAAAGATGTACATTGTCACAAGACAGTGTCGGTGACAACTAGTTGTCCCCAACATCGGAAGGATTTCTATTCTGTGTAATGCTCTCGCGTTGGTTAAGCATACATTCGTCAGCTGCAGCTAGTTTACGAGCTTTATCGAGAATATACTCGTACACTTTTATAGAAGTTGGGCCGTTTAGAATTTAGTAACATGTATTTCATCATGATATTTAAATTAAGATAAGTAAAGGGACCAAAAAAATAATTAGTGCATTTTTGGATAAATAGCAAGAACGCTAGAGGTTTTACACTCTTCGAAATCAAATGGAAAAGCCTGCCGATAAAAATCAGGGATTTCCTTTCACCATAATGTTTGTTTCAATTCACATGCAGTTCTAAAAATCGAAATAACCAGAACTCTAAAATGCCATAAAGCTAACAATGGTTCACATAAACTGAAGACACTGAACTTTGCTATACTAAAGCTTTACACCAATAATGTGTGAGAACAGAATGCGGAATTGTAACCAGAGAATGAGAGATTAAACAGGACTAAATTAGAATGAAATTATTACGCACAGGTGATCAAAGAAGAACGAAAATATGGTTTAGTGGTAATGAACGCATATAGGTAGATGCCAATGGCTCTTAGGCCGATCGCGAATTATGTTGAGCTTCACGGGATGAATTGGACATGAAGTTTAAACACGCATATTTTGCGTGGATTTAAATCACCTTGTGATGAAGTGAAAGGATGAAAAGTAGTTTCACTAATCAGCTACGTGGAATAAATCACTGAAGTGAGTAGACTTAACGCGCCTAAAAAATAATTAGGCCATCAGTAAAGTTAGATTAGGTTCGTTTTCTTTTAGGGTTAATTTACGCGCAATGGCATGTTTTGAAGTTTACTGTTAATATAGTCTAAATCTGGATGGAGTTTTATATACAGTTATTAATAAGATACGTATGATTATCATTATAAGAAGATATCCAGTTACCCCCAATGATGAAAATATATTTGAGAGAATCTGTTATTTTGAGAATTTCTGTAATTCGATAGGAAGTCAGGAAATATTTTTAAGTAGAGTTAGAAAAGTAACAGATAAGATGATGAGAATTTGTAAGCGAAAGCAAGGAAAGCTTTCCCAAATAACTGTCTTCCGGGTAGCAAATAGATTAATGGCATTGCTACGATATAACGGTTTGACGCTCTTAATTTGACAGCTAGTAACGCCTTTCAAGGTGAGTAGTATACGTAAAACAGTTTTATATTTCGATCATTTTACGTCTTAGATTTTAATTTTTTTTTGTCAGGCACCCACTCCCTAACTACTGAAAGTTAGCCGATGTATCTTTAAAATTGTTTTATAGTTCCAGTCCTTTCTGGATAATTCACAATTAATAAGGTAACGTCATCTTTACCCGTAATAAAAATTTGGCACCCAAAACGTCGGGCACTGTCTTTTATGGGTCCATCTTTTAACTTCAGAACATTTTTGTTTTTTAATCGTTTTGTTGTTTTTGTCATTTTCCTAAATATAGTGATAAATCAGAGTAAAATATTTCTTTGAAAGATTTTTGTAAGGAAAATCATCTTGAGAAGTTTTAACAAAAAATGGACCGATTGTGACAAGAAAATTTTTTGTTTTGTGTACCAAATTGAAATTTACTTCTTAGTGAAAACTAAATTGGTTTATGTATTACGAGTTAGGACCTAAAAATAAAATAACGATTTGACAGTTATTAAATTAAAAAGGAAAATTTGGGTAATAATATCATTATGAGTTACGATGGTATGAAAATATTTATTGAATCGGAAATAAAGTTTGGAGAAAAATTTTTCCCTCAAACTAAACAGACTTTTTTAGGACCGAACAGGTACTTACATTTTTGGGGTTATTCACGATTGTTGACAAAGTTTTCACGCATATTTATAAGTTGGTGGTAATAAAAGTCAATCCCGAAGCATTTGCCAGAAAAAAAATTTAAAACCGCATGGAATTTTGAGACAAACAGAAACAATTGGTTTGATTAAACATATTTGAAGCTGAAAGGTAGGCTAGTTAGACTAATAGAAAATCTATTTTAATTTTTTTTTTTGCTTTTAGGAAACAATTTTTAGAATGGGGTAGTTTGGTAACTTTAGCTAGTTTTTATTTTTATGATAGGGATTTAATATTTGGAATGAACAAACGCACCAAACGAACGTCACGGACACTTAGGTCGACACCACGCTTTTCCTTTTCACCCTTCTTAATATTTAGTCTTGAAGGTACTTACTCCAACCTCGTTATCAACTGCGCCCTGAGGAAGCACATCGCCTAATTTTCCGAACAGTCGCTTGATGACACCAACGAATGCTTCATTGGATGTTTACCCTAGATCTTTCTCTAAAATGGAGGGTTTCTAACTAACGTCTGTTAGCCAAATTTGCGTGACTAGACAGGCCTCCTTTTCTAATGTTAAAAACATTGTCTCTATACCTAATCTTTCAACCTCTAAATCTTCTTCTTTGTATCAATTCCATATTCTCCTCCCTAGCCCTTCATTTCATTGGGTCGATCCCTAAAAACTCTTCAGTATTGAACTTTGGGTTCGGGGGTTGATCGAGAGTCACGATAGTAGTTTGTCCCATTAAAATCACGACAGTTTCTCTTATTAGTGGTACTGGGGGAATTTAATGCTAGATCCTCCAGATATGTTTTAATTGGTGGAGTTTCTTTTATGAGTGTGATAACTTAAAGAAAGAGGGAGAGTGGTAACTGGACTAGATCTTCGAATGTATCCTTTTGGCCACCCGTCTAATCGAAAATTATGCACAGAGGGATGGTGCAATACTGGATCGAAAGATGCAGTTGGTTTTCCATTTTTCAAGTGGTATGACAGTAAAAATACAGCACCATGTATGAAGTATCATGACACCTGCAAACGTTTTATTCCCTTGGCGGATAGACAAGGCTGCTTCACGACCTTTTGCCTTCAGCGATATTTACAGAGTTAAGCGAAAAATCTTCAACTGGGTTGTTTATAATTCACTAACATGGCTATTTCATCATGATATTTAAATGAGAACAAGAAAAGGTACCAAAAATAGTGTCTAGTTCATTTTTACATAAACCGCAAGAACAATGTCGGTTTTACAGTTTTCGTATTCAAATAAGAAAAGTCACCGACAAAAATCTGAGATATTAGTGTGCACCATAGTATTTGTTTCAATTCACATGGTGCTCAAGAAACCGCAATAACGACAATCTCATAAAATATCATAAAATTAATTATGGTTCACATATACTGATGGCATTGAACTTTACCGTAAAAAAGGTTTAGACGTATAATGTGTTAGAACAATTTTAACAAAAGAGTGAGATTAAGAGGACTAAGTTTGAACGATATTAATACGCAGAGGCGATCATAGAAATACATAAGTATGGTTTAAGAGGAAGGGACGGGTGTAAGTAGATGTCAATGATGCTCAGACCGATCGCTAATCATTTTGAACTTCACTGAATAAATTGGCCATGATGTCCAAACACACGTGCTTTACATGGATTTAAAGCGTGTTGATGATGAAGTGAAAGGCTGCAAAGTGAAATTTCACTAATCAACTATGTTGGATAAATCACTCGAATAAGGTGTTCTAACGTTACGAGAAAATAATTAGTCCATCAGTAAAGTTAATCTAGAAACCATTAAATTGCCAATTGCGAGCACCGCTCTGAGATTTTTAATTGAATCTTGGTTGTCGCTTGAAAAATATGTACATAAGAACTTGTACATAAATTATGGTATGTAAAGCGACGGAAATAGTTTTTTATATTTAATGGTAAGATTATTAGAAAAGAAGATTGAATCTTCTAAAATGCTAAACGTGCTCATTAACTAAAGACCAAAGTTTAATTTTAAAATGTATAGTTAGCAAATTTATGTGTGAAAAATTTTATTTTTTTAATGAACATCGAAATAGTAAAAAGAAAAGTCGAAATTGTGCTACATATTTCTAAGTCAGTTGTTCGTCATTTCCAAGAAATTGTCTCAAAAATAAACACCATCTTTCTTGATCTTTTTTGGGAATTGAACCAATCATAGTTGTTAAAATCATTTTTATTTACGTTTCAATCTATGACTTAGGATCGTTGTTAAAATAATAAAAATTTCATGTTTGACTTTATGACATAAATTGATGGTGACTTTGATTTATTAATGTTTGATATATTTGATTTGAATAGATTAGATGAAAATTTTAAAAGAAGAATGAGTGCCTTCAATTTGTGTTGCGCCCTGGGAGCGACTTTGAGGTAGCCAATACGCTTAACGTGAAATCAGCTGATTAATTTCTATATACCTAAATTTAATATAAATACAATAACTTAAGAATTGGAAACATTTTTAACATGTTTCTATTTATACGGTTGAGAGGATTGTTATTAAAGAAGTGTGCGAATACGTTTCCGTAAGGCTTAAGCGGCCGTTTTTTAAATACTTACCGTGAGGAGAAAAATTCATGGTGATTTAGGCACCCCTTTGGTAGATTTTAACATAGATCTTCCGCAATAAGATCAAGAGTAGTTCAAAACAAACCACCACAAACATACAGGGAGTATAAACACCATATTCCCTTAGTTAAGCGAAATACTCCTTACTTCATTAGATTAAAAGGAACATTGCAACACGTCGACTTCGAGAACGTGAGAAAGAAAAAAAATCATAAACTAGAGAACTAGTTCCGAAGAACGTTATTCCAAAATTAAGATCTTGGATAGCGGTAAAGACACCGAAAAACAAATAAACAAATATGAAAACCCCAAAGTAAAATGGAGCTCCCATGTGTAAGGGTTGTCACACACGTTAAAGATCCCTACCTTGCTTGGAACAGCAAGGGTTCGGCAGAATTCAAAATCTTTAGGTAAAAAAAATTCGCTTACTGACCAATGTAGTACCTTCGATTGGAGCTTTGGAAAGCACATGCGGTATGTAGTTAAGAGTGCAAAAACTGGCAGTATATTTTCCTTTATTAGCTCTCTGTCCAATTTAGAAAACAATTATGTTGTTTTGGTTTGTCTGGGGTAACATTGTTAATGCATCGTAGCAACAGTGATAACATTTATTTACAAGTGAAAAATACGAAATAATTATACATTAAAAGCATGACACAAAAAGAAAATATTTACAAAAGCGTTTGTGTGCGCAACATTGTAAATGTCTTTTAACACTAAAAGCACTTTAAAAGTTGCAAGATTTGTTTCCATGTTGAGGAATTGAAAGTTCCGGCTCTATCGCAAAAACCTGGATCTCGTGTTGTGTGTGGATGACGTCCATCGTTAATCTGATGCACAGTGGTACCTACCGGAGGTGACTTGGTTGACAGAAATTGAAGCGAACAGTTCATGTTGGCGTCAGGTGCTCTAGAGAGTAGTCCCGATGGCTTCGAATATGGAGCGGGTTCAAGATGTGTTATGGCAGGCTCCTGCGTCCGCATCATGATTAAAATGTTTACTTTACTTTATTCCGTTGAATTTGGTGGTCATAGCGAGATAATTTGAAGGAAAACCCCTTAGTGTGCTAGGAGCGTGGTGACTTCCGTCCTGCACTATTCTTAAGTTCTCTTCAGGAAGTTTGGTGAGTGTATTTTCAAAGAGAATAATTAAGAAGTAGTTTGCATTAACGTTTGCAGCTTCTTTTATATCCTGGATTTGTTTGCATTGTACGTTCGATCGCTTCTATTATGTATTTTCATGGATGTCGGGCTAGTCCATTATTGTCTGAAGGGTGTTTTAAGTGTGCGTGCTATATATTTACATGTTGCATGATTATTGGTCATTTACTTAGGAGTATAACGAGTTCCATTCTCCTACATATCCTCTTTCTAGTGACTACGTTAATCACGATAAAAAGTGATATATTTCTTTGGGAAGTGTACTCTTCTACTGTTTCTTGTAACTGCCGTTAGAGGAGTACAACTTTGTTCATTTAGACTAGTGTTGACTGTTTCTAACAGCTTTTTCTCCATGTATGCTGATTTGTCTCTGTCGAATGAAGCAGTTGTTTCCTTGCCCTGTTTGTCGATGTTGACCGTCCATGTGGATTACTCTGTATTATCAATTGTATGTACTTTGTAAAGTGTTTTTGTTGCCTTCGCAGTCTCCAAAAATCTGGCTTGAATTTTTTAACCCTATGAATATGAGTGTTTCTCTGCTGCTATGTTTGATACCTTATACTGGTTTTAGACGTTAAAAGTGGTAGCGTAGCTGGTTTCAAATTGCCTCGGGAGGTGTTTGTTCCGCTGGCTTGCTCGATCCTGTGAGGAATTTTTCTGGTAGGCGTAGCGTTTCACCAAATGTAGGCTCTGCAGTTGTAGCATTTAGTACTTTGTTCCAACTATTTCTGATTCCGAGTGGGACTAAAGGTAATTCTTTTTCTGGCCTTTCTTAGGTCTCGTGGCAAGCCAATGCAGTTTTCAGTTGTCCGTAAAATCGTTTCACCATGCAATTGGACTGCGGTTTGACATGCTGTTGCGCTGTTGTGAATCCGATCAAGGTCTCTAATTTTCTGAATAGTTGTGATTCAATCTGACGGCATTGATCTGTTGTAACTCTGAGCAGCACTAAAGTGTACGATTTATTGTTCTATAAATGCTGTGGCTACCGTTCAAGCTTCCACGTTTTGCAGAGGCATTGCCTCTGGCCATCTTGTAAAGCGATCGATGCATATGAATATGTATCGATGTGACTCTGATACGGGCAATGGCCCAGCATTATCTATGTCGCCATGTTCAATTCTTAAGGATGCTGGTTTGAAATTTTGTGTTTCTATAATCACATACCTTGAAACTTTTGCTCTTTAGCATGGAATACAACTTCGTATCTAGGTGTGGCAGTCTGATTTAATGCCAGACCAAACGAATTTTTGAGTTACTAGCTTCGTGGATATCTTAATCCTGGATGTTCTAAGTTGTGAATGCTTGCGAACTATCGTTCTTGAAATTTCACAGAAAATTGCTTTGTCATAGTTCGGAATTTGTATCAGTCTGTATGTGAAACTTAAGTTGTAATTTTTTCAGAGACTTTTAAACTCTTCATCGTTTTTCTGTGAATTGGATAGCTGCTTGAAGTCGATGCTATCCATTTTCGAGAGTGTGTCAGCAACAATGTTGTCTTTCCCTGAAGTATGTTGGATGTGTGCTGAATATCTGCTTATGCAATCCAGATATCTAAATTGTCTGGGAGTACATTTTGTCAATTTCCGTGGGCAAGCGGAGGTTTGAGGTTTGTGATCTGTGTAGATCGTGAAGTATTTACGCACTAACATGTGCTTAAATTGTTTAATAGGTTAGTAAATTGCGAGAAGTTCTCGGTTTTATGCATAATATTTTGTTTGCGCATTAATTAGTTTTTTGAAATAAAAAGCTAATGGTTGCCATTGTTGATTCTCTATTGTTAGATTACTCCATCCGATGGCAAAGTATGCATCTGTTGCTATAGATGCACGAGTAGCACGGCTTGTACTAGCTGTTCTTTATACTTCTTGAGAGCTATGTTGCTTCACTTGTACAACTAATAGACGCGTTCACTTTTATTTTACCTTTTAGTAGGTAAGTTTTGACATAGTAAATCTCTTCACAAATGTCTCTGTACACAAAACGGTTAATATTATAAAAAACAAACTACCAAAACATGACAACCTTAAAGAAAGAACAAAACTAAGTATATCGTCGATCATGGCATTACTTGATGTATGTGTCAATACCACATATTTTCAGATAAGTGACCAATTCTACAAACAGAGCTTCGAAACGGGGATGGGAAGTACACTATTGCCAATCTTTAGTAATATACACCGAGGAATTTGAAAAGGATGTAATACTCACACAAGAATTGAAACTACTAATCTGGTGGAGATTGCTGGATGATGTCCATGCTATTTGGCCTTATAATACAGAACTAATTAAAAGCTTTGTAGATTCAATTAACAAAATAGAACTAACTATTAAATTCTCATTTCAATTAGAGCAACATGGAAAACCTCTATTTTTAGATATTCTAGTTAGCAAAAACGATACAACAGTTAATGCATCGGTATACAGAAAACCAACGCACACAAACAGATACTTAAACTTCGATCGAAACCACCCACACTGTGTCAAACCAGGAATTATCAAAACCATGTATGATAGAGCAAAATTAATATCATCAAACAAAGAAATTTTAAATAAAATGAAAGACTTAATCAGATGTACATTAATAAAAAACAAGGATCCTAAAAGAATAATAGAGAAAGAAATGAATAAAATCCCAAACAATAAATAAGAAGAAAACAAACAACAATATGCATCAAAAATCTTCTCAATACTAAAGAATAAGAAACAAATTCAAATCAAAATAGTATTTAATACCAACAATACACTAACAACACAATTAACAAAAACGAAAACTTAAAAACGCAATACAAAGTTCAAAAAACTGTATCAACAAAATTCAGTGCAAATGTAACAAGTTTTATATAGGGGAAAGTTCCAGACCATTTGCAGTTCGATTGAAAGAACATAAATCATATATAAACAAGTTGAAAATGCAAGGCATTGTCACAACGAACTTCCAAATGTAGACTTACTTTAAAACAATTTAAAGAAATTAAAATTATCATGTTGTAATAATTATAAGTATTCAGATAAAAATAAAAATTATCCGTGGTCAGATTTTGTGGGGGGTACCATATTTCGACTCGGCTATGTTAGGGGAGTCCAAATATGTATCGCACATTAATTTTGGACCTATTTGAAATTTTAATTTTCCCGACGGAATATCGCGGGGGCACGGCGTCCCCGTGGCCCGATTTCAACTGACATCAAAACTTAAGCTCAGGACACCGAGCTGAATCGATTGATGTATCACACATTGATGTCCGACCATTAGAAAGGCCTCGGACGGACAGACAGACGGACGACAAATCGATTTCATAAACGAACGAAGTTCGTTGAAAATAGAGAATTTGAAAAATCCATGATTTGCCAATATGCATGGGTCGCTAGTCATAAAATAAAATGGGAGGACGCAAAAATTATTGACAAAGAAGAAAACCACCAAAAGCGTAAAATGAAAAAAGCTGCTTGTATAACCCTACATAAAAATAACCGCGTAGTAAACGAATCCGTGACTTTTGGTAAATAATGGATTCCATTACTAAAAGAAATAACAAATAAAAATCAAATGCCTCCAATGTATAGGTAGCATTGCAAGTTTTTTCTGGGTTTTCCTTACGATATTAACATGAAATACAGCTTACATACATGATTTCTATTTATACATACAATTCCTAATTACATAACTATAGGCATATTTGCAGCCCCTTAGAACAGCATTGGTATATGACAAGTGTAAACCCGCCATAGGGTTGCCTCAGAACCATATACAATGTTCGTTGAACAGCATTGGTATCTGACTAGTATAAACCCGCCATACGGTCGCCACAGATCTATATACAATCTTCGTTGAACAGCATTAGTATTTGATTAGTGTAAACCCGCCATAGCGTCGCCTCAGAACCATATAAAATATTCGTTGAACAGCATTCGTATCCGACAAGTGTAAATCAATAGGGGTCGCATTAGAACCATGTAAGTACAGAGGAAGTTTTTTAGTCGGTGAAAGTCCGGCACTACCAAAGAGGTAGTCTGTATCATAATGGTTTTCTCCCTCAAGATAAATATAAAAAAAGGCTGCTTAAGCCTTACGGTAACGTAATCGTAACTTCTTTAATAACAATCCTCTTATTCGTATAAATAGAAACATGTTAAAAATGTTTTCCAATCCTCAAGTTATTGAATTTATATGAAAATGTAACTATATAAAAATTAATCAGCTGATTTCACGTTGAGCGTATTGACTACCTTAAAACCGCTTCCAGGGCGCAACACAAATTGAAGGCACTCGTTGTTCTAAGCTCTAAAGTTTTCGCCTAATGTATTCAAGCCAAATATATCAAACATTAATAAATCAAAGTCACCTTTAATTTATGTAATAAATGTCAAACTTTAAATTTTTATTATTTTGACAACGATCCTAGGTCATGGATCGAAACGCAAGTAAAGACAATTTTAAGAACTATGAGTGGTTTAGTTCCCAAAGAAGATTAAGAAAAATTGTCATTATCTATTTTACCATAAGTGTAAGCTCATGTTTCCGTTTCTAATACTTAATTCTAGTAGCTTCAGAGGCCGTATCTTAACTCAGCAAAATTTCTTGTTTGTTCGTAGCAGAGGTCAGTCAACTCCATAATTTATGGTATAAACATTTTCAAATCGAATTGAAGCTTTTCGATGAGATTCTGTTTACATCAGCATCTGTACCTTCAACATGATGGCTTTTCGAATTGAAAGCACTTAAGCAAATATTAGAATCGGTAAACTATGCGCAAACGCATAAATAAAAAAAGACATCTTTATTCTTGTCCTACATACAAGGTGTCGGCGCAAAAACTTCGGATGCAATTTTTCTCAGGAGTTTGCAACTTTAGGAATTCAAAATTTTGATATTCTAAACAGTTCATAGGCGGAAATAAGTCAGTATACCGTACTTGCTAATGAAGCGCACACAACCGGACTCCGACACCGACCATTTAAAATTTTAAACTGCACCCTGTAAGTTTTAAAATCGAATTACAAAAGAGCTCATTTTTCTACGTCCACTCAAGTGGAAAAATTATAGTGTATTTTATAAAGTCTTTGAGGTATTTTACTTTGAAATTGAATAGAATAACAGTTTATTTATAGTAAATTAACACCTTTAAAAAACTATCAAAAATAAAAGTCGCTCATTTGAAATTAATTAAATTAATTGTTCGAATTGTTCTTCATTTACACTTAGGCAATGGTAAATTGTATTACAAAATTCTATTTGGTCTTGTTCAAAAATATCGGCTAAAAATCGACATCCGAGAATAATTCTTTTTCGCAAATTGTGGAGGTGGAGCTGTAGGGTGGTGGAGGGTTATGGAGGTGGAGAGTGGTGGAGGCTGGTGCAAGTGGAGGTGGAGGATTAGGTGAAGGTGAATGGTGGTTGTCGTTTTCCCACAACCCGCTTATCGCGTCTTTGGTATATCTTTAGTTTTGTTTTGTATTTATTCTTCGTCTCTACATTTTCGCGTCGTCTCTGTTTTAATAATTTATGTTTTCCTGAATCAGCGCCAATGGCAAAAACATAGTCGTTGTCACTCGCGTTCACGTTCCTTAGTCGAAGAGAGAAAATGGAGGTTACAGTTTAGACATATATTTTATGTATAGGAATACCGTCTTTCCTAAAAGAAATTAATATAGTGGCTCTAGATGGTTGCAGTGAAAGCAGGAATGCAACAAAATTTTTATTAGAATATTAAGTCATTTGCTTTATGAGCTATTCATTTTGAAATAAATCTCCATTGTATAATAGGTCTTATATTTTGTGTAAAAGCATAAAAAGGATCACTTAAATTCGTTTTATTTTGCAAGTAGAGAACAAGTAAATTTGTATACATTTTTTAAGTTAATCATGGACGTGGAAATTGTTTAAGGAACTATTTGTCTAAAATTAAAATTATGTGTACATCCTTGTAGCAAAATAAAAATGCAAATATTTACAGAAAGAATAAATATATTTAACTATCTGCTTAAGGTCTTTTCAAAAAAAAAATTAAATGCGTTTCTCTTTTATTTTTCTCCAGATGTTGCTTACCGATACGTTTAAAATCCTATATGTGGATTATGCGATGTTGATATTCAAGTAAAAGAGCATTATATACAGTATATTAATAGCTATTTATTGGATTTAGTTAAATTTTTTATATCATTAAAAAGATCTTACAATGTTGCTTTTACAAATCTTGTAATGGCGGGGTACAAGTATTACGTAAGGAAAATGAACATACCCCTAACATTTGCAAATTCATGTGGATTTTTTTCAATCCAACTGCTTAAGGTGCGTTTAAGAAGTGTTCGCCAATATTTCTATTCCATATCAAGCTGAAAAGTGTGTCAAATGTTTATAAATAATTTATACTTGAATGTTAATGTTGTCTACTTAGCCACTTGATTCCTGTGTCAGATCAATGACGAAAACTTCATATTTATATATTTAAGTTTTTTAAAGTTTATATTAGATTTGACGCATTTTACTTCAAAACACCTTTGAATATGACAAACGCTGTTGACGTTCCTTCATTTAAACACTTAACATATTGCTTGCTTTGAAGTGATTGGAAGTGTTGGCAAGCTATCTTGTTAGCTTTCAATAATACCGACAACAAGCAAAACTCATATATGTTTCACGAAAGAATGTTTGCTATCACTCAGACAGTTTTGATGACTCCTATACCTGATTTTATTTAATTGGAAGGTCATCTATATCTACAACAGTAATGTTGGTGGTGATTGCAGGGTGGTTTTATACGAAGCTGATCAAATATGCTTTATAAAAGTAAACTATTTTCAAAATAGTAATAAATCCGGCTATACCGAATGCCGCAATAAACTTATTTGCTTAAAATAGAATACCCTCTGTAAAAAATCATTTTAAATTCAAAGTTAGGTTTTATATGAATTTGTATTCAACAACCTAGTTAATTCTTGCTGTTGTTGAGACCCTGTACTTCTTTAACATTTTTAGGATTCGAAGATAATAATAATTATACAAAAACTACATGCATATTCAAAATGTATATTTGCACATTTTTTAAAAAGGTTTGATATCCAAAACGCATTAAGAAATTGTTACGTAATTGTTACGTTAGAACTTCCCTGTATTTTGTTATGGTATTCCGTGTGGACAAGAAAGAAAGCAACCTAAATAGACCGCGCCGATTGCCACAACAAAAAAAAGGAACGGAAGGATGCCGTGTTAGCTTACTAGTCGTAGAGAAGGTGGGAAAAAAATTTCAATAACGATTTCCTCCGTAGGATTTTATATAGTAGTTCAAGTTGAGGTTGATCATACTTTTGGTCTCCGAATATCTGCATTAGTACGCAACCTTTTTAATTATAGTATTTTGCGGTTGATTCAGTCTTGGGTATAGTATTTCATTAAAATGATGTTTAATTAAAAAAAAAAGGAAGATCGCAACGCCTTCATCCATTGTTATAAAATAAATATCAAGCATATATACGTAAACGAAACAATCACTTTCTTGCCACATAAAAGTTGTCCTTCACTTTATATCACGCATATTTTTGTAGGATTAAAAACTGCTTGATAACACTAGTAATCATGCCATGTCTCAGTTTAAATGGCGCTGCGCAAGTGAAAGGAACGAGGAAATTTAGTAATCAGTCACTATTTGAATATAGAAAGATCTTGGGTGGAACGAGAAGGAGGACTTACGATATCATAGAAAACCTAAGTGGAAGGCATCAGTTTGGATAGTAAATGGCAAGGTAATGTCAGTACAGGAAAAATTGAGGCGGAAATTAAGTGGTGTTTAAAGAAAAGGAACGCAGGTTGACAATCGGGAAACCAGAGAAAAAGGGACTTTTACCAATGGGGCGCCAAAATACGATACGGTATTCCGTCTGGACAAGAAAGAAAGCAATGTAAGTAGACCGCACCGATTATACCGATTACGAATATCTACCTTAATGCGCAACCTTTTTAATTATAGTATTTTGCAGTTGATTTAGTCTTCAATACAGTCTTCCGTTAAAAGGGTATGTAAAAAAATAAAATCACAACATCTTCATCCGATGTTATAATATAAATATCGAAGACATAAAAGTAAACAAAACAATCACTTTCTTAACATTTAAACGTTGTCCTTCACTTCATGTCACGTTTGTTATTGTAGGATTAAAAACTCACGTCATATCTCACTTGAAGTTGTCATTAGGTTTTTATCACCAAACAAACACTTGCTTATTCAAGGATCACATACGATAAACAAATGGCTGAGAAAAATTTTAACCTTTTTAAAAGTAAGCGACAACTTTTACTAAAATGTACGCATACTATTTCGCCCAACAGAAACTTCTAAAAACACCAAAACTAATACTATTTTTAAATAACCTTCCAACAGAAATTACATTTTTATTCCACGAGTAGTTTTTTAAAATCGATCCCTGTATGAATGCCAGGAAAAACCATTTCATACTCGAAGCAGCATACTCAAGTTTTTGTGTAAGATCAGAAACTAGAAAGGGCAAACAGTTAGACTTGTATAGCTAAGAGATAAGAAATGTAGACAACTTGTAGATTTAATAAAAGACCCGTTTAATTGGTTGCCTATTTACTAAACCAGAATTTATATAAAACGTAAATTAAAATAATTGAAGCTGAATGGTGTTTTTAGAGTAATGAGGCACTCGATTGTTTTAATATCAAGTAAAACGTAACAATTCTTCTAATTAAATATCCCGTTTTTATCAATATTCGCATTCACGGTTGGGAATATTAATAATTTCTACGATCCGCCCATAATACTTTGAACGTTTAATTTTTATTATAATTAATTGACTTCGTTAAAATCGTAATTAGATAAAACCACGTGATATTTCGAATTATACTAACATTTTACTCCAATTTACTCTGATGGGTTTCCGAAAATACTGATATAAAGCGCATTTTATTATACGTTAGTCGAACACCTGATTTCTGTATCAAGACATATTGGAAAGGGGTTTTCCGTAACCATTTTTAAAAAAGAAACAGTTAATACGTTGTGTATTAAACGGTTTCATTTTTTAACTACAGGTTGTCCTGTTTTGTTGTGGTACTCATTTATAATATCATAATTTCCAACGGAGGGTTATGAAAGTTCCTGTGTAATAAAAACTTTCTTTACTTTTCTGCGTGACCGGTACCTGACTAATATCTTTATTGCTTCGCTATCGGAAATATTTAATGTCTTTAGCCCGGCTTTCTTGTTCCCGGTTTCCGGATTCCGTATTTCCGGTATATCAGTAACTCATGCTTAAGTCCAAGCCATACGTTCTAGTGGTCGTATGATCAGGGCGGCTTCGTGGCGTACTTGGCGTGCGTTTGACTGCTATGCCCAAGGCCCCAGGTTTGAATTCCAACTTGCTGCGCTTGAGAAACGTTAAACGAGTATTTTTCAGAAAAATACGCCCTTGTTCGGATGAGAGGTAAAATGGAGGTCCCGTGTGTGAGTTGTCACGCACCTTAAGGATCCCTACCTTGCTTGGAACTGCAAGGTCGGCAAAATTCAAAATTTTCCAGGTAAAAAGAACTCGCTTCCTGGTCAATGTAGTACCTTCGAGTGGAGCATTAGAAAATCAAATGCAGTATCGTATGAACCGGCGGCTCCGTAGCGTAGTTGGTATACGTGTTGCCACTATGCCCTAGGTCCCGGGTTTGAATCCCGACACGGTCCGCTTGACAATTGATAGGCAAGCATTTTTCACAAAAATACCCCTTCGTTCGGATGAGAGGTAAAATGGAGGTACCGCGTGTCAGTGTTTTCACGCACGTTAAAGATCCCTACCTTGCTTAGAACAGTAAGCGTTCGGCCAAATTCAAAATTTTCTGGTAAAAAAGAAGTCGCTTCCTGACCGATGTAGCACCTTTAGGTAGAGCATTAAAAGGTCGAATGTAGGTCGTGTGATCCTCCTGACCACGTTCATCTAGACTTGGTCTGGAAATTCTATATTTCGTTTCAATATATTTGGCTGGCTACCGTGGTGTGTCGGTTGAGTCACCTAGAACCTGAACAACATGCTTGAGGTAAATATTAAAAGACAGCCAATCTATATAAAAGGATTGCTCCGCTGGCGTTGCAGTTTATTTATTTGTATTGTGTAAAGAATGCAAGGGTGTCAATTTTTATAAAGCGACTGCTTTGCTGGCTTGCCTTGTGATTTGTTTGTATTGTGTGAAGAGTGGAAGAACATCAACCAGTGTCGGGTGATTGGTCTACTGGTTTACGTTATGGTTGGCTTACTTGTATTATGTAACTAGATGAGGCTATGCTTTGAACACTATCGATTTATAAGAATGGATAACTAAGCTTAAGGTATCAATCCGATATATTAGTTCTGTAGGTATTTGGCGGTGGTGCCATTATACGTACTTCTCTTCTCTTCTCTTTCTTATGTTAAACAGATTCCTGTGAGGCAAGCTCGTCACCTGCACTGTAGTGTTGGTAAACGGAATAGGTAAGGCCACCGTAGATATGTGTATGTGGATAAACATAAAATTTGTTTAATTTGTATGTTATTTATATCTTAATTATTGTCGGTTTCTTTATTTTTCTGTATTTCTATACTATACTGTCGAAGTGTAGGTTTATCAGTTTCGTTTTGAATGACCCTCTCGCCCAGTCTTTAACTGTGTTTGCGCGATCTTCTCTTTCATTCCGTTTTCCCTTCTGTTGCGGTAATACTCTTTCTTTTCTTTCTGGCCCGCCCGTTTGACTGTTACTAAATGAAAATTGTGTGCAGTGTGTTACAAACTACATCCTAAAACTTTGAAAAATACTATTTTAAAAAAATTGATTTTGAATGGAAATAATAAACTGTAGTTACAAACTGAAACATCTTTTGCAATTGAAGGGTAAATACGTTATTTTAATTATACTGCTAATAAAAGTAGGTTAAGGTCGATAAGTTAACAAATTATAAAGATAAATGTTAAATGTGTTTTATTTAATAACTGTTGCTGTAGTTCTTCGCAGTACGATCTCAGAAACTGTCGTCTGAGACAAACAGTAGTGATGCTGATGTTTGTTCATATACTCACTATATGTGCTGGCTTATCAAGTCTTTATAAATCAATGTTTTCTTGATATGATTAAAAAATTGCGGTAATCACAATAGGAAATTCAAAGAACTTAAAATGATTTTTATTAGATGCCTGAATAAACCCGTATCAGGTGAACAATAAAAGTAAGCTATTAAAAATTCCACTGGCAATAGATTGTTTATTTAAAAAAGACGTTTGGACCCATAGCCTGTGTTCTTTAAAAATCTTTGGTGCGAAATATGGTGAGTTCTTTGAAACATCCTGTTTAGGTATCAACTATTAAAATTTCAGAATAATCGTGATCTTTCAATTCTTAGTGAACCATCACTAGCATATTATGGCAGTAATAGAGACAAAAGATTAAAATTTAGATATATATTTTAATTCTTTATTAAGTCAGCAGGCTCAACTTATTTACTGCTCACATTTACTACCATTGCAAATAAACTGATTCAATTGATTTGTAAATAACTCAAATTCAGCACAATACAGGTGAATTGTAGTATCTTTGAAGTTACTCTTTTATGTAGAATCACTTTATGTAATAGCAATAAGGATACTATTAGAAAACAGTAATATTTAGTAAACCTTATCCGGTAAGATCTAAAATCAGTTATGTAATACTTTATACATTTAATTTTTATACGTTAGGAGCTGTGAAATGGTGCAGTCCTAGTGATAAATGTGCAACGAATCGGTTTTGTACGTAAATTTTTGGATATTGATACATTCAATTCTTATTCATGTAGAAGTGTAGAATATAAACATATGGTCGTTTAAGATTTATATAAACTTTAATGAGAACCTCAGAAAGGAATTTATTTTGTTTTCTTTGTCAACTAAAATGATGTATTTGCTACTTAATGTCAAAAAACTTAAAACACTTCAATTTGAATAATAAATAAATAAATATATAAATAAATAAATAAATAATTGAACAAATAAATAAATAAATAAACAAATAAATAAATAAATGAATAAATAAATAAATAAATAAATAAATAAATAAATAAATAAATAAATAAATAAATAAATAAATAAATAAATAAATAAATAAACAAATAAATAAACAAATAAATAAATAAATAAAGAGATAGATAGATAATTTCTTATGTGACTTTTTTATGTAAAATCATTTGACGTAACTAAATGTGAAGTTCCCCATTAAAAAATTAATTGTCCTGAAATTTTATTCTATACACTTTTCAGTTTTGCGCCTTCGTTGATTGAGTGTACGGTCAAATTTTTGTGACCCATGTGTGCAAAGAATCAATTTAGTTTTATATTAGTAAAATAGGAAGTGCTATAAGGAAGTTCATAGACTAGGTCTAGAAATGTGTTTGCTTATTAATGACCCCCGTCTCCTTTAATGTAGACTCTCTACGAATCAATACAACGTATCCAGCCAATGTTCCCTGCTTGAAATGTGTCAAAAAAAATCCTTTTTCTAAACGTTGTCAAACTCTTCCAGCGTTTTCTTCTGAATATCTTCTACTATATCAAAAAGGTGACCTTTCATATGAATATTCATTTTCCGAAACAGACCAAAGTCACTGTTTGCTAAATATGACGAATGTAGAGAGTGTGAGATTGCGTCTTTATTGTCTTCGACCAACAACTAAGTCAAGGTCGCCCACAAAGGGGGTCAATGGGGGTCGCCTGAACCCCCCTGAATATGTTCCTTTCGTGCTTTTTTTCGTTAGAAATCGCAACACGAAGTGCACCTTCACTAGAGATTGAAGAAGATTACGATTTCACTATCGGTTATACTATTGTTTAAAAATAAAGTGAACCTAAATGTTGAGATTACACTACAGGTATGCCTATTGTCTAACTATAAATACACCGACTTTGTATGTCATTTTAAGCAGGAAATGCGAATTAATGCGATTGCCTTACAATAGTAACCCTAACCGCCTATAACAAAACTGTTATTTTCATTCTTTAATATCTAAATATCTTTACCCTGAAAGTTTCTATTCAAACGAAATATAAATAAAGGCTTTTATAATGGTTTCTTTCTTATTGTACAGGTTCAGGTACTCTACAACTAAAACTTTGGAATGTTCTACAAATGTCTCATTGTGTTCTATTCTGAGAAAAAATATATTCTTTATCTATAACAGTAAAGTACGTCTAAATCTTCAGTGACTTCAGTTTGTATTCAGTGTTTTTCGAATTTACTGTACTTTTAATTTGTGACTTAGAAAACTTTATCTGACTGTTGTATTAGTAGAAGACGTGTAGAAGAATCATCTAGCATAGGCTGTAGTAGTAGCGGTGCTGGTGCTAATGCTATTTTTGAGTGTAATAGTATAGTACATAATAGTGTCAATGATCTAAATAAAGCTGATAGTTCGTCACCTAGTACTTTAAAATCTCTCACATGTGAATATGACATCAATCTTTTAACTGATAAGAATGAGTACATGCTCGATTTGGGCAATTTTGTTAACTCGAATGAAACACTTTCCGACGATGTTCGCTTTTCATTATTAACAAATCCTTACAAACCAGATCCTAAATATAATTTCAAGAACGATTCCGAAGAAAGAAGACGTGCTTTTAGATATGACTGGCTGCAACAATACGATTGGCTTGCGTATTCTCCAAAACTCAAAGGCGCACTTTGCAAATATTGCGTAGTTTTTCGGCCAACTGTTAAAAGAGGGGTTCTTGGTTCTTTCATTGTGAAGCCCTTCACAAAATATCACGACTTTGTCGCTTCTGCAAAAGCACATGCTACGACCGAATGGCATCGTGATTCAACTATAAAAGCTTCTAGTTTTACAAAATTTTGAAGGAAAACGTCTATCAATTACCTCTCAAATAAATGAAGCTGAGCGGGATTTGATTGAATCGAATCGCAAAAAACTTATACCAATAATATCCACCGCCGTTTTTTGTGGTATGCATGATTTGCCATTACGAGGTGACAAAAAAGGTAATTTTGAGGATCTTTTACAATTCAGAATAGAAAGTGGGGATCACATTCTAAACGAGCACTTAAAGTTTTGCAAGAAGAACTCAAAATACACCTCTCACAGAACTCAAAATCAAATAATTTCAATTTGTGGAACATTAATTAGGGAAAAAATTGTGAAAGATGTGAATTTGAGTGAAGCATTTTCAATTCTGGCTGACGAAAGTGCAGATATTGCTTGGGTAGAACAGTTATCACTTGGAGTAAGATTTGTTAGTAATGACAATTCGGTCAGAGAATAATTTTTAGGCTTTGTAGTCCTTACATCGATTAACACAGAAGATATAACTGCTGCAATTTTAAACGTTTGTAATGAATATGGTCTTTGTATAGATAAATTAGTTGGATTAGGGTTTGATGGTTGCTCGACGATGGCAGGTCATGAGCAGGGAGTCCAAAAACTTATTAAAAATAAATATCCAAAAGCGATATACTTTCACTGCGCGTCCCATAGATTAAATTTACTGATAAATGATTTGAACAAGATTCCGAATATTCAAAATTCGGTAGTACCATTAAAGAAGTAATTACTTTCTTTCGAGATAGTCCATTAAGACGTAGATATGTTTCTAATATTCCACTATTATGTGAAACAAGCTGGTCCGCCAAATATAAATCAATGAATAAAATTAAATAAAAACCCTTAACCACAAAAAATATTTAAATTACTAAATACGTATTTCGACCACTATGTGGTCATCATCAGTAGAAAACCTGGATAAAAATAAAATTAGCTGTTGTTCTGGAACACTTCAGAGGATATTCTCCTCACCACTTAGGCTGAAGTGAACCTTCCCAACCTATAATTTACTATATTGTTGCTTTAAACACTATCGAGGATATTCTCCTCACCCGCAGGCTGGTGTTCTCAACAACAAACAAGTGAATTGTGACATTATAACTTAAATCTACTTAATTTATACTAATTCTAAATCTACTGAAGCGGAACCAGTTTAATCTTGCTTTCTCATTGGTTGTTGACCAATAGGGAAAGCAAAGCAGATGACTCTATTGGCCCTTTATCGGTGTTTAAGAGGGTCCTTTATGTTTAACAATTTTAATTGATTCATAGGCATTTAAGGAGGAAAACGTTGGTACCGCTTTTAACAATTTAACATTTTCTAGTTTAACGGGTGGCTGGTTTCAAATATATGTTTGGCGACCTGAGACCTTTCATATTTACCATATTTGAAGGAGCAATGTGTTCTTTAAATCTTGTTGTTATATTCCTCTTGGTCTGACCAATATATTTTGAAAACACCCTGGCCCTGCACAACTAATTTCATAAATCCCCGACTTTTGCAATTTTTCCACTTTGTCTTTTGGATTACCTAGCAAATCTTTAATTTTATTAGTATTAGTGAAAACGATTTTAAAATTACACTGTTTGAATATTTTATCAATACCCTTTGTGGTTTTGTGAAACGGAAGTTTAACATATTTAACATTATCGTTAGAGGTGGTTGATTGCAAAGTCGTTGATTTACGGATGTTGATCCTATTTTACACTTTCTAAAAATATTATCTATAATATCAGAAGAGAAACCATTGTAATTCGCTATTTGTTTAATAAGAGCAAATTCCTTATTAAATCTGTTTTATTTAAAGGAAATTCAATAATCTATTAATTAAAAGTTAAATGAAGCCAACTTATGTTGTATGCTATGATTAGAGGAAGACAAAATAAAGCGATTTACATTGGTTTCTTTTCTATAAATGTCAAATTCTAATTTATTACCATTTCTAATTACTAATGTATCTAAAAGGGTAATTGTCCATTATTCTCTAGTTCATACGTAAATTTTATGCTTTGAAATTTTGAATTCATTTCTTTAAGAAAATCATCAACATTTGATTTAGAAGTGTCAAAACTGCAAAATATCATCCACGTACCTTAACCATATTCTTGGGAAGTATTTGGAGTTTTCTTTTAACTCGGTTTCAAAACGAGACATAAATAAATTTGCTATGAAAGGTGATAAGCTATTTCCCATTGCTGTGCCTTCATGTTGTTCGTACAACTTGTTGTTGAATTGAAAACAGTTCTGGGACATGCAATGCGAAACAAGCTTGATATAGTCCTCAACTTTATCATCATCAATATCACTATCTATAAGAACATCCTTTAAATATGTTAAAGTACGTGGTATTGGAACACTAGGGAATAATGAACTGACATCAAATGAAATTAAGATTTCGTTCTCTGCTAATGTGATATTTTTAATTTTATTAATGAACTCTAAAGAGTTTTGTACAGACAAACTATTAAACTTTAAATTCTTAAATTCATTTGACAGCCATCGTGATAAATAGTAAGTCGGTGAGTTGATACCTGAAACTATTGGTCTCATCGATTTATTATTTTGTGAATCTTTGGTAAACAGTAAAGTTTTGGTATTTCAGGATTTGAAATTGTTAATTTTAATTTTAGTGTGGGCGAAATTAGGTTTGGACATTCTTTCAAAACAGACTGTTGATTTAATCATTTTATTTAAAGGAACTTCATTTTTACGTTTTTTGACTATTGGTCTGTAAGGACCCTCAGACAGCAAAGTCTCTACTCTATCAACTGTTTATCCAGAATAACCAAACTATTCCCCTTATGAGCCTTTAAATAATAACAATTCTTTTGTCGTAAATCTTTAATAATCAGATGATCTTTCCTTGTTTGTTCTGAGGCATTCCTTGCGCAAGTGCGTAAGTTGTTCAAAAGTTGAATTTTGCACGCGTTTCTAATAAAGTTTTTTGAATTGTCATCTAATTTTGAAATGGATTTTTCAATGCCAGCAATAATGTCTTTCAAAGGAGTTTTCAAATGATCTACTCCAAATTTTAGGCCTCGATCAAGGAAAGTCAACTCTTCATTATTAAAGATTTTCGACGATTCGTTAACAACTATTGACTCTAATTGAGGTGAAGTAATTTCCAGTTTTTTAGGAGGTACATTGACATTGTGTTTCTTTAAAAGAAACTTGAACTTAGTGTTTTGCCTATTAATTTTGTCTAACAATTTATGATTGTTGACTTCAAAACAAATCTCTGGAAATTATTCCATTCCTGAAAACCGGACTCGGATAAATTGCACGTTAGTGCTAGGTGCGATTTATACGTTTCCAGTTCCAATCTACTAAGCTTACTGTACAGATATTTTATTTCCAAATTAAGCCATTTATCTTTTGCAAAATTGATTATTGCGTTACTACGTTTACAATTACTGCTGATTTTACGTTAATGAAATTTGGAAAAACTTTGTGGGCTTTACAACTTTTTAGAAATCGAATATCTGCTTTTACAAAACTAATTTTAAGAGCTAAGCTCCGATACCTATTAAGTTCCGAAGACCGGGAAGTCATAGTTAATAATCTATAGGAACACTGTGGCACGATTTAAATAAAATTAAATAAAAACCCTTAACCACAAAAAATATTTAAATTACTAAATACGTATTTCGATCACTATGTGGTCATCATCAGTAGAAAACCTGGATAAAAAAAATTAGCTGTTGTTCTGGAACACTTCAGAGGATAAAGGGCCAATAGAGTCATCTGCTTTGCTTTCCCTATTGGTCAACAACCAATGAGAAAGCAAGATTAAACTGGTTCCGCTTCAGTAGATTTAGAATTAGTATAAAATAAGTAGATTTAAGTTATAATGTCACAATTCACTTGTTTGTTGTTGAGAATACCAGCCTGCGGATGAGGAGAATATCCTCGATAGTGTTTAAAGCAACAATATAGTAAATTATAGGTTGGGAAGGTTCACTTCAGCCTAAGTGGTGAGGAGAATATCCTCTGAAGTGTTCCAGAACAACAGCTAATTTTTTTTTTTATCCAGGTTTTCTACTGATGATGACCACATAGTGGTCGAAACACGTATTTAGTAATTTAAATATTTTTTGTGGTTAAGGGTTTTTATTTAATTTTATTTAAATCGTGCCACAGTGTTCCTATAGATTAATAAATCAATGAGGTTGTTTGCGGAACATTTTGCAGATACTATGAACGCTCTGGAAAATTTAGCTCATAACCGTGAAATAAATGCTCAGACAGGAAATAGGGCCAGTCAACTTATAAATTGCGTTTCTTCGTCGAAATTTATTCTTTATGTGCATATTATGGCCAAATATTCTAGCAAATTGGAACCTGTTTGTAATGCACTGCAGTCTAAAAGTATAAACTTATTTTCCGTTAAACAGCACATAGATGAACTACTCAAACTTTTTAAGACACACCGTAGTGATCTTGAACAATATTTTAAAGAGGTTTAAAAAAAAATGTTGATCATGCCCATGGTTTTGGATTGGAAATTACATTACCACGTATTGCACCAAGACAAACTCATAGGTCTAATTATCATATGAGTAGTGTTAAAGATTACTTTCGAGTAAGTCTTTTTATTCCTTATTTGGATTCTGTTATACAGTCTATTTCCACAAGGTTTTCTGAAGATGCTACGACTTCTTTTTTACTCTCTGGATTACATCCAAATAACTTAGAAGACAACAATATAAAAAGAGCATTGTTAAATAAAAAAGAAGAAATAGCCAGAAGTTACAACATTGATAACTTTTCAGAACAGTTGCAAACGTGAGTTGAACTTTGGCAAAATAGAGAGATTCCGGCCATCAAAACTGCGCTGAATATTTTTTTGGCATTACCTCCAACTACTGCAACAATAGAAAGGTCATTTAGTACGCTAAAGAGAGTAAAATCGTGGCTTAGATCAAGCATGTCAGGGGATAGATTATCAGGTTTAAGCATGCTTAGTGTACATAAGACATGATAGGTAGGGAGAAACAAGCATTTATAAATGAAGTCCTAAATAGATTTGGTCAAGACCGAAGAAGATTGATATTTTTATTCAAAAATGATGATGATTAATAAAACGCGGCTACAGTCCTATTCAGCAGTGCCAGTTATAATAGTTTGTTGTACCCTTCTTAGTTCTTAGTCATGTTTGTTTGTGCAACAAATATTAAAGACACTATTTAAAGTGCCGGTCGGATATTTATTTACTATTAATTAATATCTGTGGTTTGTGGCCATTTGATTGACAGTAGTATAACTATGGAGAAGCTGGGACAGCCCTTTTTAAAGGGTCATAAATATCTTGTAAAGGGTGTGTGTATTATGGAAAAGAGAAGTATGTATGTGTGAAGGTCATGTATGTGTAGGTGTGTGTGTGTGTTAGTATTAGTTAGGTTTGAGGATAACGATAGTATGGCTATGGAGAAGCTGGCCGGCCCTTTTTAAAAGGATCATAAATATCTTGTAAAGGGTGTGCGTATTATATAAAAGAGAGGTATGTATGTGCAGGTGTGTGCGTGTAGGGTGTAGGGTATGTATGGTTTGTCGGTGAAGTTAACGTGGAAGTCGTGCCGCCCTCGTGATAAAAGTGTGTGTGTAGATATCGATCGGGGGGGCGGTGTTGTTGTTGTTTTATTTTCAAAAAGAAAGGTATGTATCGTTATGTGTATAGGTGTGTAGGGGGGGCGTGCGTGTTTTAGTCTAAGACGAAATATCGTAAGGGGCGCGCAAGTGGTGCGAACGTGTTTTTGTTTTAAGAGTGTGTTTTCGGGGGTCGCGATCGAGAATAAGTCTGGGTAAATAACCGCAAGGGTTTTTATTACAGGTGTCGATAAGAAAAAATTGCGATGGCCCTTTAAAAGGGCTGTCTCAGCTTCTCCATAGCTATACTACTGACGTAATCGTATTTTTGCTCAAGATGGTTCGATCGATGACGTGTGCGTGTATTTTTGCCCTCCGAGAGAAGATGATGAAAGTGCGCTATTTAATTCGTATACAAATACAGGGTCATGATTATCTCATCGGACACACGTGCAAGACGTTTCAAGTAAACTTTTAATAATTTGGAAATGTTACGCTCGATGTTTTCGTAGGCAATTATGATGAAGTATTTAAAATAACGCAGAGATTTCAGATCGTCGGGCAAGAGAAAAAAACGGGGTCGCGATTATCTCATCGGACACGTGCAAGACGTTTTAAATGTAATTGTTTCGGTATAAATGGTAAAAAGTTCTTCCTTAATTTTGTGTGCATTATATGAACCCAAAGCATATACGATGACGAAATCGTATTTTGCCGAGAAATAAAAAGTGGTCGTAAATTTTGTATAGTATACATTCATTATATAAAGCGGAAGTTAAAATATAAATGATCGAGTATGTTTGTATAATTATTTTTTATTATCGAAGTCGGGAATCGCTTTTGTTAAAACATTGTATGTATAAAAGATAGCTTCTTGGAACGCGTTAAGAAAATACTGTAGTTTAAGATTACATCATTCGTGAGTAAGTTTTAATTTCAGTACACATCGTTTTGAATCATTAATTATATAGGAACCCATTACTTTTAACAAATATGGTTTATAAATCCTCGAAATATAGACGATTGAAATTTTTTATATTCTTTTATCGATGCCGAGTCGGCGAAAATGTCTTTGTTACTTACATCTTTGAATAAAAATATGCTCATTAATTTTATGCGATTTCAATATCCGCATAATAAAAGATAACGTTTTTAATTTGAATGAGCTTTTTTTGTCCAAAACAAGGGCAATGCTATTTAATTCTAATGAATTGCTATCGTTAATGTCTGAATCGTGTATGTGGGGAGCGGTTTTCAGATGCGTAATAAATTGTACGTCATTCGGAGTGATATAAATAGAGGATCCCTTGTAAGGCTTTTTTATCTTGTAAAATATAAGTTTGAGAGTCGTGCAACGTGTTTTGTCATCGTGCAGCTTGCATTAAAAAACAGGTAATAATTGTAAATATATTTTTTAACTTTATGTAATTATATTCGTAATTAGAATTAAAATATGGAGTTAATTAAAAATCAATTCAGTAAGCCGCATCGATAGGAAGAAGACCGTAAAAGTCAAAGATCTCGAGCTACAGCACCCTTATCCGGTTTTAAGCATCAAATCTCTTCAGTCAAAGAAGAATTCTCGGCTCATTCTCGTCGAATTAGAAGAATGCGTTGTGTTCCTTCCGCAGAGAATCGCGGACGTAATTAGCGACAAAGATATCGAAGAGCTGAATAAACAGGAATGCCTTTGTTTGCACTACCTAGGATCGTTCGAAGTTGGTTAGTATTTAATATTTTAATTTTTATTTAAAAACTAATACGAAATTCGTTTATTTTAAAGGTAAACCTAATCCTGCAGCGAGTATTTCCTTCTGCTGCATGGGCGAAAACAAAAGGATCCATCATCATCAGCCCTCACGGATCCTCCCAAGGAAAATCAAGAACGGCAAGAGCAAAAAAGCCATCCGTATCGTCATCACACTAGAATACCTACCTATACATGGTAATTAATTTTATAATTTTAGTATTTTTACATCTTGATTTTTAAAGTTATGAGTATTGAATATAGAATTAGATCAGCAACCCATTACAATCGTGATATGCTAATTGCGGATTATCCACATAATTTTATAGAATCGCATGCAAGGAATTGCCTGCTTATTTAAAAGACTTTAAATATCGGGACGGTTTTTGATTGGGTCTCGAGCCCTTTTTCTATTTTGCATGCAATTTAATTTGTTCGACAATTTAACGTGCTTAGAAGATTCGTATTCTAACACAATAGCGTTTTGCTTCACCGACGTGTCTCGTATGAAAGAAAAGCTTTTAATTTATGTAATTACGACCGAAGGGCATTTTATAATATTAGCGAAAGCATCTCGGCCGGTATTAGGTTGTTTAGATTTGTAGATCAATCTGCCGTATCGCCATTAAAAACAGTGTTTAATTTTCAGTATAAATGTGAAAGTGACATTTTCTTTTATGCAATTCTAAGAACCGATTGCCTATACGTGGACTTAAAAATAGAGAATTCGTGTTTTCAACTCAATTTATTAATTCTTTGTTGATTTGCAGAAAACCCTCCGCATGCGCTTGCATGAAATCGGCGATTTATTTGTCTATAGTAAATGTGTTAGAACGACAGATGTATTTTCTATAAAATCAACTAAAATTACAGATTCAGAAAAATATGCTATAGACTTATCCTTTTGTATAAGATTTTTAAACTCGTACAAATTGTTAGAATAAAACGGGAACTGCATGCCGAATTAGAAGCCATTTTATGGTCCTGCGATTTATCGCCCAAAGACGATACGCCGAACGTATTAGTAAAATTGCACGGTTCAAAATACAGAAAGTTGGCATTGAAATACGAAAAAAATGTTAACTAACAGAAAAATCGAAGCGGACGCGGGCGTTTCGATGTGTTGTGATCAGATGCTACAGTTGTATCGAAAAGTGCACGCAATTTTAACGAAATGTCGTAAAACTAAAGTATTTCGCAATTGGGTTCGAATATTAAAATCACACATTCACAACACCGAATCGATTTTAAGAACGGTGAAACAAACTTCTTCTTCGCTCTCGGCTAGTTATCTGAATCTATTCGAAAATCTTCTATGCCATATGAAAAGATATAAAATGCTATTTAAAATCTATTAAAAAACTACTGCGGCAGAATGTTCCTAAACAATGGATGTATTCTCGGAGCACGCCTCGACATTCTGAATTGGTTTGGAAGCCGATCGTGTCTGCGTTTAAATCGAGAATTCAAACAGCTCAAATTATTAATGTTGCACATAAAGATCTTAATTTATTTATCGAAGATTGTAAAAACTAATTTTATCCAAATTGTATACGATTTTAAAAATCACTCGGTAAACCTTAAAATTAATGTCGTGTTAGCGTGCGATTTTTCAAATTTTCCGTCGCGCTCAACGAAAATGAGTTTCAAACTAGGTATTTTCGACGCCCAACTTTTTAATTTGTTTCGGCAATTTAGAGAAGTTTAACGAGTGGTTTGCGTGCAATATCGCAACACGCTTGTTGGATAAAATAGAGAACGACGCAATGCACGGGTCAGGATTCACGCTATCCGAAATATTATTTTAAATGTTAATATTAATAAATGCTATGATATGTTTCACGCGAGTTGTTTCATGCCTCTTCCTATCGCAATTCAAAACAAAAAGGCCTGTTTAAACATTAGAAACAATGATTTTCATGCTTTTATTGGAGCGTTTTAGCCGGAATAATTAAGCCTACAGCAGGTAAGCATGCTAATCGCACAACTTCGTATCCGCATTTTGCAGAAATTTTTAATATGAAAAATTTCGTCAGCCCCATGCCTATATCGGATATATCGAAATTCGAAAAGCAGAATGATATTTCTGTAAATGTTTTTGCTCTTATTTTAAAACGCGCTCGATACATCGTAACACCGGTACAATTAACTAGCCAAAACGAGATAAACACGTTAATCTGTTAATTGTTGAAGATGCGTATGTCGACGAGTCGTCAAAATTTAATTCTGACGACGGCGAAGACGTCAACGGCGACGAGGACGACGACGACGGCGACGAGGCCGATAAAGTTGGAAAAAGTTTGGAAGAATTAAAAAAAAATATTAAAGATTATAAACGGGGCGTTAGATATCATTATTGTCTTATAAAAAATTTAGCCTCACTTGTGAGAGGCCAATTAACTAAACATACGGGCCACTTTTACGTATGCGATAGATGTCTCTCCTATTTTTACGATCGCAAACGTCTCGATGTCCACGAGCAAGTATGCGAAAAACTTAACGAGTGTCGTGTTATTTTACCTTCCGAAAAAAACAAATATTTACAATTTAAAGATTTTAGGTATAAAATACCTGTGCCGATGGCGGTTTATTCCGACATAGAATGCCTTATTAAAAACCGATCAGAGCTTCCGAATCAGAACGCACTTTCAAATACCAGGAACATATTCCGTTTTCAATAGGATATTATTTTATTGTGGATATGACGAATCTCTTTCATATTACAGCTCATACACAGGCACAGACTGCATTTCTTGGTTTGTGCGACAATTAAAACATATTGCCATATGTTATGGGAGCGCATTTTTTAAAAAAAACGAGCCTGCTACGTCCTCTATAGATGCCTCGACGGCAAAAACGTGCTTTATTTGCGAGGTCGATTTCTTGCCGGACGACGAAAAGGTTATCGATCACGATCACATGAATGGTTCTGTAAGAGGTGTTGCGCATAGCAGCTGTAATTTAAATTTTAGGTTATTTCCAATTATTCCCGTAGTCTATCATAATTTGAGCAATTATGATGCTCATTTTATTATTAAAGAGCTTGCTAACGCTTTCGAAGGCCCCATGAATATAATACCCTTGAATAATGAAAATACATAACATTTTCTAAAAAATACAACGACGCAAATGTGACGTTCAGATTCATAGATTCCTTTCGCTTTATGGCAATGTCATTGGAAAAATTAGCATGCGAGTTGTCTTTCGATGACTTTAAAGTTTTAAAAAAGGAATTTAGCTCGCTAAACCCGGATCGCATTAAATTGCTAATGCGCAAGGGTATTTTCCTACGAGTATTTGGATGACATTTTGAAATTAAGCGAAGAAAATCTTCCTCCTATAGAATGTTTTATAGCAATCTTAATGAATCACATATTGAAGAATCGGAATATATTCATGCGCAAACCGTATGGAGCACTTTTAAATGCAAAATTTAGGCGACTACGCGGACCTATATTTAAAATGCGACATTCTTTTACTTTGCGATATATTCCAAGACTTTAGAAAAATTGTCTTGAAACATACAAATTGGATCCCTTAAATTTTGTGACTTTGGCGAGCTACTCGTGGTCTAGCATGTTATTATATACTAAAATCAGGCTAGAACTAATTTGTGACGTCGACATGTTTTTAATGATCGAAAGAGGCATTCGGGGGCTTACTCAAGTCGTAAAACGATATGTAGAATCCAATAATAAATATTATCCCCAAACGTATGATCCATCCAAGCCGAATAAATTTTTATTTTACGGAGATATTAATAATCTCTATGGTCATGCCGAATCTTGCTATTTGCCTTACGGGGATTTCAAATGGCTAACGCCTGAAGAAATATTAAAATTTAATGTTACAACGGTGAGCATTACGAGCGATAAAGGTTATATTATCGAATGCGACTTGGAATTTCCTACGGACATTCACGACGCTCAGAAAGAGTTGCCGATGTGCCCAGAACAGGACACGCCTCCGGGCTCGAAATTTTCAAAATTAATGTGCACTCTCACGAAAAGTTCAACTACGTTGTGCATTACAGAAATCTCCAGGTTTATTTATCTGCGGGCGTAGTTATGACGCGCGTTCATAAGGTTTTAGAATTCGGTCAGTCTCCTTGGTTGAGACCGTTTGTCGAATTAAATACAAGAATGCGCACGGAAGCTAAAACGGAATTTGCACAAAATCTATATAAATTTGCAAACAATTCCATTTTGGTAAAACAATGGAGAATGTTAGGAAAAGACGCGTCATAAAATTAGTGACTCATTGGAGCGGTCGGTATGGTGCTCTATCTTTAATTTCCAAACCAAATTTCCATTCGGCAACGATTTTGACAAAAATCTGGTCGCGATCGAATTGAGCAAAACAGAGATAGAGTTCAACAAACCTATCTACATAGGTATGGCCATCTTAGAATTATCAAAATTGAATTATATAATTTTCACTACGATTTCATGAAGGCAAAATTTGCAAATAATTGCGAATTATGCTACATGGACACCGACAGCCTTTTGTATAGTGTGACGTGCAATGATTTCTATGAAGAGTGTATAAAGACGAATCTAGAAAAATTTGATACGAGCGCTTATGATCCCGATAACATCTATAAAATTCCTTTAATTAATAAAAAAGTCATTGGTCTTATGAAAGACGAAACTAGAGGTCGTATTTTAACGCACTTTGTAGGCCTTCGATCGAAAATGTACTCTTTAAAAATAGAAGGCCGTGAGATAATAAAGAAGGCTAAGGGTGTTAAAAGTACATTATCGATCAGCAAATCTGTTTCGATCACTATCTCGATACGTTACGAAATAAAGTAGTTATAGAACGAGACCAAAATAGCATACGATCATATTTGCATAAGGTATATTCCATACGTCAGACGAAAATTGCTTTAAGTTATCAAGATGATAAAAGATACATTTTATCTAACGGAATAGATACTTTGCCTCATGGGCACTATCTAATAAAGGACCTTTGAATAAAACCATATTTTATTTTGTGAATTGCATGTTTATTATAAAAAATAATTAAAATCTTGTAACGAGAAAGAAATTGCATTGTCTTTTGTATTTTTATATTATAAAACCGCATTGTATTTTTTTAATTTTTATATTATGTATAAAATTAATTTAAAATATATTTTAAGCGCTGTTGTAGAGGCTCTCTTTGTTATATTGTAATCAAGAAAAAGCATTGTATTTTGTTATTTTTATATTTATTATAAAATTAATTAAAATATTGTAACAAGCCAAGATAAAAAAACTGCATTGTATTTTTTATTTTTTATATTATGTATAAAATAAACTAAAATAATACATTTTAAGTGCTGCTGCATGTCAAAGTATCGCAGTTGTAGCGTCTCTATCTTTCTTATTTTTACAAGATCAAAAAAATGTATAATAAAAATCAAACAAAAAAAGAAACAAATTTTTATTTTTGAAATGTAACATATTTATATAATAAAAATATAAAAACAAATGTTTTATTTTTAAATGTAACAATCTATATAAGATCAGCTTTTGAATCCAGGAAGGCTCTTGGAAGCCCAACCATTTGACGAGAATTTTGGTTCCTTTTCGCCTTAGTATTTTCTCGATAAGGTAAATATTTGGAACTCTCGTTTTCTGCAGCTCAGCTTCATAAAACTGTCCCAATACTGGATCGCCATGCATGTCGACGAGTAAATAAGTAGTCGGATTTGCTCGAAACACTTTACATATTTTAAACGTCTCCTCGCTCCAGTTTGCATTGTAGCCCTTAGAAAAATACTTCTATATTTTGAAATGCGTACAAAGTCGTCCACGGCATAACGAGGTTTTCTAGTCGCCAGTTTTAATTTATCGTAAACTTTCAGACGCGTTTTCGCGGTCACATTTTGGGTTTTCTTTTGGTGGTCGAATGCACCGTATCGTTGTATTTCGATACAATCGAATCGATTATATCAATCCACTTCCATTTGCCTCTCAGACTAAAAGCTTTATACAGTTTGTTTTTTATCGTTCTGATTGCACGTTCTACGATGGCGGCTTTGATTGAGCTATATGTGGAGTAATGATTAATATCGCCATATTCCTTCATCAGCCGTGCAAATTGGCCGTTATAAAATTCTGTACCATTATCTGTTTGCAGATTTTTCGGTAAAGGCGGCCGCGATCTTTTAATTTCATTTAGAATCTCGCGCATCGCAGATGTGACTTCATGACCATTCTTGGATTTAAGCGGTCTCGTCCATAAATATTTCGAATAGCAATCGATCACGAGTAGAATATACTTATGCCCTTTATTATATTTCGAATATGGAATAAATTCAGCAATATCGGCTTGGAATAAGTCGTGATAAGATTTGATGATCGTTCTTCGACGTGGAAAATTTATTCTAACCCCTCTGTGCAGTTCATCCACTAGTATTTCCTTATCGTTATATTTCTTAGACATTTTTAAGGTTTGACACGAGTATGAGAGTTAGACGACGAGGCTTTATCTTGCTCCAATAACACGTGCAGGTGTCTTATAACGTCGGTATTAATTTTGTGAAATTGTAAATCGCCTCCAGCAGACGTCTTGACTCCGTCTAATTTCAAGTGGTTGAAAATCAGGAAGTTCGTGTTTAAAACAACTTCGTTCAACACTTGAACGACCGATTGCAATACATCTCGAATGATCACGTTATCGCGGTGAATGGCGACACCTTCGATAAGATTTTGTATTCTCGCGTTCACATAGAACTTAGAAACGGCATCGTGCTCATCTTCGGCCTCGCCTATGTTGACAATTCTCAAGCCTCGAGAGTCGAAGTTCTTGGCCTTACCGTCGTCGATCGTGGTTAGTTTCATAAAATTTTGCGCTTTTTCTGACAACGTCGAGTCCACGTATCTCTTGTTAACGGCATCGCCGAGCTCTGCGGGTCGTGCAAATTTACAATGGATCGCGATTTGGCGTCAAATTTAAGTTTCTTATTAGCATGCGTTTTTCCCGAAGATGAAGCGGTCAAACATATTTCCAATGCTTTGCCTATACGCAGATTGAGTTCTTCGCTGCAAAATTTTAAGTTTACGCCGTCGTTTGATTTTTAGGATCGGCCAAATTCACTATTCTAAAATCCTTCAAGTTAACTATTTTCTCGTCCTCGTCCAATACCAAGGCGCTTCGTTTATTTACCGCATCCGTTCCGGTCACGGGATTGCCTACGTTGCAAAGTTTTCTATTTTCTATGTTGAAATCGCCTTCCGGAGTTAGTTTAAAGCCTACACCAGGAGGCCCGCGCGCAGCGGTATTACCAAACCCTCCGCCTCCAGAGTCTCTGGCAACATACGCTCTTCCAAATTTATCGACGACCATTTTATTTCTGAGACTATTCTATAGAACGTGTATATTTTATTAGGCGATTAATTTCGCCTCCTTTAATTCGGATATAATAGAAAGAAATTCGTTTTGATTCTGAGAGCTATTGTTGCCCGCCGAACGTTCGGCCATCAACAAACGAAGCCGGCTCACCAGCTCGGCCGGCGAGTCCCAATGAACGTATTCTATCTCATGATTAGAATTATCGAATTTTTTGTATCGCCAAATTCTGCTTATATTACTCGATGGCTGTCTTTTTCGATAAATTATCCATACCGAGACCTTTCTTTTTCTTCGTTATTTTGGATCGTAATTGCATGGGAATCGTAGGAGTCGCCGATGCTGTATTCATCTCTCTTGACGACAACGACGACGGTGACGGCGACGAAGCATGCTGCGGCGAGGAGGAGGCGTAGATATTGTAGTCGCCACGGGCGACGGTGTTAAATTCGGAACGATATAATTTTTATATTTGGGCGTTTTAGGCAGATCCTTGCGAAACAGTTTATTATATGCATTGGTTTTCTTCAAAATATCGATGTAATTTTTACATCTAGCTCGGAAGGATTGCCAGCAGGCGTTTTCTTATTCGAAGGATTTTCTTATAAGTTAACAATCGAAGTAAGCCCTCCGTAATAGGATATTTTTATTTCTAATATTAATCGTAGATCCGTCGTCTGCAATAGCTAACTCTGAATTGCCCATAGACCATTTATTCGAAAGGTCGTCGTATTGAATGCCGATTCCGGTATCGTCTATATTGGGATCCTCGCTTTTGGACAGGATGTCGGCATACTTTTTAAGTAAGGCATCTGAACCGTCGCCGACATTATCAGATTCGTGCTCCGCATTCTGACGTCGAATATAATTAGGATTTTTACTTGCAGAGAATTTTGATAGCGATTTTAACGGTTCTAGTAATTGAGCATGCTTCATTCCGTATTTTAATTGAGCTCGATTTTGATCTCGTTTAAAATCTAAAAATTTTTCTTATCGTTTTAGTGGCCTGCACTACGGCTCGATTTAAATTCGTAGAGTGACGTCGTCGTCGTCCTCGTCTCATCGCAGCCGCAGACATTGCGTTGATGAAAGTTCGCTCGAACGTCGTGATTTTAAATACATATGTAATGATCGAATCCTTTACGGTAGCGGCCCTCGTTTATGGCTTTTTCTTTGTCTACCACTAAGAATCCGTATCCGGCTTTATTGCCATCGCCGTCTTTTTTCCCACGCTAGACGGCACATCTTTTGAAATCTTCGAAGCTCATGTCGGTATTAATGTGCTCCGAATAGATATGTCTTAAGTTCATTTCG
Organism: Platerodrilus igneus; assembly: GCA_036346225.1. Taxonomy (NCBI): domain Eukaryota; kingdom Metazoa; phylum Arthropoda; class Insecta; order Coleoptera; family Lycidae; genus Platerodrilus; species Platerodrilus igneus. The sequence goes on along the minus strand of JARFIW010001700.1, from coordinate 11,064,800 downwards.
TCTTGCAAAAAACTATAATTAAATTTGTATTGTCGCGAATAAGATGCTTCGGTATTCTTGCATACGATTGGCTGAGGTAGAACGCGTCTATATTCTTATGACGGCTCATTGAAAAATATTGACGAATCGCGTTTTGTTCGTGACATTGAATGTCGTCGAAAATGAAAATCGAATTACTCTTAGCATCTTGCGGTGAAATTATTTCAGAATTTTCGCTAAATTCGTAACAGCCTAGTCCCTTGATCGGTCTCAAAACTCGACTCAAAAATCGTATTTGGGCTGAAATAGCGACTTGGAGTAAATGTAAACGTTTTCAAATTCCAATCCGTTGGGTGCCAGTAACAAACTCAAAATCAGGTTTGTTTTACCGCACGCAGAAGGTCCGCATACGATGCATCTTATGCTGGCCGGTAAGAGATCTCCGTGCTTTTGCGCGTTCCAAAATAGGAATAAGGATCATCCTGCTCGACCGTTAGATCCATATTTGCAACCGGTAGAGATTGTTTCTGTTTAATAACCTTCATGTCTATTATTCGCTAATATGACGCGTAACGATTTCCGTAAACGGATCGTATTCGAATATAGAGTCGTGCAAAATTAAGCAGTATGCTTTAGTGGTTTGATCGAAAATGTTGCTGGATTCGATTTCGAGACGTATATCGACGGCCGAATTTTTAATAGATTCTTCTTGACGACTGCAATCGATCACGAACACGGGACAATTGCCAAATTGCTGATAGTCGTTCAAACAACACAGAGCGTAGCTCAAATTGCTCGCGCCTGCATAATAGTTTTCCGGAAATTTCGAATAGTGCATGAACGGGGTCGAATAATCGTTATTGGCAAAGTCCGAATTCATATCTTGAAGTGGAAATTCTTGGGAATTAAGGTATAGTTTTAAATTTGTCAGATTGCAGTGATCGAACTGGGCTGCCGATTGCTTCGCATTATCATACTTGCCATGCTGAAGAGTAAATAGAATCCATCGAGGTTTTTCTAATTCGTTCGAATTCTTAATACGCCAAACGTGAATTTTCGAAGACGGAAAGGACGGCAACTCGTGAAACTCCCAGCGACGAAAGTAAACCACAATTCTGGGATTTTTATGCAAATGATGGAATAAATTTAATTTCGATTCATCGCTAAGCTTTAAATGCGGAACCTTCCACGATATTTTAGTAATTTTAAATGTTAGCTCGTTTTCGTCGCTCTTGTAACAATTGACGTCGCTCTTGGATCTAATTAAAACAAGCTCTTGCGGCATGTTTACGACGGCTCGTTTATAATCCTCGCAAAATCCAAAAATATGCTTTAGAGGCACATTGCACGAGAAGCGTCCGTTCTTAAAAATGTCGGCGTTTGTATCTCCTCGAGGGTCCCAGGTGCTATTGCTCAAACCGTTGAATTTTTTGTGATACGAAGCGAGACCCTTCATCGTGCACGTTATACCAGGCTGCTTACAAACGTCGACCACATGCGTGCTCCCCATTTTGTACTGTATTTCATCGAACAAAAATAATATTGCGTTGTTCGTTATCGTATACGGTTTACCTTCGGTTTTCACCGAAAACGTTCCCTTAATATTAATGTAACTGTCGTAGGTTGCGGTTATAGCATCGGAATTTTGGATTTCTATAATCACTCTATCGCTGTGGTCTGTGTTTCGCGTGAAGGGTAAATACGAATAATAATCTTCTTTCGAAATTGTTTCTTCGTAGCGAGGCCTTTTGAATACGTCTAATTTGGCCACCTCGTCGAAACGTAATTTCTTCAAAGGGGAACTAATCACCGACGAGATGTGATCTGCGACCATTTTCGTGCTACTACCAAAATCACCACGTATTTTACCGCCAACGTTTAGCCATTTCTAGTACTTTTTCTATCTCGTATTCAAAAGCTTGTAGCCGAGCGCTTTTAAGAAACTTGCGTCTGCGCGACTAAGAGCGAGGTTCTTCTTCCTCTTCTTTTAATATGATGTCGCTTTTCACACCTCTTCCGCTTTTTATTTCGTTATGGCCTAACGATGATTTGCGTGCGACTGCAGATTTCGAGAACGTTTTTGCGTTTTATATAGGTTTGTTTTGAGGAAGAAGAAGAAGAAGAAGACTTCGGCAGCAACGACGATAACAATGCCCAACGCGCGGATTTTTCTTAGGTATATTGACGACTGCGGCTAACGTCTGTTGCTGCTGCTGCTGATGCTGACGCTCGTCATCGTAAACGACGCCCATTTTAACTTAATAATAATTTTATTATTCGCGTCTTAGCTCTAGGCGAACGCAAAGGTACGTATCCTTCGAAAAATTAACCGCTTCACCCGTATGATCCACCAGTCTCAACGTAATGTTATCGAATTCGTCCACGCACAGAGGGAAACGAATTATATTGCTGGGTTGTTGTTCTATGCTGTAGCCTGGGGGCACGGTTAGGCCAAATTCGTAAATGCTATGACAAAGTTGATTATTGCGGTACGCTCCCGTCGTAATGTTAGTATCTACGAAAATATTAGATACCGAAATTATTTCCACATCGCGATCGGACGTATGCGAACGACCTTCCTCTAAAATTCGATCATAAAATCCCAGCATTCGACCGATGTTGCCGCGCTTCGTGAAGTCTACGGAGTATTTCGATTTTATTTCGCACTTTAGGGTATTATTATTAGCTCTTAAAGAAAACAAGCCGTCGACCAATCCGTCGTCGTCCAAAGTTACGGACGAATTAATTTCTTTGTTGGCTTTAGCCGACTCCAATATCTTTTTTCTCAGGAACGTGTTTAGCTCGTCTATTTCGTAGCATCCCTCGTCGATGGTGATTTCTTTATCTTTATCGTAATAGAACTTATTATTTCCCTCGTAAATATTTCGAACGGTGTTGCACGTGTAAAGACCCACCAAGCCGCAGGTGTACGTACCGCCATCGTTCAGTCTCACAGGTGGGTATAGCGTACCGCTGCTGATGGTATTTCCATACCCGAATATCGTGAATGTCCTAGACATGACTGTAGCGCTCCGAGGGCATTATGGTTCTTTTATGTAAAAATTTCAACACTAAATGACCACACGATCGTGTTAAAGTCTTGCTCCCTTTCCACGTTATAATATATATCGCTACCGTGAAAATATCTTAAGACTTCCTCGGAGGCCTCAGGTCTCCGAAACTATCGAAGTATATCACCGTATTGGCCCTTTTTATAACCGACCCAATGCGTGCCCGGACCGGATCCATCGTCTAAATTTATAATACCACTTTCGTTTCGCCACGGCGGTGCTAAGCTTCCGTCGCGTCTTTTAGCGGCAACTCGTCTCGCATGTACACGCCTCTAAAATACGGAACACCTTTAGCATATTTGTGCAGATCGAGATCGGTCAATGCGCGCATGGGAGGTGTAAGGGTGGTGGTGGTGGTGGTGGTGGCGAGCTTAGCATTCCTCGGCACCATCGAAGTCATCCGTTTTTTGAATCCCCCGGATAAGGTTTCAAGTACAAGGCGCTACCTTTCTTGTGAGGCTTTAAATACAATCCGCTGCCGACTTTTTTCTCTTCCATGGCTCTGTTGTGACGCGCGTTCTCGTCGAAATACCTCTTTGCATTTTTGGCCGAATTGATGGCGTTTGCGACGCTCGACGCTCCGCCGGCCAGTGCTCCGAGCGCCGAAAGACCCGCAAATATCGGAATCAAAGGCAATAAGCCTCCTCGCTTGGGCACCGGTATTATGCGCGGTACTTTAATTTTCGAACGACCTCCCATCCTGTTGACTATAATTTTGCAGCATTCATCGCGCTCGAAATGAGACGATTATGCGAAGCATCTCCGTGTCCTTTACTCTTGATGCTTTGTTTTCTGATTTCTTTAGATATTTTACTTATAAGACCGCATCTGAAGGAGCATTTTCTGCCGACTTTACCGTTATTGTCTTTGAATTTACCCGAGCATCGACGTACTCGACGTCGTCGTTTTTCGTCGTCGTCGTCCTCCTCGCTGTCGACGATCCAGTTTCACGGCCATTTTCTTGTCTATTCCCATTCCTAGTTTGCGTTTCGCTTTCATTGCAGCCGTTACGCCCAACGCTGCGAGCTTCTCGGACCACTTAGAATCTTTGGCCTTGACTCGCCGCCAAGCCTCTTCTTGCAAGACCTTGTCGGCCTCGTGCCTGCGCTCCACGTCTTTGTGATGCGAATACGCGATGTCGTGCTGCTTGCACGATTTGTCTAGAGGATTAATACCTTTGTCTCCGCGGTTTAAACGCTCTTGTAGCCTGGTTCCGGGACCGCAGAAGTTATGACCAGGAAGGTGCAGTTCGAAGGGCAATTTATTTAAGAGGTTGTTGAACAACCCTTCACCCCCGTGTACCAACATTGACTAACATCTCTCCTGCAATAACGTAACAATTTAAATATATATATATATATATATATAAAATAACTACATACAGAATAAATTTTATTTACAAAAAGGATCATACACTATCTTTAAAATACAAAGGTTTCATTTCGACATTTAAATTCTTTTGATATAAACATAATACGTCATCGACAATTTCGTGAGGAAATGGCGCGTGATTTCTAATAAGCCGAGTCTGTTGATGTCGTAAAGAACGTTTAGGGTACTTAGGGATGGATTTCCAAATACGTATTCGCTTATCATCTCGACTCGACATAAGATCTGATCCTGCACGTTCGAATAAAGTCCAGCATCCTCGAGGAGGGACGCCTTCACCTCCATCGTCGTCGCCGTCGCCGCTACTGCTCTTGCACCTGTTATACGCGTAAGCTCCGAACTCTTCGGGAAGGCAAGTGGCGACGCACTCTATATTTCTATCGTAGAACTCTTGAAAATCTTGTCCTTTCAATATTTCTAATTTGAGCATTATAAGAGGCGCTAGAGTAAACACTTTTGCAAATTCTTCGCGGAGAGAGAAATTCGCGCAACATTGTATCCGGATCCTGTTGTTGTTGATTCTAATGCGGCGAGAGCCGCAGCAGTTTTGCACCTCGACTCTATGAATGGACTCGTATTCGTCTTTAAATTCCACTTCCAAGTATCCGTCGATCGTCTGATGCATTTCACGCCTCCAGTGCCATACGTCTGCGACTACGGAGGCGGCGGTACGCCTGCAGATGCAACCGTGGCAGTATCCGAGCGGTTGGAAAAAATTTTCTAAATTTATGTTCGATATTGATAGACGACAAATCTTTCCACTCGTTTTCGTCCATTTGCAATTCGCCTTCTTTACAAAATCTGTTGGGGCATATAAGTCTGATAACAGGGCTAAAATCCATATTGCTCTTTCGTTTGGTTAAGCCCACTTCGATCGTATGACCGTGAGCGCACCATTGCGCATTCTCCTTGGAGGAATTCAATCGGTATTCGGTGCTACATATCAGGGGATCCATCGCCTGATCGTTATCGTAGACATGAATACCTGACAAAACTTGCGGCGATCCAGATACTGCACGTAGATGATGATGATGACGAAATTACGTCATCATCATCGTTATTTAAAAATACTTGACTGTCGTCACCACTTGTATGATTATTTTCGTCTTGAATATACTTCACCATAATTGCTATTTAATTAAGTGCAAAATTTCACGCACACATACACACCCTGAACGAAGATACCTCCCGGTTAGAACTGAAAATTATTTTGCATGCGTAGGTTTTCGTTCGAGCTCAAACGATGTTGCTCATGCGCGCATAGTTTATTTTATATTTGTAATAGATGTAGTATGCCCACGCTCCTATTAATTGCATAAGTACGATGTGTTCTAAATACGTCCATACACCATCTGAACTATCAAATTCTCGATCTTTTTTTTCTCGCTCTCTCTTCTCTTTCGAAGGCGATTCGTTTATGATTCCATGGCATGACGTACCATTCGGTCTCCGTAAAACTGCTATTATATTTAAATCTTATTTTAAACATCAGAAAAGGATCGATGCCAACTCCGTCTCCGACACAATCGCCCGCGGATCCATTGTTCAACCATTCGGCACCGTCGTCGTCGTCGTCGTCGCCGTCCTCGCCGTCGCCGGATCCATCTACGTTTTCTATTTCTCGTCGTCGTTGAAGGCGTCCTCCTCCTCCTCCTAGATAACTTTTATAAATTAAAAGGTCTCTCGATACCGCGGACGATGACGACGACGACGACGTCTCTGATGATGGCGATAAGGGAACCTCTTCCGAATGGTTCTGTTGCTGCTGCTGCCATTGCTGTTGCAGCTGCATGGTAATTAATTCCATACGTTTCCAATCTTTAGAGCGAGAGCATCTTATTTGTTGTTGTTGTTGTGACGACTCGGACTTCGACAATGCCAAAACGTCTTTATTTTCAACAACCTCGAAACATACGAATGCATTCGGAGGATCTACGGGAACCGGATTTCTTTGCCAGGAGGGCACGCTCGGTTTAAATATGTATAGGTAATTATTACATATTAAAGAGTAGGCGAGATATGCTGCGACGGCTGCGGGCGGTCCTTTAGGAGTCATTTCGAACAATGAGCATTTTAATTGCATTCATAGGTTTTATTGCAGGGCTGCGATGTGTTGTTGTGCGCGCGTACATATGGGGTAGAACATGCGCATTCAGGACACGATTTTATTTGCAGAGGAGGTCCATCTATCTAATCTGCATGCGACGACGATTGTAAGCCATGCGCTAAACAATAGCGATGCGTCCATAATTGTTTTGCAAATACTCCGGTAATTTATCGAAATTTCTGGCGACGTCTTTACTTGCATGCCTCTCGATATACTCGAGCGGTAATTTCGTAAGATCCTCGACCGTCAACATTCTTCTATATTACAAACGTATATGATTATTAAAAATAAACATATCATCTCGTAGACAATTTTCTTATCCCCTTCCTTAAGAATGCATACTATAGGTTCCTGCATGATTTATATTGACGCCTAAATTTAATATTCTCGAAAGAGCTAACCCGCTCTGCTTTTCGGTATATTCGTCCAGTTTATTGTTCAATTCCTGAATGGCTTCGGGTTTAACTTGAGTTTGAAAGTCTTCAATTTTAAAATTTTATAATTTTTAGTAGTAAAATGTCTGAGCGATGACGACGATGATGATGATGACGATGTATCCACGGCTTCTGAAGACGATGATGTTGATGCGTTGGGCTTTACGTATTCACCGTTAAACACGAAATTAATTTTAAGAGATCCAAATTTTCTCAAACATTTTCTCAAACGTCGCTCTATTAGGGCGAATGCATCTTCTAAAAATTGCATGGGATCTATGTGATATAAATTGACCACAGCACTCGAACGTATCCTGCGGGCGAAAGCCGATTTCAAATCGACCCACACGATATTGTTCGACGTTCTACGTCTTTTGACATTCTTCTTTGATGTTAATCTATCGAAATTTTCAGCAGGATCGTCGACTTCGACGTCGTTCGCATAACCCTCGTCGTCGTCCTTCGCACTAGTATTATCGCCGGATCCATTCTTTTACTAATACCTGCCCTCTGATCGCCCTATCACGCTTGCTTTTGCATTAGAAACGATCTGATTACATTTCAGATTTAGCAGCATCGATTCATAGTGACGTTTTCGACCTACGTTGCAAGCACTTTTCAATTGTTTTAAAATTGCACGCGTTGAGGTAGGCGCGTCTGGAATTTTAATTCGTCCGAAGCTTGAGACATTTTTACACTTTCGACACACGATGTTTACCGTTCGAATAATTACACAATAATAAATAGAAAAATATTTTGGATATTCTTTTACCAAGACGACGAAACTATTATTCGTAGTAGGGAGAAATTTTTTCAAATACAAACGCAGCACGCAATTTTTCTTATCGACACCTGTAATAAAAACCTTGCGGTTATTTCCCCCAGCCTTATTCTTCTTATACTTCATCATAATTGCCTACGACACATCGAGCGTAACATTTTTCAAATTATTAAAAGATTACTTGAAACGTCTTGCACGTGTCCGATGAGATAATCCCAAAACACACTCTTAAAACAAAAACACGTTCGCACCACTTGCGCGCCCTTACGATATTTCTTCTTAGACTAAAACACGCACGCCCCCTACACACCTATACACATAACGATACATACCTTTCTTTTCGAAAATAAAACAACAACAACACCGCCCCCGATCGATATCTACACACACACTTTTATCACGAGGGCGGCACGACTTCCACGTTAACTTCACCGACAAACCATACATACCCTACACCCTACACGCACACACCTGCACATACATACCTCTCTTTTATATAATACGCACACCCTTTACAAGATATTTATGATCCTTTTAAAAAGGGCCGGCCGGCTTCTCCATAGCCATACTATCGTTATCCTCAAACCTAACTAATACTAACACACACACACACCTACACATACATGACCTTCACACATACATACTTCTCTTTTCCATAATACACACACCCTTTACAAGATATTTATGACCCTTTAAAAAGGGCTGTCCCAGCTTCTCCATAGTTATACTACTATTGACAATGTGGCTTTTCTGTTTCCGTTAAATATGGTTGTGTCGTGTCTGTATTTTTACATTTTCTTACGGGCGGCTTATTACGTGTATTGGAATAAGTCCATTCAATTTTCAATTAGTGTGTGTTAATGTAAAATCCAATCTTTTCCATTTGCTACCCTGTGCATCATTGATAGCCTGCTGCACCAGCAATTTACCAGATTGGTAAGTAACTTTACACTTTATGAAAGTTCGATTAATTACAGAATGCTGCATTTATTAAGAAACTATCAATCCTACGTTTTTCTTTCAATTTCAAATACTATAGCCGAAATCTCTAAAGAATGCATTCGCGTCATAGGTTTCTGAATTAAACACCGACATACTTTTAATGTATATCGCTTTTAAATTTCAACTATAATATTAAAAAACGCTGCATTATCGATGGTCCTAACTGCTTTTGAGCTACTCTAAGGAAATAAGATTTTATGCCTTACATTACTTTCCAATACGTCCGGTAACGGGGTTGCATTAACTTTGTGTAACATAACTAATATTTTTGAAAGTAGTCTTGACTCCATCTACAAATTATTCTGTGGGCGGCCTTGAACTAGGTTGTTATCAATGAAGTGTGAGCAGGTGATTTGTCATGATACAACAGCCAGTTTTGGCCCTCCCACAATTTGGGTCTTTTTCGTAGCACATTTTCTCACAACTCCCTTAAACGTTACACTAAAAATATGAGTTTACAGTAATAATAACTGGCACGTACTCGCAATGGACAATTATGGAAAGGTCGTCCTAAGCGATGATCATCTTCACGTGAAATTCTATTGGCCCTAAAACTAACGTTGCACACAAAACTCATGTTCTGTTACCGAAATACTCTTTGGAAGCTTCCCCAAGCATTGCTAAAATTTCGATTGGCGATTTACTGAGTTTTAAATAAAACTCGATGCGAGTTCCTGGTTCGAATTGATCAGTCAATAAAATTCGCAATAGAATGTTAACGCTGGATTACGAAACAACGCGTAGGCCGAACACGCCCTCCCCCCGCACTTCCCCAACGTAAAGGATTTTACAGCATGTCCAACTACCATGCTGAGTACAATCAGAGAACATTCTGAAGCATTTCGTACAATCAAGTGTTAGAAGTATTGAAATAACAAAATGATTCTAAAATCGGCTACTAATAAGTTGACCGCAAATTTGGGTATAATAAGAGTGCTAGCATTTTAAAATATTTGAGTTCAGTGGAATTATCTCTAACCAGTAAATTTATTATCCAAATTTTCAGAACTCATACAATATTACTCCAGCGACACCAATTATAGAAAACAATCAATTTTAGAAAACATCTCATATTGACAAGAATGCACTACATCTTATTTGCTAATCCTAATCACATAAACATTTTTTATATTCTTCCTAAATTAAACGATATCTATTAAGTAGATCCAATATTTTGCCAATAAAATATTTCATCATCATCCTTTCGTCATACAAAATAAACTCATCAAAAGCAGAAAAACAAACTGAAATATCGCAGAGAACCGTGCTTCGTTTCATCTGTAGCAATTCTAAAGCGATTGATCTCAGACAAGTGTTTACATGGTCAATATAAGTCCAGATTTCAATTAGAAGTCGGTATTTGCAAAGCTCTCGTTATGATTTCATATCGAACAAGTCAACTACAGTCTCATACGCCAATGTTTACGTATGGACTTATTTAATATATACAGATATAGACGAGCAGTCGTCTACGATATTGCTGCTTGTGGAAAAGAGGGACCTTTTCAATAACAGTTAATTTTTATAATTTTACTAAAAGGTATTAAAATAGTATAGCACTTTCGCTTTTTTCAAATTTCAGACAGTAAAAAGGATCGGTTTATTACTTTCAGTAGCAATCCTATCAATTACTCAATGTAGATAAGCACGCTGCATAAAAATACTTTCGGTGATTTTGAATGATTTAAATAATTTATTATTGTGGTAGGAGTGTTGATTTAGTTTAGATAATTTTTAATTAAATTGCCAACTGGTTATTGTGGTTTTTACTATGCTTCATGACTTTTATCCGATGTTTTGAGTAGATTTCATTTTACTAGGTTTCGTAAACTCAACATACGTATATTGTGGAATGATTTTTATAGCGTAAACTATATGCCTCACACAAAACATAAACATTGTTTAACTGGTGCTGACTAGCTGTAGCTAGATCTAACTGCTGTAAACCTGCTGCAAAAATCAAACACAATATTTTATTAAAATAAGTATGATGTCAGAAATAATTAAAATAAGAAAAGAATTCTATTACTTGCTCGTTAAAGTCCCTCCACATATTCTTATATTTATTATGTTGCTATCACACAACAACCCTCAAACAAATTTAATTCATTTTTTCTTGTGAGCGCTACTTCAAAGCCTACTTCCGTATGTTCTGTCACCAACACGTGTAAAAATGGTAAAGCTTTACTCAGTTTTCTTCGATCATGAGAGCCACGTAAATTATATAAAGGGTAAAACATATATAATCAACTTTTCAAATTGACCAGCAAGTCAGTTCTTGTGATTGATATCCAAAAGCCAGTACTACTGATTCATTATGATTGTTACCAAATAGTACAAATAGTACAAGCTATGCTAATTAAACCACATATTACACAGTCAGTGATTGTTATTCTGATTAAAACACACTTATTCTCTCATTACACAGTCGGTGATTTTTATCCCGACTCCAACTTTGCACGTCAGCGATTTATATTTGGACATTGAGCAATTACTCTATTTTTACACGGTCAACGATTGACATGCTGTCAAAAAATCCACAAGTCGCTTACACCTGGAGATATCAAAGCACCACCTCGACGACGTTGTCAGCCAGCCAGGTCTTGTCAGCGGATTAACGTCGTTCAGCCGTACCACCATCAGTTGTGGAAGCACCAGCTTCGGCAACGTCATCGATCCTCACTTAATAAGTGTCAGTATCTTTTTTTGTACGAATAATAAATTAATAGGCCATAATAACATAATCTTTAGAGTCGACCAACAAAGTTGTGACACTATGCAAATACAAATTATTGAAATATGGTGCATGTGAGCTGAAAAACGAAATAACCCAATGGGCTTTAGTTTCTACTAAACTCAGTTTAAATTTTTTTTAAAACATACTGAAATTCTGATAATAATCACAAAAACATTAGAATTTCTTTATGATGATTTGGTTGATTGTATTAGGTTTCCGACCCGTGGTTTGGATATTCTAGCAATTCAACAAGGACAAACAGCACACATTACTATAAAAATAAATCACACTTCTCGATACCAATGAGGTAATAAACAGAGTTATTCTTAGAAATCTTACATCATTACGTTGTACTATGTTCCAAACGTAACAGTCAACTCTAGAATAGAGATAATTTTATATATAAGCAAAAACAATCGAGGTTAGATTCAGTAATTTGATTCCTTTCAATTTACGCGATCGACAATGTAATAATTCATTCATAATTTCGCGTCAACCAAGTAAATATAACGTCGATTATGACGTCAAAATAACATGTAGATTCTACATATGAAATTTATACGTTTCAATAGTTTGAAATATAGAAGTTTTGGTTTTGTAATATACAGTGAAGATGGAAAATTCTTCAATACAAAAGTTATTTCAAATTAATTTATTAGAAGATACACTTTTGGTAACTGATGTTCTAAAGATTTAAGCGAATATGGATGATTTTGTAAACTGGGATTTGAACGCAATTTAAAATAAAAGCAGGGAGGATTTAATAACAGTGAGTAGAATGAAAAAATGATTTGGATAAGCGCCTTTTAACATATAATCATAAATATAAAATTTTGGAATGCTTTGAGTGTATCTAAGGTTTCAGTATTTTTGTAATTTGAATTTAAGGTAGAATAAGTCTTAATCATATAATATTTTTTGTAAGGATCTTTACCAGAAAAGATTGTGACAAAAGTCTGAAACACTCTGGCCTTCTTTATAGACTGTCTGTCAATGGTTTTTTGGCCAAACAACCTTACAAACGTGGAAATAAAAGCCAAGATAAATAAGCCAAGATTGGCGAAGAACATTTTTATAATTAAGTAAATGAGTGCTGTTAGGAATAATTTTAAGTTTGAAAAAAATTATGCTGTAAATGTTCTATATTCTTTTGTATAAAAGAAAATGGTTTTTGAATGTATAGGTTCTTTATGATATTGCTGTGTTTGATTTGATTTTGTATATTTCATTACTTCTGTTGAGCTAGCCAGGCAAAGAAAAGAAAATTTAGAAAAAAAGGTGTCAGTAAATTCAAATATACAATGCTTGTACCTGTGTCATAGCACTTTTAGCGACGTTCCTACGCACAGACGTTATTACAGCACTCATTTGGCGGAGTTAGCGACGCTCCAACGTGCGACCCTTGTTATATCAATATATATATATATATATATATATATAGCTATGATAAGAGGGTAGATTAAGTCATAGGGGTTGTAAAATAAATGTAAATAACTTTAACGTTAAAAGAAACCAATAATTCCACAAATTATAGGAGTAAATCGACTATTTTACAAAATGTCAATAGCTAGCACACTGTATATAAATTATATTTAATTTAATGCATAAGAAAGAAGCTCAGTTTCAATAATTAGATAATATTTAACTAAAATAAGAATGTGTACGTCGTATAATATGTTTTAAGTTAAATTTATAAGTCCAAAATTAAATAGAAATGAGTAAAAGATAAGGTTCTAAACGCAACAAACTGCATCAATATAAACACATTATCGGCAAACATAGATAAACTGGCATTCTAGATATTTAACAATTTCGTCAAAAATGTGAACGCATGAATAAGTAAACGCATTCTGATACGTCATTACTAGAAAATGAATACGTGACAAGGAATATTATATTCACTTGAAAATCCAACTTATTTTGTGATCCAAACATGCCAGGCCTGTCTAATCAAAGTAATATTTGTTGTAAATAATTTTATTGTTTTTGCATATATCAAGAATTGAATTGTTTTATCCTTAAATTTATATTTGAAATTAGAAATGCTTATAAAGTATATATTTTAGTAATCATATTTTTCACTTTAAATACCTAATTTTTATATCTGAGCAACAATGATTTCTTAAAGAAAATATACATATTGTCAGAACGTATATGGTGTTCTCTGCTTGATAATTCAATTATGTTGTTTATTTTTCAGGTTTAAGTTAATAACGTTTTTAGATACACTCTAGCCGTGGCTCCATCGATGAGGTGGACTAGTAATTAATATTTTTTGGTCATACATGAGGGTTTCCTTATTTCCCTTGTGGGTTCAACTTTATTCGTGTTTTCATAAATGCAGTGGCGCTTAAATTTCTTTTGGTCAATAAATCGCTCATGACCATAGCTCATGTCTCTCCGCATAAGGTAATTCTCAAGCTGAGCCCGCTAGTAACGAGGTTTCTATAATTTTATAGCCACCCTTTAACTTTTCATACTTGGGCTCATCTCTGATTGTTAGGAATCTCAAGTGTCTATATTAGCGGTAGACGTCTTGGGACAAAGCTTGTAACATACTAACCATTAACGAAAGCAGACGTCTTGGCGTGTCTGTGAGCAGTTTTATTGTTTATCTAATGGCGAACCGTTACGCCCATGCTGTTTTACCAAGCATCTTTAGCTGATAAACTCAGCAGACGTTCAACAAAAATGTCAACAAATATTGGTTTACATTATATGTTGCTTCCTCGACCAGTGCGCACGCGTTACCGTTATGCGCGTGTCTTTACGGAGCACTCAATTTCAACCAACAAAAGCTTTGATAGAGTTGGACTTTAAATAACGCGGAATAATTTTCTAATGAACCCTCAGGAATTATCTTTAGATTTCATGGCCAATAATAAACAAATGGTATAAAACAGCTACATTTACATACTATTTAAAAAAGAAATAATTCAATGAATGTATAACCTAAACGTATTAATTTCGCCGAAAAATAGGTACGAGTAGGGTAAAATCAAGAATCCTGGCGCCACATTTGCTCCCAAAACCCACATTTGCTCCCACATTTACATGTAAATCCCCATAAGGAGCAAATGTGGAGGAGTGATCCCACATTTGCTCCCACATCTAAACCAAATAGTTTTCTTCGACTAGCCATTTTTTATCTTTCATCTGAACCAAAAGTTTTCTTCGACTAGCCATTTTTTTATCTTTTATCTGAACCAAATAGTTTTCTTTGTCTAGCCAATGCATCTTTTGAGATAAACCTATCTTGTTTGGTATTAATTAACATTAGAATTTTCTCAGCTACCCGAATCTCTAGGAATTTTTCAGCTATCATCACCCCCAAGGGAGCTACCCTGATTTTAAGATTTCTTACCTGTTGCGACTTTTGAGCGTTCTTATAAATTTTTTTATACATGCGATACATTAAATTAGCTTAGAATTTTACACACAACCCGAATCTGCAAACAGATTTGAAATCGGACCACGCCCTGCAAAGTTACACATATACCCTCTGCGAGATAAATCTTTCTCCACATTTCCATCCACGAGATAAACCTACCTTGTTTGGTATCAATTAAGATTAGAATTTTCTCAGCTACCCGAATTTCTAAGAATTTTTAGATAACGCCATCCCCAGGGACCTACCCTGATTTTAAGATTTCTTACCTGTAGCGACTTTTGATCGTTCTTATAAATTTTTATACATGCAATACATCTTGTTAGGCTAGAATTTTATGTAGAATCCGAATCTGTAAACAGATTTAAAACAGGACCACCCTTACCATTTTACACACACCTCTAAATTATAACTTTCCTGCAGCTTATACCTAAAAGAAAATCTAAAACCATTCTTAAAACTTTTTATTACAGACAATTTTTACTAATACAGTTTAAATTTTGTAAACCACATTTCTAAATACATATTCACAATTTTTATTTTGAACCTAGAACTTCTCATATCGGCTCATACTTATTAATATTTATTTCTAAATAGAGCACCTTTTCCAAAGACCAACCGGACCCGCATGTTTCAAATTCCTCTGATTTTGTTCTTATGGTTTCGCTTAAGACCTCGTACATATTTTCCAGATTACTAGAAGACGTTATAACCACATTTTTGTGTTAAAGGATTTCACATCGGAATTCTCTTCCCCATTTTGGTGTAAACGCCGTAGAGTTCGCAGTAGACTTTTATTGCTGTATGTTGTATTCTTTTTCATTTATTAATCGAATAAATCGCTCTTTCTGCTTCCAAAGAAACTCGGCACTCCATCGTCGAGACTGGCGTTCTTTATGCGATAGCTAGCCATACGGTTGTTAAACGCTGTGCTAACCATTTCTACACAATCGTCGCTAGTAGCGGTAACTGATGCATTTTATGTTTGTTGCTCCTTAAGTGTGCGGCATAGGTAGTTTTTCCATTTCGAAATCGCATACTTTACACATAATTCGTGATTGTTTCGTACAAGGCCCTTTAACAGCTGGCGGAGCTGAACGTTTACGGCTTAATGACATACCGTGCTGTTTTCCTTGTGTCGCTGTAAGTTGCCCATTCTCGTAAAAGCGATACCGCAAGTCTCACAGTTTAAGTACTTTGCTGCGGACGGATGTATAAGCAACCGGACGATGTTACACCACAACATTTGTTCTGGTGCCGTTTGAGCATCCTCCTGGTAAAGTAGACGTGACACAGCTCGCATTTAGAAACGTTTGCAGATACCATTTTAGTACAAAACAAAATCCGCACTATAGCACTTGACTTGTAAGCGAACTAACTTATAACTAAAGAGTTTACTCTTGCGCACCTGCTTTATGTACCCTATAGAATGCAAACCGAAGGTTTCCGAAGACACCGAACGAAGTTGAGGATTCATCGGGGAACTAAATGACGTCATAATCCTTGCTGCTCGTCCAATACATTTAGCGTCAATGCACGCACCTGGTTCGCATCGTCGATGGTGCGAATACCGTTAGTAGAAACATCGGAAAACGTCTTCCATGTTATACGGATCGCGTGCATATTAAAAATCCAAAGGGTGATAGCACACGCACACAAATTGTGTGCAAGTCGTGTGTAGAAGATGCAGTGCTACTATAACCAAAAACACTTTAAACCATTACTAAGAAAATACCAACTTGCTCTCTACAGGATACTTACTAATAAAGTAATTTAATTTTAAATAACTACGTCATACTTTAGGAAATGGTGGGCTTGAATATTTTCCAAATGAATCACCAAGCGAAAGTATATGCTTAGCAGTATTTAAATTAACCATTAATTTCCCATTTTTACGACCATGGTTAATTATAGATTAAAATTTAATTTGTGCACGTTCGAGCTTCTCGTAAACTAACATATTTTATAGCAACAATGCGTTGTATAATACATGCATACCCTTCTCTGCGCTACTGCTATTCTTGTAATTGCTAGAAAAGTCACTCTCCTTTTACTGTTAAGACTGGGCAAAGCACCATTTTTTATACTTTCTATAGCACATCGCGCACTTTTTCGTCTGATAATTATGCTTCTGTAGGCTTTTACACTTTCGCATAGCGGTCGGCCGCATGTAATGATTTCTAGAACCGGTAAGTACTCGATATCGTCCAAATAGAGAATTAGATGCTCGATGTCTGTCAACTTCCAATTCCCTCGTAAAAGGTAGCAAATACTCAGTCAATAATCCATTATACTTTGACCCGCTCCTGTTCTGATAATTTACAAACATTTTTCAAACGACAATAGGCCGAGAATTTTTAAACCTCCGAGGGATCTTTAAGTCGTGATCAATTACACATCCGAGCTACGCGTAAACTAACATATTTTGTAGCAACTGTATAATACATGCATACCCCTTCTCTGCGCTACTGCTATTCTTGTAGTTGCTTGGAAAAGTCAGTCACCCTTTTACTGCTAGGGCCGCTAAAAGCACCATTCCATACTTTCTTTATAAGTGTAGCACATCGCGTACTTTTTGTCGGATAATTAAATCTTTGTTTATGTAGGCATTTACATTTCGCTTATTTAAACATCTAATACGATTGATTAACCACTTTCGATTATTCTAACGGAGACCACCATACGCACCGTTCTTTTGAATCCAACAATCCTATGGGCTTCCACGCACTAACACCTGACGTATTTTTCTTACTATTTGTTAAACAAAAACTACCGGTATCGCCATTGTGGACGTAAACAGATGTTTGTGGACGTGTACGAGAATATGTAACCATATACATTAACCAGTCTAAGCTATTTTATTTAGTCCACGAAAACTACTATTTTCTAAACCACAATTAATAATCGTCTTTATAGGTTCCACATTTCGACCATTACCCAATGGCTGGTGCTACGTACATGGAAACTTTAATTTCTTATTGGAGAGAATTCTTATTCTCCCGCGCACTGCTGCGTAGTTGCATGCCCACCCCTTTTGGAGGTATATGCTCGTTATAGGTTGTAAGACCCTCGGTTTTACTTAACTACAATTCGTGAGACCCTTTAATCTTTTTAATCGTATCTTTCTCGCCTACAATACAGTAGGACTTAACATTACTACCAACAAATTCTAATACTGGATCCCCATTAAATACGTCTTTAATTTTCCCTACAACTTTTTTGTTGACAAGTGTTATATTGTATTTATTATACGCGGGTAGTCACTCTTTTAAGATAAATATATTTTGCTAGGTATCAACTAATATTAAATTTTCTAGGGACCCCAAATATGTAAACAGATTTTAAATAGGACCACCCATACAAAGTTATGCGTTTTAAAGACTAATTTTTACCCATCTTTATTTAACTCCATCTTTAAAACCTTTTTCGCTAACCAAGACATATGCCTTAGCCAACCATCGCCCGAGAAATCTAAAACCGCCGTGTCCCGCGAATACCACGTGGAGATAACACGTATACTCTGTCAACCAGGATAGAAGCCGGAAGGATTTGGAAGGTGGGAGAAGAACTTAAAATTATGGAATCTTAAAACTAATATATACAAATATAAACAACTATCTTATATCTTTACGCCCCCATGCGTAGATTGTTGTACTATTAGGAATGATGTACCTTTGTCATCTTCCTCGATAAACTAATTTTATTAATAAGCTGCGTATGCAAATCGTATTTTTTACTCCGGATACATACGCAGGCAAGTACTCGATACCATCCAAATAAAGAATTGGATGCTTGGTGACTGTTAACATCCGCTTCCCTCGTGTACGCCCAGACACAACCCAGCCCATGAGCACCCCTGCGCATGCACACCCGCCCATGCGCACCCCTGCGCGTACGCACCCCTGCCCATGCGCACTGCCCATGCGCCCCTCTCTGTGCGACTGCTATTTCGTGGTAACGTCACAGCCTTTTATAAATAAAGAACAATGTTATATACTATTATAAAATGTTTATTCCGACATTATACATAACAAATTTAAAATATTTAATGCCAAGCATGGGGTCATTTAAACTTAATTTTAATACAAAGTTATACACAGAAGACAGTCCTTTCTTTATGTTTGTTTGGAGTGGCTTTAATTTTATCTAATTTTATTCGCAGCTTAAAATTTAAATCGATACCCAAGTCCTCTATCTCCTTTTCTAACCAATAGTTTGATACATAGAGACCGTCTAGGTTTTCGAATTGTAAAATGTACCGAAGTTTGCCTCTATATTTAAAGTCTTTGATTCCGCCGACAACTAGATCCATTCCTTCGTGTAATTCTTGCAGCTTCTGACAATCTTTTAATCGCAGCTTTCCCACTATATCCTGCATACGTATCTTGTAAGCTTGATCGACTTCTTCTTGTCGGTATTGAGGAAATCCTTTTCTCCCACACACCGTTGTGTAGTTGCATATTCACCACTTTTGGGAATATATGGTTGTTATAGGTTGTAAGACCCTCGGTTTTAAATGATCCGAAAGGTTCTTTACTAGGCAAATATACAATGTTTAACGGACCCCCTTTGCGTGTGGTGTACGCAAAGATTACGAAACCCGCATTCCTTAGTTCGTCTTTGTTATCTGCCATTTTGATAAATACGTTTTTAGAATAACCTTTTAAAAAGTATACGGATTTAGTACCATCCTTTTCTGCAAGAACGCCTACATAACTAAAAGAGTCTTTCTTACTAACCGCAAATGCATGCAACTTGTAGAAACCAGATGTATCTAAGTCAGTCCATCGGCACATAAAATAATCTTTTAATTCTTCCTCATTTTCTCTAATAAGATGTTCTTTGTCTAACACATCTTTGTATTGATCGCGTATTGTCGCAGTGTTTTCATATGGTCATGTGGTCATATGGTCATATGGTCATATGGTCATGTGGTCATGTGGTCATGTGGTCATGTGGTCATGTAGTCATGTGGTCATGTGGTCATATGGTCATATGGTCATGTGGTTATGTGAGCAGGGAGATTAAATTTGGTATATGAGGAACCTACATATATCCGGACATGTGTTGATGCGCAACCCTGCCGACCTAGGTCGGATAACAAAACAGTTCCTAAACCAGAGAATGTAAGCGATATGGCGGTGTCCGACATATTCGACTATTTTCGGTAATATACGCCCCACTCTGTAGGATACATGAGGGAACAGATTTTCGTATTCAATTTAGTATTTGACGGTATCTAGAACGGTAAACATGAGCGTCTCCAAGGTGATTAACGTTTCTCAACTTCTTGGGAATAAAGTGAAACCGACAAATGAGCGATTTGGATTATGGCTGTTGGCAGAAAATATGTGCAACAATAATCTGGTGACAGATATTGGTAATATTTGTTATGTCGAAGGCGAAAAGATGCTGACTGGCGGACTACACACACCAATTACAGAACCATTTTGTGACAATATAATGTTGGTTAAAATTTGCGACCTTTCTGACACCGAACAAGCATCTGCAAACAAACGGATGTTTATCCTAAAAAAAGAAATTTGTGGTGCATTTAACAGCTATCTACGAAGAAAGTTTGACCGATTTGTTTCCGCTAGGCATGGTGTTAAAGCTAAGCTCCCGTTTTCTCTGGAAAGCACTAACAAGATGGGTCAGAGAGTAAAAGAAATTATCGGAAAAGAAGACATCGAATGCATTAATAAAAAATTCCAAAATCCTATATGTGTTCCATACAAAGTGGAACTAGCAGATGTTAAGTTGGAAACTTTATTGGAGGAACTACCAGATATATTAGACGAAGTCGAAAAGATTATTTCTATCTTTTGACATGGATGTAACCCAAGATTTTGCAGGCATATTTAGCAAGATGGAGATGTGTAATTATTTAACTACAAACCATAACTTTTGCTATAAGGGCGAATACGAAGAAAAGTGTAATATTATAGTTGACAACGATAAAACTGCGGGGATTGATTGTTTAACATGGCTAACAACCAATGCAAGAATTAAGATTTACAACAAATTTGTGTGCCAGATAACAAGTCCTGGTGTTAATAAACAACTTGGCAATCATATACTAGATTTTTACGTTGTCCAGATGTACGTTTAAGGAAACATTTGCGTCTACTTTGGCCAAAGAACATGGTATTACGCGATTGGAAGCGACAATATACAACTGTGCAATTGGAAGCTATGTCAGTGCGGAACGGGTGTATAAACCCTTAAAAGACTGTTTAACCTTATTGGAAGATAGTAAGTTATACTTCCTAAAGGCGCCAATGTACTCGGTACCACTTACCAAAATGTGGAGTAAGCTATCGGACAAGCTACAAAATAGCTGCTGTTTAGTGTATAATAACCTGCTACAGTACGTGTATTGGGGAATGGCAATACAAAGAAATTGACGGGCTTGCAAATTAAGTTGTCCAAAACCAGAGGAAAAGGAAAATTGATAAAGTATGTGCTTTCGGCTTTTAGTTTTAACTATTTACCTGTAAATTATTTGGAGATAGTAGAGGAAGATGTCCAAGATAAAATAAAAATCTTACACAAGTGCTACATTAAAGCAGGTAGTACATATTTTACACAATCTGCACACCATATTCTACAATTCCAAAAGAAATAGTAATTTCGGACTTGGGATTGATAGATACGCCTAACATTCGTCCAGAGGTTGTACGACAACGCGTAAATATTGGTAGTAAACTCTATCCGTTTACGCTAAAGGAAATTGCCCCATTATGTATACCATACGCTGTAAGTGGAAGGAAAAGACAACTGGAATTAGAGGAAATGGATGCAAAAGGCGAAAATTGGACTACATGGAAAACACTGCGACAATACGCGATCAATACAAAGATGTGTTAGACAAAGAACATCTTATTAGAGAAAATGAGGAAGAATTAAAAGATTATTTTATGTGCCGATGGACTGACTTAGATACATCTGGTTTCTACAAGTTGCATGCATTTGCGGTTAGTAAGAAAGACTCTTTTAGTTATGTAGGCGTTCTTGCAGAAAAGGATGGTACTAAATCCGTATACTTTTTAAAAGGTTATTCTAAAACGTATTTATCAAAATGGCAGATAACAAAGACGAACTAAGGAATGCGGGTTTCGTAATCTTTGCGTACACCACACGCAAAGGGGTCCGTTAAACATTGTATATTTGCCTAGTAAAGAACCTTTCGGATCATTTAAAACCGAGGGTCTTACAACCTATAACAACCATATATTCCCAAAAGTGGTGAATATGCAACAACACAACGGTGTGTGGGAGAAAAGGATTTCCTCAAATACCGACAAGAAGAAGTCGATCAAGCTAACAAGATACGTATGCAGGATATAGTGGAAAGCTGCGATTAAAAGATTGTCAGAAGCTGCAAGAATTACACGAAGGAATGGATCTAGTTGTCGGCGGAATCAAAGACTTTAAATATAGAGGCAACCGTCTGTACATTTTACAATTCGAAAACCTAGACGGTCTCTATGTATCAAACTATTGGTTAGAAAAGGATATAGAGGACTTGGGTATCGATTTAAATTTTAAGCTGCGAATAAAATTAGATAAAATTAAAGCCACTCCAAACAAACATAAAGAAAGGACTGTCTTCTGTGTATAACTTTGTATTAAAATTAAGTTTAAATGACCCCATGCTTGGCATTAAATATTTTAAATTTGTTATGTATAATGTCGGAATAAACATTTTATAATAGTATATAACATTGTTCTTTATTTATAAAAGGCTGTGACGTTACCACGAAATAGCAGTCGCACAGAGAGGGGCGCATGGGCAGTGCGCATGGGCAGGGTGCGTACGCGCAGGGGTGCGCATGGGCGGGGTGTGCATGCGCAGGGGTGCTCATGGGCTGGGATGTGTCTGGGCGTACACGAGGGAAGCGGATGTTAACAGTCACCAAGCATCCAATTCTTTATTTGGATGGTATCGAGTACTTGCCTGCGTATGTATCCGGAGTAAAAATACGATTTGCATACGCAGCTTATTAATAAAATTAGTTTATCGAGGGAAGATGACAAAGGTACATCATTCCTAATAGTACAACAATCTACGCATGGGGGCGTAAAGATATAAGATAGTTGTTTATATTTGTATATATTAGTTTTAAGATTCCATAATTTTAAGTTCTTCTCCCACCTTCCAAATCCTTCCGGCTTCTATCCTGGTTGACAGAGTATACGTGTTATCTCCACGTGGTATTCGCGGGACACGGCGGTTTTAGATTTCTCGGGCGATGGTTGGCTAAGGCATATGTCTTGGTTAGCGAAAAGGTTTTAAAGATGGAGTTAAATAAAGATGGGTAAAATTAGTCTTTAAAACGCATAACTTTGTATGGGTGGTCCTATTTAAAATCTGTTTACATATTTGGGGTCCCTAGAAAAATTTAATATTAGTTGATACCTAGCAAAATATATTTATCTTAAAAGAGTGACTACCCGCGTATAATAAATACAATATAACACTTGTCAACAAAAAGTTGTAGGAAAATTAAAGACGTATTTAATGGGGATCCAGTATTAGAATTTGTTGGTAGTAATGTTGAGTCCTACTGTATTGTAGGCGAGAAAGATACGATTAAAAAGATTAAAGGGTCTCACGAATTGTAGTTAAGTAAAACCGAGGGTCTTACAACCTATAACGAGCATATACCTCCAAAAGGGTGGGCATGCAACTACGCAGCAGTGCGCGGGAGAATAAGAATTTCTCCAATAAGAAATTAAAGTTTCCATGTACGTAGCACCAGCCATTGGGTAATGGTCGAAATGTGGAACCTATAAAGACGATTATTAATTGTGGTTTAGAAAATAGTAGTTTTCGTGGACTAAATAAAATAGCTTAGACTGGTTAATGTATATGGTTACATATTCTCGTACACGTCCACAAACATCTGTTTACGTCCACAATGGCGATACCGGTAGTTTTGTTTAACAAATAGTAAGAAAAATACGTCAGGTGTTAGTGCGTGAAGCCCATAGGATCGTTGGATTCAAAAGAACGGTGCGTATGGTGGTCTCCGTTAGAATAATCGAAAGTGGTTAATCAATCGTATTAGATGTTTAAATAAGCGAAAGTGTAAATGCCTACATAAACAAAGATTTAATTATCCGACAAAAGTACGCGATGTGCTACACTTATAAAGAAAGTATGGAATGGTGCTTTTAGCGGCCCTAGCAGTAAAAGGGTGACTGACTTTTCCAAGCAACTACAAGAATAGCAGTAGCGCAGAGAAGGGTATGCATGTATTATACAGTTGCTACAAAATATGTTAGTTTACGCGTAGCTCGGATGTGTAATTGATCACGACTTAAAGATCCCTCGGAGGTTTAAAATTCTCGGCCTATTGTCGTTTGAAAAATGTTTGTAAATTATCAGAACAGGAGCGGGTCGAAGTATAATGGATTATTGACTGAGTATTTGCTACCTTTACGAGGGAATTGGAAGTTGACAGACATCGAGCATCTAATTCTCTATTTGGACGATATCGAGTACTTACCGGTTCTAGAAATCATTACATGCGGCCGACCGCTATGCGAAAGTGTAAAAGCCTACAGAAGCATAATTATCAGACGAAAAGTGCGCGATGTGCTATAGAAAGTATACAAAAATGGTGCTTTGCCCAGTCTTAACAGTAAAGGAGAGTGACTTTTCTAGCAATTACAAGAATAGCAGTAGCGCAGAGAAGGGGTATGCATGTATTATACAACGCATTGTTGCTATAAAATATGTTAGTTTACGAGAAGCTCGAACGTGCACAAATTAAATTTTAATCTATAATTAACCATGGTCGTAAAATGGAAATTAATGGTTAATTTAAATACTGCTAAGCATATACTTTCGCTTGGTGATTCATTTGGAAAATATTCAAGCCCACCATTTCCTAAAGTATGACGTAGAAGTTATTTAAAATTAAATTACTTTATTAGTAAGTATCTTGTAGACAGCAAGTTGGTATTTTCTTAGTAATGGTTTAAAGTGTTTTGGTTATAGTAGCACTGCATCTTCTACAACACGACTTGCACACAATTTGTGTGCGTGTGCTATCACCCTTTGGATTTTTAATATGCACGCGATCCGTATAACATGGAAGACGTTTTCCGATGTTTCTACTAACGGTATTCGCACCATCGACGATGCGAACCAGGTGCGTGCATTGACGCTAAATGTATTGGACGAGCAGCAAGGATTATGACGTCATTTAGTTCCCCGATGAATCCTCAACTTCGTTCGGTGTCTTCGAAACCTTCGGTTTGCATTCTATAGGGTACATAAAGCAGGTGCGCAAGAGTAAACTCTTTAGTTATAAGTTAGTTCGCTTACAAGTCAAGTGCTATAGTGCGGATTTTGTTTTGTACTAAAATGGTATCTGCAAACGTTTTTAAATGCGAGCTGTGTCACGTCTACTTTACCAGGAGGGATGCTCTCAAACGGCACCAGAACAAATGTTGTGGTGTAACATCGTCCAAGGTTAAGCTTATACATCCGTCCGCAGCAAAGTACTTAAACTGTGAGACTTGCGGTATCGCTTTTACGAGAATGGGCAACTTACAGCGACACAAGGAAAAACAGCACGGTATGTCATTAAGCCGTAAACGTTCAGCTCCGCCAGCTGTTAAAGGGCCTTGTACGAAACAATCACGAATTATGTGTAAAGTATGCGATTTCGAAATGGAAAAAACTACCTATGCCGCACACTTAAGGAGCAACAAACATAAAAATGCATCAGTTACCGCTACTAGCGACGATTGTGTAGAAATGGTTAGCACAGCGTTTAACAACCGTATGGCTAGCTATCGCATAAAGAACGCCAGTCTCGACGATGGAGTGCCCGAGTTTCTTTGGAAGCAGAAAGAGCGATTTATTCGATTAATAAATGAAAAAAGAATACAACATACAGCAATAAAAGTCTACTGCGAACTCTACGGCGTTTACACCAAAATGGGGGAAGAGAAGTCCGATGTGAAATCCTTTAACACAAAAAATGTGGTTATAACGTCTTCTAGTAATCTGGAAAATATGTACGAGGTCTTAAGCGAAACCATAAGAACAAAATCAGAGGAATTTGAAACATGCGGGTCCGGTTGGTCTTTGGAAAAGGTGCTCTATTTAGAAATAAATATTAATAAGTATGAGCCGATATGAGAAGTTCTAGGTTCAAAATAAAAATTGTGAATATGTATTTAGAAATGTGGTTTACAAAATTTAAACTGTATTAGTAAAATTGTCTGTAATAAAAGTTTTAAGAATGGTTTTAGATTTTCTTTTTAGTATAAGCTGCAGGAAAGTTATAATTTAGAGGTGTGTGTAAAATGGTAAGGGTGGTCCTGTTTTAAATCTGTTTACAGATTCGGATTCTACATAAAATTCTAGCCTAACAAGATGTATTGCATGTATAAAAATTTATAAGAACGATCAAAAGTCGCTACAGGTAAGAAATCTTAAAATCAGGGTAGGTCCCTGGGGATGGCGTTATCTAAAAATTCTTAGAAATTCGGGTAGCTGAGAAAATTCTAATCTTAATTGATACCAAACAAGGTAGGTTTATCTCGTGGATGGAAATGTGGAGAAAGATTTATCTCGCAGAGGGTATATGTGTAACTTTGCAGGGCGTGGTCCGATTTCAAATCTGTTTGCAGATTCGGGTTGTGTGTAAAATTCTAAGCTAATTTAATGTATCGCATGTATAAAAAAATTTATAAGAACGCTCAAAAGTCGCAACAGGTAAGAAATCTTAAAATCAGGGTAGCTCCCTTGGGGGTGATGATAGCTGAAAAATTGCTAGAGATTCGGGTAGCTGAGGAAATTCTAATGTTAATTAATACCAAACAAGATAGGTTTATCTCAAAAGATGCATTGGCTAGACAAAGAAAACTATTTGGTTCAGATGAAAGATAAAAAAATGGCTAGTCGAAGAAAACTTTTTGGTTCAGATGAAAGATAAAAAAATGGCTAGTCGAAGAAAACTATTTGGCTTAGATGTGGGAGCAAATGTGGGATCACTCCTCCACATTTGCTCCTTATGGGGATTTTCATGTAAATGTGGGAGCAAATGTGGGTTTTGGGAGCAAATGTGGCGCCAGGATTCTTGATTTTACCCTACTGGTACGTTGCAGTTGTAAGTTGATTATTGCATGATCAGCGTCTAACAGTAGTTTGCACAATACAAGCCAATCGAAAGTCAATACCGATAAAAGGTAATAGTGTCAAAGATAGGTTTGTAATGTCTTCATCTCTGCATTCCATGGCGATATCACTATAACTTCATACCTTTCAAAAACGTCAAAAAGTGTATTACTTGTATCATCGATGCACTATGATGTCGAAGTAGACGAAAATACTGGTGAAAATAAAAACTAGAGATGACAACACCCTACTCCTCCACAAAAAGCGATGTTGATGTAGTCGACAGAATCATTGTATCTCATTACTTAGCTCTGAACACAAGACCATGGCAATTAATGGTTTTCTTTACCATGATCAACGTAGGAGCAATGCCTTATTTATAATAAATGAAACTAACAATTCAGATAGAAAATTTTCAAAAAGCTATTTTTTAAAAATTTGGAATACTGTGGTAAGAAACGTGAAAAACGACGAAATGTGCCACACCTACTACGGAAAGTAAGACATGCGGTTAAATTCTCCGAAATCTCAGAGGAGCTACAGCCGACGATTTCAACTGTTCGAAGAAGGTGCAAAAACCGAAAATGAAGATATTCGTGCGTTTTGTGGTGTCTGCATTTGTTTGGAACACAAAACCATGCTGAACCGACTGTGCCGTAAATTTGGAATAACGATATTTTCTTTGCAAAACTTTGCCTGTCAAATTTATAAACACTAGTTCTATATATTTTTCATACCTAATCGGCATTATACTTTACATTTAATTATCAGTGGCGGATTTAACGGAGGAGGGCAAAGGAGGCTGTGCCCCCCGGGCCCTTTATGATAGCTGGGCCCTTAGGCAAAAACATTTCAAAAACCTTTTATAAACTTTACTTTTATGAGGTTTTGCAAAAAGCTAGAATTTAATGTAGCCAACTAACGCGGTATAAATATTTTAATTCATAACTTAGCAGTGCATAGTAACCAAAATATAGTAAAAAATTAAAGCACGTAAAACTAAAAGCGTGCCCATCTACGAACCTTCACTTCCGCAAGTTTTTAATCACCTCATCAAGATTTAGCTTCTGTACAATTCTCCACTCAATTGCTAATCGTGCTAAACTACTAAGCCTCTCCTAACTCATTGTGGTCCGCATATAGGTCTTTATCCTTCTCACTACACTAAACGATCTTTCAGCAGATGACTTAGGGTCAATTATAATTTCATCAACACCACATTTGTAGAAGTGATTTTTTTTCTTCTAATTCTAATATTTTGAAACTCAGCTCCATTTTCGTCGTTTCTCAGCACCTCAATCCAGATGTTTTCGCTTTATCAATAAATTGCTCAAATTTTTCGTCGGTACGAATTACTGTCATTCGACGTAAGCTGATATCAAAACACTTTCCGAATTGCTGGAAGTCAATATTTTTGGATTGTAAGAAAGTTGAAGTTTCATCAAAATTAACTAAAATTTTGTACCACCATAACGTTGTTAATGTAAACTGAAAATCAATTTTATGAATTAGAATTTCTGATTCTCGTACTTCTTTAGGTTTTCTTCTTTCATCAAATAACGATTCAAGAGTAATGATAATTGATCTTATTTTTAAAATAAGAGCTTGAACGGACTGCTTTATTGCTCTCCAGCGAGTAGGACATATTTTTGAAGCTTTTTTATTTGACTTGGTACAGACTTCTACTTAGCTTTATTCATTCATTTGTAACAAGTACTTGCATAATTACTCTATTTTTCTACATAGTCGCCACTCAGATTTAGACATTTGTCGTAGCGTGGTATCAACTTCCCAATACCCTCGTTGGAGAACGCAGCCGCCTGTGTTTTTAGCCATGTTTGTACGCTGGTTTGCAGCTCAATGTCTGTGCCAAAATGTTGTCCTCCTAGCCAGCGTTTCATGCGAGTAAACAGGTGAAAATCAGCTGGAGCCAAGTCCGGGCCATATGTGGATGACCAAACACTTCCCATTGAAAAGACTGTAGGAGTGTCTTTGTTGAAGTTGCAGTGTGCGCCCGAGCATTGTCGTGGAGAAGGACAATGCCTGATGACAACATTCCTCTCCGCTTATTTTGAATTGCCCTTCGTAGACGTTAAAAAGTCACGCTGTATGAGGTTGCTGTAATGGTTGTGCCACGTTCCATGAATTCCACCTAGAGAACGCCATTTCGGTCCCAGAACACAGTAGCCATGCACTTGCTGTTGGAGAAGGTTCGCTTGAAATTTTTTGGTTTACTGGGAGAGTGAGAATGCATCCATTGTTTGGATTGTTTTTTTGTTTCTTGAGTTTCGTAATGGACCCATGTCTCGTTCCCTGTGACAATTTTGTTCAAGAAAGTTTCTCCTTCATTGTGATAACGCTGGAGAGACTTCCATTCTCTGTGTTTTGTGATGGTCGGACAGCATCTTGGAAACCCATTTCGGGCACAGTTTGTGGTACTGAAGTTTCTCGCTCACAATGACGTAGAGAGCTGACCTTAAAATTTCAGGAAATAAATCGCTTAATTCAGAAATTGTGAATCGACGATTTTCTCGAATTGCCACATCCACTCGCTGAACGAAATCATTGGTTGACACTGACTTCCTTCCCTGACCGCCTGCATCATGAACATCTGTACGTCCTGCTTTAAAATTTCTGCACCATTGTCGCACTTTGCTGTCACTCATTGAAGTTTCACCGTACACAGTACTTATTCGTCGATGAATTTCGGCTGCATTACACCCCTCAGCCTGAAGGAATTGAATTACCGAACGAACTTCACACTTGGGGGGAGATGCTATTATTGTAGACATGTTTACGTGCCACCTACGCGAACACAAGTAAACGGAAGTGACGTAACGCGATTGACAGCCATACTAGTGACGCTGTGCAACACATCTGCGCACTGGTTCATCCGATTTTTAGGGGAGTTTTTATTTCGCGACCGATCGGACCTTAAAAAAATAGCCCTCGTACATTCAAAAAGAAAATAATTCCATACCGTGATGATGTTACTTCAAAACCATGTAAATCATCTCAATGGTTGACTAATCAAAGAAGACTACTGAACAAAAATTTCTTCTCGATTCTCTAGCATATACCCTAGTGATGGTTTTTACTTCAAAATCTAAAGGAATCCTTCTTCTCCAAGCCACGTGCCAGTTGGACTCCATGACTTCAAACCACTCTATTCGACCACGCGTCGAAAACCTGTCTATCTGACCACATCCTCTAATTAAAATAGACTAACACGATAAAGTGTTTTACTACGCGAGCAAGCGCAGTGGACTGAATTCTTGCATCTACACGTTCGCAAATATCAGGGAAACCGAAATGCTACATTAAATTTATAAACACAGATGGAGTTCTACATGATAACGGATAAATATTATATTAAAGGAAGAGAAATTTATGTTTTCAATATTGTAAGGGATATTTGTAAATTAATAATTATAAAAAGGCGTAAATTAACTTGGAACGAAATCATATTCGTTACACTGTATTTTCATATTCGTCAAATCCATCCACTTTCATTTCAAGTAATATATTTAAAAGTACTTCTTCCATTTCTCTACGGCTTTGAATGCCGTTTTCTATTTCAACACTGATCATATATTTATTCCAACGATACTTTGACAGAGCAAAGAAGTTATGTATTGTTTGAATTGTATTAAAATAATTCACAATATCAATTGGAGCATTTTTTGCTTTATTGGTGATCCGGACAATGCACATATGGCAAAAATGGAACATGTTGAATATGTAGAGATTGTAACGGCGATTCCTTTTCTAGTTTTTCAACCATAATTTCCATATATTTTTAAAGTCCTACTACAGGCATAACACTTGCGCCATCATATGACTGTCCGTGAATAAAATGTACGTCTAATTTTAAACATTTAATATAATTTTCAATTGTAGTTATTAAACTTAATGCGGTGGCGTCAGTTATATGTAAATAATCTAAAAATGTTTCATTAATTTTAACGGACTTTAACTGCTCGTCTATAATGACAAACCGAATAATAACTGCTATTTGGTCTTTTTTACTTACATCTATTGTAGAATCTAATATAATACACCAAAATTTTGCTTTGTTGATTTTAGTCAATATTTCAGTGAGTGCCAATCGGTCAAGACTTTTATTTGCTCCTAAGTAATAGTTTTGCTTAAATACTTGATTTTGCTTTTACTGTTGATGTGATTTTGCAAAACTGGATCTTTTTTTGCCAATAACTTAATTATTTCTAAATAATCGCCACAACTATCACTGCTTATGTTGCTAGAATGGCCACGAAAAGGTTATCCTAACCTAGATAAAGTCTTGATAACTTCAAATTGAGTTGAAATGACATTCTTCCAATGGTGTATCTCTGCATCAATTTGCTTTTGTATTTGACTATCAACTGATTGCTTATGAAAAAATGCAGAAATAGCTGAACAGGATTGATGATGAACATTACTTTTAGCATGTTTTTTAATTTTATCTTGACCTTTTTTCCAATCAGTCACACCTGTGCTAGCCCATGGTGACGTATTAGTGCGTCTATCACCCATAAGCCAACAATAATGACAATACATATAATTACCCAACACTGAGTATGCTAGCCATGGGTGGGTAACAATTTCTCCTAATGTGATTTTAAAGAAATAGAAAAATTCGCTAAATTGCCGATTGCCATATTTGTCATTGGGAAAACATTGATTTGGCATATCAATCGCTTTGGGTTGGCAAGCACCTTGAATTATCAACAATTCTTTATCAGATATTTTTAAAGTAATGGCGGCAAAACGTTCCTTGTCTATAGAAAATTTTACAAGCGGATTTACTGCAAGGTTTAGTTCTTGTTCGCTTGCTACAATATTTTCGATTGCTTGGTCATTGGATACTTCGAGTTCTAAGCCAGGAATTTCAGAAGTTTGGGTTACTATTATAGCGGTTTGAGTTTTGATATTATATATTCGTTGCCAATATGAATCTGATTTAATGTAGAACCACAATAATCTCGATTTTGGACATCTTAAACGCCTCGAGAGACGCCTTAACAAGAAGGTATTTGTTCCTGATGCTTCTGCTCTACCACTTTTGTTGCAGTACTTGATAAAGTAAAGGGCAGGTCTAAGTTTCCAATAGTTTGATTTTCTGATCCAGAATCACTTTGGGTTGCATTTTCACCTTGATTAAAATTCCTAGGTGTCGCTGCTGACGAAGAAGGATGGAAACTCAGTCGCCTTTGTTTTGGATCATTTCTTGAAGGTTCGAGTTTTTTCTTTCGATAATACGCTTTTTTTCAGCGCCGGATTTGTACTTGTATGACGGTATCTGAGGCATAATGTAAAACTAGTAGCCGCAACTTGATATCTAGACACTTTTACATTAAACAATCTGATTTAGTCGTAATAATGTTCTCACGCGCCTTTTATAATTTTGATATTGTTTCAATCACTTATTAAAATATAAAGTAAGTAATTCGAACACAGAAACATACATACATGTACATAATCGATAAAACTAACTCCACCATTACCATATTTATATATACACTCAAACTTCATCCACCTTTAGTATTTGCTCATTCAAAACGGCACACCGCACACAGTAAAAACATGCAACTAAAATTTAAATGTAATTGCAATACCCTACATCGATGGAATCCCACTCCAATGACTCAGAAAGTACTGAAAAAGGTCGTGCTAAGATACACTTTTAGGAACTATATTCAACTAGACTTGCTATAGGAGGTAGTAAAGCATCTATTTTGGAATACATACAAGTTAGGGAATCTTTTCATGTTACAGTTATTGGGCCCAATCATTATTTGATCCCCGGGCCTTCTCCTTAAATCCGCACCTGTTAAATATGTGTTTCTATTATAGTATTTTCCGTTCTTTGAATGTTTTTAAATGCTTTGTAAATTTGCATTATTAGTACAATTTTTTCGAAGAAATGGGAACTCCCAATTTAATATTTTTTCACAACTATTCTTACTCTTAGCAGTGCTAAATAGACCTTCATCATCATCATTTTGTTTTCGACCTTACTTACAGCTCTAACTTCTTTTCTATTCTGTGCTAATCTAAAAAGCTTTACATACCCTTCACAACCTAAATTTCTAATATTTTGACTAATATAGTTTGGTCTAGGTCTTTCTATATCCTTCTATCTTTTTCCTATCCACTTGGCTCTACATAGATATTAGCAACCTGATGGTTGTTAAAGAACTCTAACATGTTTACATGATTACCATTTATAAGAAAATGAAATATAACCTGGTTATCCGCTTCAAAAAGGAAAAGTGTTAAATTATATGTTATGGTAAGGCTTAAGCAACGAATCGCTGCCAACATGCCAGACCGCTACCTAATTGTGAGTTATGTCATGATGACGTTTATTAAATTATATGTTATGGTAAGGCTTAAGCAACGAAACGCTACCAACATGCCAGACCGCTAACTAATTGTGAGTTATGTCCTGGTGACATTTAGTTAACTGATTTTTATTTTTTTGTTTTGTTTTCGAACTTACTTAAAGTCGGTTTGACGCAGCTCTAAATTCTTTTCTATTCTGAGCTAGTCTAAAAAGGTCTACATAGCCTTCACAACCTAAATCTCTAATAATTTGACTAATATAGCTTTGTCTAGGCCTTCCTACTCTATTTTTATTTGGTAGTCTATAATCTAAAACTTTACTAAATAGTCCCTCATGTCTTAACTGGTGCCCTATCATTCTATCTCTCCTGACCTTCAATTGTTTCCACATACAGGGATCCTCACCTATCCTTCTATAAACTTCCTCGTTTGTTACTCTATCTGTCCAGCTAATCTTTAACATTCCCCTATAACACCAAGTTTCAAAAGCTTCTATCTTTTTCTTATCTACTTCTTTAATTGTCCAAGTCTCACTACCGTATAGTAGAACGCTCCATACATACGACTTTAAGAAACTTTTTCTATTATCTAAACTAATACTATTAGCTATTAGTAAGTTTTCTTTTAAAAACATTATTCTAGCTTGAGCTATTCTAGCTACTATATCCCTTCTGCTACGTCCATCCTTTGTAATTATACTACCTAAATAGCAAAATTCATCTACCTCCTCTAACTCGGTATTACCTATTTTTAATTTTGGTTTAGAACTAGGCTGTAACTCACTTGTCATTATCTTTGTCTTTCCTGAGTTAATTCTCATACTATAGTTACTCTGTAGTATCTCATCTAAAATATTTAAAACTCTCCTAACTCTTTTCTAGACTCTGCTATAATGGCTATATCATCTGCAAAACGTAACATGTCTATTTTCTGTCCCTGTACACTAATACCTATCTCTTTTCTCTCTCTCTAGCTAAGTTTAAAGCTTCCTCAATATAAACATTAAAAATCAAGGGAGACAGTATACAACCCTGTCTAACACCATTTCTAATCTTAGCTTCCTTTTCTATTTCATCAAATCTAATTACTACGCTTTGGTTTTTATATAGACTGTAAATAATTTTTCTATCCCTATGAGAAATTCCTATTTTTCGCAAAACCCTGAACATGACAATCATATTAACCCTATCAAATGCTTTTTCTAAATCTACAAATGCCAAATAAGTCTTTTTATTTTTCTGTAACCTTTTTTCGATAATTACCCTTATCATTAGTATCGGTTCTCTAGTCCCTCTGTCTTTACGAAAACCATATTGGTCTTCGCCTAAATAATTCTCAGTCAAAGCTTCTATTCTATTTTTAATTATTATTGTTAGTATTTTGGAAGCACGAGAAGACCTTAGCA
Organism: Platerodrilus igneus; assembly: GCA_036346225.1. Classification (NCBI taxonomy): domain Eukaryota; kingdom Metazoa; phylum Arthropoda; class Insecta; order Coleoptera; family Lycidae; genus Platerodrilus; species Platerodrilus igneus. Next base: position 11,030,017 of record JARFIW010001700.1, on the reverse strand, counting down.
GATGCATACTAAATACTAGCCATATCAATGTGTTGTAAGGGAAAAAAAAAGACCAAGTTTGGGTCTGAGAGACTCGACCCGTCGAATGGTGTGATTTTGAAACTACCTGCTAAACGTGGGGTTAAACGAACTATTTTTGAAGTTAGTAAATTGAAAACCGTTGAGTTTTAAGGACGGTCTACAGTACGAATTAAAACCTAATCGAAGGTTTGAATTCAAACTGCGCCGAGTAGTGTTTAGCTTGTATTCCGATTTTATGTTTAAATTAAAATAGATGATGATGTAATATTTGCTTCAGAGACCCAGTATTAATCTAAAATACAATTTAGTTAATAGTGTTAAAGATATATTACTAAATCTGCATATGTTAATACAACACTTAACTTTTTAATGCTACCTTTTAGTTAATATTATAGTTTTAGTTTTAATTACCAATTAATTTTCCATTAAAAATTTTGTTCTACAGTATAAAACTTGCACAAAATCATTATAGTATGGTACGTACGAGACTCTTTAGTATTTACTGTTATATTGATATCTTAATAGGTACCAGTATAATTTAAAAATTTAGCTTTTAAAAAGAAGTATGTTGATATGTAAAACAGGCCTGTGCGTTGACATCTGTTGAATGGCCACTACAAACTTGTAACCGCTATCTTTTTACAATTAAACCTTAAGTTATTGTATAATTTGTAATAGGAAACAAGACATAAAATATAGAAGACATTGTGATAAATAATGTTAACCTTAGAAATACATAAAACTATTTAAATACGTTATCTCAGATGTACAATGTGATGTAATTATTTTAATAAAATGGCGTGAACATAGCTGAACATACTATATATGCCAAGTTCTACGATAAATTACTTGGACCTTTAAATCTAAATATCGTGTGAAACCTAAAAATATAATACTTGACACGAGCACTATTAAATTTAGTTAAATAAATTGCAAGAAAGTTACGAATTGGAATTAAATCTAGATTATTCTAGTATTAAAGGTTATATAAGGTAATACAACGACCACAATATCGTATATAAAACATAAAGCTAGCTTGAACAAAATTTTACTTTGTTGGTTCTTTTGAAAGCTATAATAGTTAATTAAAGATACTTTAGGATAAGTACTATTTAAGATGGTAATGTAAACACGTTATGTCGTTTGTTACATAAATTTGTTTACTATTCATTTATTTATATATGCAGTATATATACAAGTTACAGATAAGGTTAGATTCCGGTAAACACCAGTAGCAACAATTTAAGTGAGCATAAATTTACCTACTTTAATAATTTAGAAGATACTGTATAGTATATAGAGTTCAAGTATCGCTATCACAACAAATTTGATCTCTCTTTTTGAAATAAAACTTGTTAATCGTAATTAATTTAAAGAATGGATTTGTATTTGGGAGTAAATGTTTTTTTCAGAAATCACTCGTCATAATAGATAAAGCTTTTAATCTGCAAAGAATTCAAAACACGTGAAGCTGTAAAGTTAAGCGTGTCTAATGAAAATAGATATAAAATTGTGTCGGATTGTACTAGCCAATTCGGAAGCTATTTTCCGAACTGCGTTAATATATTTATGTATTGCAGTTTATTGTAATCATACTTTTTTGTTAAGTTAACAGCAAGTACTGTAAGCTAAATAATTAAAAAAATTACATAAATTAGTAGACACAGACTAGTGGAGAACCACCACACTGCTCCCGTAATTTTTCACTCCTCTGGCTAATTTTTATCTGATATTTGTTTCTGTTCAAATTTTCAGCCAGGAATCAATTTCTTAGGCTGCGATGGTGCGCTGGAAGGTAGTGATGTTTTTTTAATCAGGCCACTAACGTTACAGCTATGCAATCTAATTGATCTAAATAGTCATCTTGTACAATATTCTAATCTACGGCCGTTTTATCAGTGAAAGTTAGTCATATCATACAATTTGCATTGCTAGACCTGATATGTCACTTATCTACGGACCGGCATGCAAAAATTTTAGCTGGTGTTAATAAAAAAAGTCTAAGGAACTTTTAAATTTACTACTTGGTATATTATTCTATTTTATATACAGAATTGTACTAGTTCTATGATACTAAATTGAAGAGGTGATAAAGAATGATTGGCTAAACAAAAACCTATCAAACATTTTACTCTTGAACCGATGTTTAAATGCCCGAACTAGGTCAACTTAAGTAATAATTTTATGACTGCTGTTAGGTTACATGTTTATAAAAAATATCTCACCTATACTAGTGTTATCCTGAATCACATCAAGCACATGAATTGATTTTTCAACAAGTATTCAAAATGACCACCGCCTTCACGCAATGCACAAACTACACCTAAATCCTAGAGAAAGCACAATTAAGTCTTAGCACTATGTTTAATTGTAATGTCGAAGTAGTTAATCCTGTCCGGCACTTGTAACATAAGCAAGCAGTTGAAACAGACGCGCAGAATACCTAACATGTTCAATGAAAAAGTGCAATCAACTTAAAATGGATTATTGTGTTCTGTTTAATAGTTGAATTGCAGAACCTACAGATTACGGGATCAGAAACCTAATACAGTCGACCAAATCGGAATTTTAAACTTTTATTTTTGTGGTGATTATCATCAAAGTTGCGTATGTTTAAAAATAAATTAAACAGACTTTATTAGCAGCTGAAGTGCATTGGGTTATTTTGTTTTACAATTGACATATATCGTATTTCACTAGATTATGTTTGTAAAATGTCACAACTTGGTTGGTCATCTCTAATGATAATGTTTTTGTGTATTTGAATCGTGTCCAACTAACATTGTACAGTTGTATAACGTTTGGATACCTTTTTTGTGTGTCCGTTTGTAGATTAACCATTCATTTTAGACCACAGGTTGATTAACAATTTTTTTGTATTATTCATCTCTACACCCCATTTAAATTAATGACATGGAACTAATGCCACCCTGTATACAACGTGTCGTATAAAGTTCTCTACGTATGGAGAACTCTTGTTTGTCATTTTATGAAACACATGTATTTCTTACAAAAAGTTCTGCATTTTCCATAAACTAAAACAAGCTCACCAAAATTCAAAACCCTTTGATACTATACAGTGTAGACAAAAGAAATATAGTATCTCTCAAGACTATAGTGTCTTCTTCTATTATTTTTAACGATATAAAAAACGCCATTAAGGAATGCTCAGAATAGAAAAATATTAACTTGTTCAAATTACGGCATTCTGCGATAATTTTGTATTTTAACATTCTTTATTAACTATCAAAAGTTTTTTGAATTATCACTAATATTGCCTCATATTCAGACGGATTGAATTTATGAACTATGACTTCAATATATACAACTTTCCTTTCCAAGCATGTTGCGGTTCTTTAAACAAATTTTCCAACAATTTTCTTATTACAGCGCAGATATGCTTTCAGTCACTTCCGCTATGATTCTTTCTAAGTGTTCAATATCATTAAAAAGCCTCAGTAACTACACCCTTTCCTTTACATAACCTCAGAGCAAGAAATTCAGTGAGGTTATATCTGGCGATCTAGGTTGCCAAGAAATGTTCGAAATCTGCCAATAATTCTTTCATTAAAATTTTGTTGGAGGAATCTCGAACTTCTCTTGTGCTCTGGCAGGTTGCTCCATCATGTTGGAATCATATCTTGTCTCGTTTAAAGGTAACTCGTCTAACAATATTAGCAGACGATAGTTTAAAAATTCCAAATAACGCGCTTTATTACTTTTCTCAAGAAAAAAGTCCAAAGATTCTGTTCTTGTAGATTCTGCAAAAAACTATAGTTTTAAATATATTGATTCCTGGCCTATATTTGAAAATTTAAATTAACATTATTCCACCAGCGACAATTTTGAGAATATAATGTTCCATTTGACGTGAATGTAGCTTTATTCGTAAACAAAATGTCTTGCCATTAATGCGAAATCTGCCAATACACTTTGTAGATACAAACAATGCTCCAGACGTCGATCAGGATCGCCAGGCAATAAGATGCATAAAATTACAATGATTTAAGGATTTTTCCTACGGTCGTCTTATCCATTTGATTCGGGACTGGAGCAGAAATTGTTCCAAAACATGAATGATGGTTTTCTGCAATGCACTGCATTACTTGCATTTGAGTTTCTTCAGTAGTGGCACACAGTGGATGAGTTTTCCTAAAGGTTTTTCGCACATTTCAGCAATATTTAAAATTGTTCATTACATTGCTTACAGTAGTGAAGTGAGTTGGCTTGTTAGGATGTCTTGTACTAAAAATATACGCGGTTCCTTTACAAATTCTGTAGTTGTCCTTTACGAATAATACCATTTCAACTTTTTCATGTGTGATTATTTCGTTTGCATTATTAAAAAATATCTGCGGTAACTGCCTATACCTCTACACCCTATACCCCTCAGAGTTCGCTTGAATTTTCAAATAGTGAGAATTTGTGATGTAATAATGGAAAAATAACAAAAGTTTGTACTGAAGAACTGCTGGTGGAAATCTGCTTATAAATTTTTAATGTGCCTATATAACCTTTGATATAACTTTTATCATTACCTCAAAAAATAAGGGCACTTTACTCTTATTCATAAACATTATTTTTTGGTTCAGACGCTATAATGTCAGAAATTATTAAATTTTTATGAGTGTATTTTAGAGCTTGAACTTTTAATAAATAATGCACTTTTCTCATAAATTGACATATAGAAATGTTTCCCATATGTAGAGAACTTTACGGAACACGTAGCTTATATATTATATATACACTGCGGCCCGTATGTATGGAGTAAACTAATTTTATGTACTATTGGTAAAAACCTAAAACAAGTCAATTTCTATTCCTAATTTGATAATTTATAGTATAAAAATATTACCGCCTTCTAGCACCTTCTCTGAATTATAAGCACCCCTCAAAAATTTTAAATAAGAAAGGGCGTCGTGTGACACCTTGTTCGAAAGAGATTTTAATTTTCTGTAAAGCAATATAAAGTTTTTTAAATTTGGTGCAATCATAGCTGAGGAAATTAATTTTGAAGAAGTAAAATTTTGATAATGTCTCCATCACATTTTGCGTAGAATAAAGCGAAAAATGTCACATGATATTTAGAATGTATTTTTCAATTTATTTTATAATTAAATTAAATGTTCAAAATGACTACCATTTACTTATTGAAAATAAGCAAGGCGATTTTGACATTCTCGTAGAGCATTTTGTATGACTTCAGTGGTTATGTTGTTAATTGCTTCCGTTATCCTAACTTTTAAATCACCAATATTGTTTGGTCTATTACAATATACTTTTGATTTTAACCCCATAAGAAATAACCGATAGTAGTCAAATCGGGGGATCTAGCCGGTCATTCAATCGTTCCACGTCTTCCAATCCATCTATTGAAAAAAACCTCGTTTAAATAATTTCTAGCTGTACGTTTGAAATGTGGTGGAACTTGTTGGTACCAAATTGATTTATCTATTTCATTTGGCAGATTAACATCAGAAAAAGCCTTTTTAATGTAGGCACTAAAAAGTTAATATAAAAATCTAGATAAACTTCACCATTAACTGTGCCTTCAAAAAATAAGGGCCAATAATGTTATTGTTAATGATACCAGCCCAAACGTTCACCTTTTTAGTATATAGAGTGTGCCCCTCACCCATCCAATGACGATTATCTCTGCTCCAATGTCTACTGTTATGTTTATGTTTGTTAACCGTTCCGTTTAAATGAAAATTCCCTTCATCAAAAAAACAATTTTGTTATGCACTGTAAATCCGCTTACATTCTGTCTATTATCAACTCACAGAATTCTAACCTTCTATCAGAATCATTCTCATTTAACTCCTGAATCAACTCAACTTTGTAAGGATCGTATTTTTCTTCATGTAAAGCTCTCAAAATCGATGATTTACTTACACTATTGCGGGTGACAAGTTGTCGAGTTGTCTTATGCGAATTTTTCTCAATCTCTAAAAGTACATCTAATTTCTCTCCTCGCCAAATTTAACATTTCTAACTAGTTTTTCAATCTTTTTTAAATGTCCAATTTCACGAAACTTTGTTTCAATTTTGATACTGTAGACTGCGAGGCTTGTTGACAAGGGTATTTATTATTAAAAATGTTACAAACCCTCCTTTTCAATTTTTGTTTTATTACTACAATCAGTTATAATTAAAATGACTATTCTTTGAGTTTCAGATAAATGAGCAATAATTCAATTAAATACCCGCACAAATCTTTTTCTATATACTGACATGGTTTAGTCACTTATAAATACCAAAATGACAGTGCCCTGTTAGATTGATATTAAATTATTTATTTGGCTTTCTTAATTAATTTTTAGTATATTTAATCGGCTTTTTCATTAGCATAACAAATAAGAAAAGAGCTGATCACATTCTAAGTATTATGTGACATCCTTTGCTTCATTCGATGTAAAGTTTTGTGATGGAGACATTATCAAAATTTTACATCTTCAAAATTAATTTTCTCAGCTATGATTGCACCAAATTTAAAAACTTTATATTCCTCTACAGAAAATTAAAATCTCTTTTGAACAAGGTGCCACACGACCCCCTTTCTTATTTAAAATTTTTGAAGGGGTGCTTATAATCTAGACGAGGTGGTAGAGGACGGTAATATTTTCACACTATAAATTGTCATATTAAGATTATTAATGACCTGTTTTTGCCTTGTCCCTATAGTAGGAGACAAAGAATACTATTATTGTAAGCCTGCATATCGTAAAATGCGATTAAAATGCGTAGCAAGGGGCAGCAGCCTTGCTGGCTAAAAGATATTGGAAGAGAGTCGGTTGGTCTCGGGCGATCCTCGGTAATTTAGAAGGTTGTTGGGGGTTGGTCGTGACAGATACGGATTTTTGCTAAAATCTTTAAAAACAGCGTTGTGGATAGATATGGGAACCTACCACAATATTGCCCAGGTATGCGTGGCCTAAAACACGAACTATGTATGATGGAGAGCTTACAAGTAAAATTCTTTTCTGGGTGTAAAATACCCTCTTATTCGGATCTCCAGGAGGGGGTACTTGGGGTTCGTCATCGTAAGAATTTAAAACGACGGTTCGATTTAATGATAGGGACTTTGAATATAAGGTCATTGGGGAGTAGATAAGATAGAGATTTAGGTTGTGAAGGATATGTAGACATTTTTAGACTAGCTCAGAATAGAAAAGAATTTAGAGCTACGTCAAACCGATCTTAAGTAAGTTCGAAATCAATCCCAATAGTATATAATAAGGCCAAAAATTAATTTATTCGATACATATGGTTCGCATATTGGATAATTGCATAAGGCAAGTTGATTAATGCCAAAGTATTAGTATTGATAAGGTGATATAATAACATAGACTTCTATGCAAAGCCCAAATGATCATTTCAAATCGAGCTAGTGATTGAAAGGTGGAGTTATTGGGTCCGGGCAGGATTCGAACCTGCATCTTAGGATTTTGTGGCCCATGCGTTTTTCAATTACGCCACCTAGACGAGTGACTACAATTGGAAAATTACACAAATCGAAATCATGTATAGAACCGCACATCAACCTAACCTTGAATTATTTGTGGCATTTTTGTCAATCCTATCTGACAATATCAATTTTTTTTTACATGTCAGATATAGACAGAACCAATGCTCAAAATTACGGCTGATGCCATTTATTAAATATACGTATTGGATAATTGCACAAGGCAAGTTGATTAATACTGAAGAAGTATTAGTTAATAAGGTGAAATAACAACCTTCTATTTGAACTTCTTTTTTATAAATTATTATTGCATGGCTTTAGAAAGTATGAAAAATCTTTTTGAAAGCTCTATTGAGATATTAGGCAAAAAACCGCTTTCGAAAAAAAACTTTTCTAAACATTGCCATGTCACTATTTAAATCTGAAGCTTTTGTCTTTAATTTTGAAAATTAGTTCAAGAGTAAATAAAACTTTTATTCTTGTAAATTACCAAGTAGGCATGTGGCAGCATTTGTGTCAATAAATATCAAGTTATTTTGTGTGTTCTAATAGTAGTGTTCAGCAAGAGTCTCAGTTTTTCTGAGTTAGTTATTAGTATTAAAACTCTAACAATTAGTTGAAAAATGAAACGGCACCATATTTTCTCCAACAGAAAACATGCGTGATATAATTGGAAATTTTGTTCAATCAAATTTTATTGGCGTCGAAGTGGTTCAAAGCTATTTACAATTATAATCATTTCGATGGCAACCCAATCGCAGACTGTTTAGTTATCTTCACAACCGCCGAGATGAGACGGGATCCTTTCGTCTTAAAAGTGAAAGTTGCGCTACAAAAGATAATCACCGTCGATAAAGAAGAAGTTTTAATTCGTGCTTCAAAAAATCGAGATCTGAGCACTTGTCGATTAAGTGCGGCAACAGCAATCAGTCAACCGTCTATCAGTAGAATTTTGAAGAAAAAAATACTCCGTCCATATCTTATACTCATGTTCAGAATTTAGTAACTCGAAATTAACCAGCTCGTCTACGATCAATTTTTACAAGCTAAGCAAAATACAAACCCACATTTTCTTGCTAAAACTCTTCAACTATGAAACAAGATTTACTAGAAGAGAAGTTTAGTTGAAAAAATAATTATTTGTGGAATTTTGAGAGTTTACACCCTGTAGGAGAAGAACATTTTGAAGACCAGTTTAAAGTAAATATTTGGTTTGGCGTGATGTCTGATTTTTCATGGGCCATATTGAACTGCCGTACAATCTAAACGGAGTTCTTTATTTAAACCTTTTTAAACACATTTGAACGAGCTTCTACAAGGTATACCACTTACCGTAAGACAAAACTTGTGGTTTATGCAGACGGGGGTTTCACCACAAATGTCTCTGCTAGTGCGGTAACGTGCTGAATTGACGTTATGTTAATTTAATATATTTTTACTCTACAGGGCGCGGAATAACGTAACAGCTACACTGGTGCGGGGGTGGATTCTAAGACGGGAAAATATAATATTCTTAGGGATATCAAAGTTGAGAAACCTTACCAAATACCTCTCTACATCTAACCTATATTACGTAACATAATTTGAACAGTCTATAACAAGAACAAATACCAATTTGTAATTGGCCAAGTGCGCATTTCGTTAAAAAATCTTAATACTTCAACTTCCTTGAATTTTTACCAACTGTATTTTAAGTACTATAATCGCTACAGTAAGATTTAGATTGTTCTTTCATATAATTAGTTAAATAAGGGCACACAAAACTTGGTCGTCCTTTCTATTTTAATAAGATCTATGCTTCATCACTATCATAGCTAATAAATATAACAATATTTATTCGTGAAAAACGACAAGTAATTCTATAAACTGTTAAGATAATGTGGCTTACAATTGTATTTTTGGAATTCTTTCAAGGGGCGATGCATAAGTTGCTGTAGGTAATCAAAGATTCAGCGGGGTTGTCGAAGAAGGTCCCAATTCGACAAATTCTACGTTCAATAATCGCGTTCTGAATTCCGTTATCGCAATAACCATTCACGTTAAATATGGCCACGCTGTTGCTTGTTACACGATTTCCACGTACTCTGCCTATACGGGAGTCGTAATAGATTTCAGACATGCACTACCTCTAAGTACAAAAGAGTCACAAATTTCTATTAAATAAAAATGAAGTTATCGGTACGAATGCGTACAAATTCGATTTTTTTCCTTTTTTGCTATCCATCTGTTCTATAAGTAGATCTTTCTTGTCGTCAATGCACGACTTGTTTTCCTTCTCACGAGTTTTGCGTCTAAAATATCTTATTTCCGACTTCATTGTGAATTCTGTTTACCCTATGCCACCTTTTTAGAACGCGACTTTGTTTCCATAATATGAACCCACGTGAACACCATTTTATTCGCACGGTGTTTACAAGTAATACCGATAGTCTACGTCATCTTAAATTGTTTGACTACCGTGGAGTCCAGATTTAAACCCCTGGATTTTCCAATATAGTAACAAGTGAAAGGAATAGTTTAAAGGAAGAAAGCTAATTGTATACAAAAAGCCGCGAATAAAACTAAAGATCCAGTATTGCCCGAAATAAACAGTACTGAAACTAAGTTGACGGTGTTTTTATGCGTGCGCTGTCACACTCAAGTTAGCTAGTATAGACCTGTCAAGTAAACCTCAAACAAGTAATTAGTAGGGCCTAATTGTTAAAAATGGTGTTAAGTACAGAGGAGAAAGTGTTTCTGGTAGAGCATTATTTTCGTTCATACGGAATCGGCCGACATAATGGTGCAAGTTTGCTATACGTGTCTGATCAATTCACACAAAGGTTTAATAAACGTTCTCCAAGTAATGCTGTAATTTTGAAGGTTATTGAAAAGTTTAGAAATACAGGTAGTGTATTGTGCCAACGAAAAGGAAACTCAGGGCGTCCCAGGACAGTTAACAACAACAATAACCATGAACGTGTTTTGAGCAAATCTTAGGAAATCCGAAAGTCAGCCAGGCAAGGACAGCGTTACAACTTGATTTAAAAGAACTTCCTTTCAAAGAATCCTGAAGGAGCTGGGTACATTTTCGTATGTGATTCAGGTACATCAACAACTACATCTTCGGGATTATCGCAGTAGAGTGGAATATTGCGCCAGAATTCTCGCGTTACAGTATGAAAATCCTGAATTTTTGAAAAATGTTTGGTTTTCAGACGAAGCACATTTTTCACTTGTCAGGCTATGTGAATCGTCGCACAAATCGATTTCTGGGCTTTGCCAGACCCGATGAGGTTCAAGAGGTTCCTTTACATAGTGAAAAAGTGAGTGTCTGGTGTGCTGTTTCCGGACACGGAATCATTGGTCCGTACTTTATCGAAGAGAATGGTAGGCAAGTCACACTTAATCAACAGAGGTACAGACAAATTTTAACACGATTTATCCCTGATCTACGTCAATTCTGTCGTGCACGTAACTTGGCATTTCGAAACCAATTTTTCAGCAGGACGGGGCAACTTGCCATACTGCTGCCGCAATTCGTCAATTTCTTCAAGAACATTTTCCAAGCAAATTCATATCACGATTTACTGACTTCCCTTATCCTTCACATTCTCCAGACCTCACACCTCCAGACGCATACATTTGGGGCATGGCTAAAAATGCCGTTTTCAAACGGGCAACACAAACCATCGATGAATTAAAGGATGCCGTTAGAGTCTTCTTCGCAGCCCTGAGACAACCCTTATTCAATAACATGACCAGAAACTTAGAACATCGTTATGAAGTCTGTCTCGAACGAGGAGGTGCACATTTAGAACATATAATAAAGTGTCAATAATATGTATTTTTTAAATATACAAAACAATTACAATTTCAGTACTGTTTATTTCGGGCAATACTGTAATACACATGTCGTATTTAGTAGTCAAAGGTCTTTAAAAAAACGCATACCTAGAATATAAGGAGGTGGAAGGTGGATTTTTCGAACAGTTACTTTGAAGTTTTTTATTGTTTTCGCGAGTGTTATTGTCATTAGTTATTTTTATTCTGCATATTTTGTAATTTAAAGGACTAAAAATTTCATATGCAAACTACATTAAATCATTTACCAATACGCGTTCTACAAACAACACCCAGCAGCTGAATGTTTTTTCTACAGAAGGCAAATACAATCGTTCTGAGAATTCCCCGATTTTATATATGTGTGAAACATTAAATGAAATTTATGTAATTTTCGGCATAGATATTTGGCATGCTGATCTATGAGAATTCTTGATGGAGGCTAAAGCAAAAGTATATCGATATCTGTAATAAGTTGCTTGCGCTGTATTTTCGCATTTATGATTTAGCTACTTGTTTATATAGAGACCTACTATGTGTTACTGTAACATAATGCACAAAACTAATATTAGCGTTCAAGTAAATGATAAACAATTCATTGTAGTAATTGTTCTGTAAATGAAATTAATCTGTTGAACAATAAAACATTATAAATAATTAAATATATAAATAAATAAAAGCTAATAACTCAATAACCAATAGCGTTACATAAATTAAACAAGAGTAGCTCTTTTATCTAAAATAGTAGGACCTTTCAAAATTTTCATTTATTTCAACTCTAGTTCGACAAACAAATGTTATGTTTTGATTTACTGCAAAACAGATAGGAGTTGGTGTCCTTTATGAGCAAAACCAAAGTAAATTTCAATTTCATAGTTCACATGCCAAACAACATAAAAGTGCACATTTTCGAATTGACTCTATCAAAGCTTTCAAAATTATTCAGAAATTTCAAAGTATAGTTTCAACTTTGAACACCCTGTTTCGCTTAAACCAGCGACATTTGTATAATGCATATTGAACTAAATCGTAATATTTTGCTGCCTATAGTCTTTCAAATTAACTTTAGGATGATGTTAGATTCATTAATGAAGTGTTGGCAACCGTATGCAAATAAATACCTAGATTTGCACTTGAAGAATACTGTCATTTAACAAAATAAAGATTGGCAGTTCTGTACGGTGTTGCTATCAATTCTTCTTGCCAATGGGAATATTCCTATACCTTTTATTAAATATATTATGATTTAAACTAACATTGGCAATGTGGTATTTTGTGACCTCATCCTAAAGTTAAAGCGAATGGATTATAGTATCTCTCCTATTTTTAATAAATTATCCTGCATGTTCAACGCGATCTTCAAACACTAATATTTAGTTATTTAACGAAGTTAGAAGGCGAAACTTTCAATTTTTATTAGTTAAAAATATTGGTAAGAGTGGCCCTTGTACTTGAGACGTCTCTGGAATATAGAGAGCTGTTAGGAAAAGCTTCCTATACACCATAAAGCAACAACGTTGCCAACACTACCATTTCAATCATACTTACCTATATACATTTTTGTATTAAAAAAATAATATGAATTCAAGTAATTCTTTGTGAGGTTCTATACTAATGATTAAAGATCAATACATATGAGGTCGAAGTTATGTATACCTATCAGAAAAAAGAAATAGTAAGGTATAACTAAATACCACATTTACGCATTTACGAAAATTGTAGTGTTCCACACTTGCCGCTAAACAGCTGTTTACCAGATACATTGAAAGATGTAAAGCACATCACTTAATTTTCGAATGTATGCTCTTTCTTTATGATTGTTTTAAAATTTTAAACCAAGGAAATGACAAAAAATCACTTGTTTACCTAATAAGTTAATTTAATAATTATAGTTGAGATGATAACGCTAAAATGGAGATAGCTCTGTGGCTGCTGCTTTAGGAAGTGATGATGAAGAAGAAGAGGAATTTCATGCATGTTAAAATTAACTCTTTTAAAAAAAAAGCAAACGTTCTCGGATTTCAATTACAAATTATGTGTATGAAGTTGCCCTAATGTACAATCCAGAGGGTTATTATTTGTCAAAATCAAAACACAATAGGTACTGCAAAATAATTAATACTTTTCACAATTTAAAAACCACTTTAAATTAAGAAGAGATACTTTTGAGGACTTGCTTGTAGTTCTTGCCCTGAGTGTAATTGGCAGTAGTGTTACAGATGTTGGAAAAACGTCTAAATTGGTAAAAATTCAACTGCTAATTACCATGTGTATGCTTGCACTCAAAAAAATATTTACTTCAAACAAATATAATAATCTTTTTTTAAGTATAGCGTAACTTCATATATGAGCAAAGATACTGTAATATTATTTCAAGCACATTGTTTATTCAAGGTCCAAGATCATAAGTTACTTCAATCAAATGCTGTGTATATTTAATTCTAGGTGGCAGTAAGTTTTAAAATAAATAAATGTATTGTCTTTTTATGAGAGTTCTTAAATCTTGAGGCTAGTAAGTATTATATTTAATTTAAATACATGTATTTCTTCTTTTCAGAGAGCAGTATTTTTTAAACAAGTACTTTAAGATCTTCAACGTAAGGAACAGTAGTTTTACGTATACTAAAGGATTGTCTTAAGTCAAGAATATGGATAGTTCCTAAAATATATCCTATATTTAAGTTAAAATGCATTATCCTCTAACTGAATAGAGGTTTATTTAAAAAGAGTGTACCATATATTTTTAAAAATGTATTTAATATTCAATTTGAGAATACCTTAAATTTCTTTCAAATAAAATTTATCATTAAAATAAGTATACGAATTAAAAAATATATATACAGCGTGTCTCGTAAATATAGCAACAAAATGTAGAAGGTGCGTAAGTATACCTCCAAATATGAAAAATAGTTTAAATAAACTGATAACAATGAATCGCTTTTGATATCAAAGGTGTTGAGAAATTATTTCTTTTAATATTTTCCAATATCTTTTAAAATATCAAAGGTACTGAAATGAGATTCAGTGAACTTATAACACTCAAAAATACACTTATTTGTTTTCTACAAGTAATTTTTAAATATTTCATAGGCGCAGAGATAAAAGGGAAATCTGAGATGTTTACCCCTATAACTTCTACGTCACTGGTAAAAAAATAAATTTTAGGTACAGTTTGTTAATGCCAGAAATAATCTACATAAAAAATGTATATTTGGTAAAGAACTCGAAAGTAAGTGGTTTTGAGAAAATGACATTATAGTTATTATAGTTTTTATCCAGGTATACATTTTTCGTGTAGAATCTTTCAGGTATTAAAGACATGCACCTAACGTTTTTTTTTTGCCAGTACCGTAGACAGCTATAAGAGAAAAATCTCAAATTTTACTTTCTTCTACGCCACTTAGATAAATAAAAATTATCATAAGTTCATTGAATCTCATTTCAGTATATCGTAAAGAGATATTGGCAAAAACATAAAAAAGAATTTCGTCAACATTTTGTATCTCAAAACGACGCATTTTTAAAGATATGTTTATAGAAACTTTTTTCATATTAAGAGGTATACTTTCACCTCCTGAAGTTTGTTGCTATATTTGCGGGATACAATAAAGGTGGTGTGGAATTGAATAAACGTGGTTGGACTCCCTCTCGGATTTTTAACGAGCCCCTACTTTACATGTGATTTTCCAATGCTCCACCCGAAGGTACTACATTGGCCAGGCAGCGAGTTTTTGTTACCTGGAAAATTTGGAATTTTGCCGAACCCTTACTGTTCCAAGCAAGGTAGGGATCTTTAACGTGCATGACAACACTCACACACGGGACCTCCATTTTACCTCTCATCCGAACGAGGGTGTATTTTTGTGAAAAATGCTCGCCTAACATTTTTCAAGCGGACCGTGTCGGGATAACGAGCCCCTACAGCAGATTCCTCTAGGACACTCCCTATCGGTGGCTAAATAGAAAGACATTGTCACTTAACTACCCCAAGAAGACTGTGCAGAAGATGAGCAGTTTTCTTTTTACAAGAGCATTCTATAAAATACGGCAGAAGTTGTTAAAGGCCTGAAGAAAATAAAGCCTCCTGTTATTGTTTGGACGAGCACTGTGGTCTTCATGTATAAAAATGTTTCAAAGGTAGCAAGAATAACGAAAAATGTTTTGAAACTTAATTTTATTATTTTTTTAAAATAAGGATAGGGTTAGTAAAGCTTTAGTAAAATCAAATATTTTTGAACAATTTTATTAAACTTAATATTATTTTTTTGAAAATAATTACTAAACAATGCTTGAGTTCGATATAAAATAGATATTGAATATTATACCATAGACTAATAAAACAGTTTACATTCTTTTTTCTTTGAACCACAACAATAAAATATATGTCTCTTAAGTGCCACATCAAATTGAAACAAAAAGATACACGCCCATGTTTAAAATATAAATAACTCCAAAATAAAGCAAAAAAGTATGTGTATGACCCATACATTGGTTTGGTTTGTACTGACAATGTATATAAACATTAGAGCAATGTTGTACAATATTAAAATCAAAGTATAACATTTTTCGGCAGATTGCAAAAATCTGGAGCTGTGTTGACTTGTATCATTTTTGCTTAGAACCTCCACATATACTTAGCACATTTACAACAATAACTAAAACTAAAAACAAATGGATCATAAAATTTTATATTGCAAACAATGTTTCTGCATATGAACAGCGAGTAATTTTTAATAATAAAATAAATTTGTTCTCTAAAATATTGGCAAAAAAACTAATATCTAAGTACAAAATAAAAATACCATATAAATTATGGGAAGCTAAACTTTAAAAATACGTCAAATAGTAGTTCTTGAATTGGTAGTCCAACATAACGAGTTGCTGTGGATGCCGCATTCCGTGAATCTTGGAACTTTAGTCAAGAATTCAGCCAAATCAAAATCTGGAACTATTTCCGTGTTATCGGCCACCCTTCGATCTTCATATTCTGTATTTTCTGAATCAACGTAGGTAACTGTAGATGCAACAGCAATACTGTTAACCGCGTATTCATTTTCTTTGTTCTAAAATTTACAATAAACAGTGTCTTTGAAAAAAAATTATTATACCTGTTCTTTTAATTGGTTCAACTTTTCTTCAATCAATTTTCTCATACCTAATGATTTTGAAATAAGTTCTTTTAAATCTGCATTTGTCAGGCTTTCGAGTACCTCAACACGACATATATCTTGATCTATAAAATTAGTTAACACTGGTGTAATTCTTTGAAACGATACAACATATATAAGTTATCAAAATGCAATGTGAACGAAACAGATGAACACGTTTCCATAAAGGGTGTTTTTTTCATTATCACTATGGGCATCTTGGAAACTGCTAGAGACAGAGATGCTCAAATGGGACAAATAATGCAGCGTTGACTGTTGATATCGAATGTATAAATATAATACTCAAAAAGTTTATCGATTTTGTGCAATACATAGCCTACACTTTCTAACAATAGAATGTATTGCTGTTCTACTAAAGTATCATATAAATTTGCTACTCTAGTAGAATTTTTATTGCATTCAATGTAACAAGTTAATATATCGAACACTATAATTCATTTTAGCAAAATAGAACTTATTTATTAGTAATGTTGTGTACAAGAACACAAATGACAGTTCAAAATCAAATTGCGATTGTATATGTGTTTGTTTTATAGTTTTCATGGAAAGACTGATAAATATGTATATGAACAATAAAAACGAAAAACCTTAACATTTCAGCCATTTGCAAAAATAACTTTATCATGTGGTATATCAGCAAAATCGGCAAAACATAAGCTATTAAACAGACTCATAGTCAACTATGCATTTCATTAAAAAAGATTGAGGTTATGTACATATTTATGAAACTAAAAATAATAAAATTTTCGAACCACACCCTCTTATTCAGCATAGGAATACCTGCAAGTTTTATATTTACATTATTTCTCTAACGTCAATAATAAAGCCTACAGGTGGATTTAAAAAAAAATGCAAAATTTGGTTTTTTCAAAATATCCAGATATCCGTAAATTTTTTCTACAGCATAAAAGCACATTCGAGATCAACAGACAAAACCGCATGACTTTTCCCATTTGAGCGTTTTGTATATTTCTAACAGTTTCCAAGATGCCCATAGTGATAATGAAAAAAAAAAAATTCACTGTGTATGGAGCATAAAGGTAACAGAAATTTTTATTTTTAAAGAACATTTTATTCTGTAGTAAAAATTTCAATTTAAAATTGGGACACCATTTACAAAATGTACACCACAAAAATATTAAGTTTTTAATTATCAGCAATTCATCTGAATCAATTACAAAATGTTGATTCCAGTATAATTTCCTTCATATAGCAATTGTGTTTTCGGCAGTAATGAACAGAGATAGGTACTTTTGAATTTAATTTAATGTTATCTGCGACTTGCCTTTCATAAAATCGGGCACAACTTAAATATACATGTTAATCCAGAATTTAACTTACCCACAAATGTTTTTATTACCTCTTCGGTACAATCCCAGGTACCTAAAATTATTTTAATGTCAACACTCTCAACACTCTCCATATTTCATATAAAACTGGACACCACATAAAACATTTTCAACGACATAGCACGTATACAATCAGGAATGAACACGATTATAGACGCATTTGAAAGGAAGAGGGTACATTCTACCAAACAAATACACTATTGTACTTAACTTAGGAATATGAAAGATGGTACACTTACCCCAAGAATACCTAAAAACAGTCATTTCAATTAAGAACATTATATACTAAAATCAATTTCTGCGTTGTAATTAAACTAAGTGATCAGGATTTCTTCAGTTTAAGAACGTAATTTCCTTAAATTAATCACAAGTAACTTAATTCAAGTATAAAATTTAAACTTATGGTAGTTTTTAATAAAGCATTTGAATGAACTTGTTTCGAGAAAAGTTTCTTAAAGCAAGAGAACATTTTCTTCGATTAAGATTATTATTTTAAGAACAGTGGTAACTTCACTATAAGAATAGATTTTTTTGTGTGTGTGAATCAGGAAGTATACAGGTATTACATGACACAATTTGAATTATATATTTATTTCGATGACTTATTTTAGGTTAATGGCTGAACGGTATGACGTTGCGAAGTCAACTGCTTGGACTAATGTTCATAAAATCCGTAGTGTTCTACTTTCTATGTGCGATAAATTCATTTAATCGCCTACATGCCATGAGGTCGAGAAAAATATTATAAAATTTAAAGAAAAACAAGGATTTGACGGTGTATTGGGACTTATAGACGGTAGTCACATCCCAATTATACCACCCTCTAAATAGCAGGCAGTTTATTGCAATCGTAAGAAATTTCATTGAATAATACTTCAGAAAATTTGCGATGCAGATTATATATTTACAGATGTTTCTGCAGATAGATTTCTTATGCTATTATTAGATTTTCTTTATCAATTTTTAGGATATCCTGGAAGTACGCACAATTCTATAGTATTCAGAAACTCTGTACTGGGAAAAGGTTATGGAATATCCGAATGAATTTTTCCCAACTAATACCTATTCACTAGCAGGCTCGACTTACACAAATACCTTAAATACCCTGACTCCATACCGTGATAATGGACATCTAACTAGAATTCAAAAATGTTATAAATATAAACGTTCAACAACAATAGTTTGTATGGAACAAGCATTTGGTCTCATGAAAAGACGATTACGAATTCTTAAGCACATACATTTATTCCGAATAGATTTAATACTGATAGATAGTAGAATGTTGTGTATTGCACAATATTTGAATGTTTAACAAGGATGATATTGAACCGATCTGGAAAATGATCAACCACCAAAATTCCCTTATGTTGGAAATGACAATGGTGGATTTAGAAAACGTGTTTCAATTGCAGCTAGATTGTATAATAGTAAACATTATAATCTGTGAACAATTATTTATTAATAAAATATATGTACAGTTTATAAAAAATCTCTTAATAGAACCATTTTTCTTCGTTCCACTTTTTTGATTATTACATCATCTTTTTAGACACCTCTCTAATTGTTCCACAAATTTCTGATTCAGTACATGCATTTTTTATTTTCTTTATTACAGGCATATTGTCCTTGTCCTAAAACATGATATGTATAAAGAGAAACACACTAGAAGTATTACCCCAGCATATGAACAACTGGGTTGATTAATATCAATATTAGTTAATCCAACTCCCACCACGGCTATAGGGTTTACATCAGCATCTTTGCTAAATATTATGACAAACCTATCAAATTATGGCCATGTTATTGAGTTTCGTCTGCTTTTTGAATTGTTATCTTTTATTCTTTTATAGGTTTTCTTCATATTTAGAAATTTTATGTCGCATTGGTCTTTAATAAATTTGTATCCATGTGATTCTACTGTTTTTGCTATTTTTATCCAATTAGAAGCATTGCTTCTTCTAGGCGATTTAATTAGCAATAACTTTATACTATCGGAAGATCAACGAGGGTACTCTAATTGACACGATACTGTCGAATCACTAATTCCAGAATCTAAATTAAAATAGTTTAAAACACAAGTTGTTTAAGTGTTTGTAGTTACCTTCCCGTGAATCAAAATCAAAATCCTTTTATAATTCTCCTACTTTGGTAACGTGATAGTTGTAGAAATGTTGCTGTAACAAACTTATCGAGTCCGTTATTTCGCAAATTCCACATTTGCCCTGCTCTTCATTTTCATACACCATCATATTTTAATAAAAACTTCGGTATATACCTATACACAAACCGTGAAAAAAGTTTTTTTAGGTCAAATTTTAGGATTAACTTACATGAAATGTTGATCCGATATATATACCGCACGGACACTGAAGGTATAATTTTCGATGCGGTTTATTCCAACCGCTCAAGCTTTCGAACGCTTTGATACCTACCCGTGTGTATCAATACGATTTTCGTAAACGCTTAGTGGTGTCAACTGTACAGATAGTTCTTCTCCAATGAGAATAGGCGTTAAACATGTATTAACCACTGTTAGTGCAAATCCCGCCCTGTACTTGAGTTCGTCGCTGCAACATCAAAGAATGCACCTAAAATTTTAAAACGAGTACGTCCGGTACTCTAGAGACGTCAAGATGCATCGTTGGGTTTTCGTAAATTTATCTTTTTAATAACTCGTATTTTACTTTCATTACAATTGTATATATTTACAAATAAATGTGTGTACTTAACGTGAAATTCTCAAAAAATGTACAATCTACATACGTAACATGTTCCTTCGAGCCGGATACTTTAATTAATTGCCGGTGCAAAATTATTGTAATACATCCACCACAGTTTTACAAGTGTTGATAGTTGCCTTCACGTTTTAGCAACGGTATTTGCACGTGTGCATAACACAACCGGTTTTGTATATATAACATGACTTCACTTCAGGAAAGGTACGTATCCTTCTTTATACACAATTCCAATAATTTCATGTTAGCTTTTATTTGATTAATATTTTAAACTTCTAGTATAGTAACATTAGGATTTATAAACCACCACACACTATAACGGTGCTTTTTCGCATCCTGTATTTTGTACTTACTTGTTACATTAATTATTTACGCAATGTCTAACACAGACAAAAACAAACGTACAGCTATTAAAGGCTCCCTAACACGTTTCATCAATTACTTTAATTCAGTTAAAGATGCAGACTATGATTTAAATGAACTACAAGACCGCGTAAACAAAGTCGAGTTACTTATAGATGATTTTAATACTATGCAATTGCTCATTGAAAACTCTGACGAACAATGCGAATCTAATTATGCTACCTTACACGCTCCTCAGCGAGAAAGGTTTAAAAAAGGCCTTTTTTAAAATTACGGCTGTTGTCAAAAAATTCATTTGCAATAATAGCTATTCGGGCTCTTGTCCCTCTCTTCTTGATCCTTGTTAACACCTCCCTCTAAAAATCATGAAAGGACTTAAAACCTGCAGCCGACGAGGGTTGTGTGTTGTTATGTTTGAACCACAGGAAGTGACAGTAGACCATTTTCAAGAAACCCACCACCACATTTCCTCCAGAATCCCACATTTCCTCACACATCTGGACCAATTTACATGTAAATTCCCATAAGGAGTAAATGAGGGAGATGAATCTCCTCCTGACTCCTCCTTGCTCTCCTCCTTGCTCGGACACCCCCACAACCATTTTGAAAACATCACACCCGCATTCTTTCCATCCGCGAGATAAATCTTTCTCCACATTTCCACCCACGAGATAAACCTACCTTGTTTGGTATCAATTAATATTAGAATTTTCTCAACTACCCGAATCTCTAAGAATTTTTTAGATTGCATCATCCCCCAGAGAGCTACCCTGATTTTAAGATTTCTTACCTGTAGCAACTTTTGAGCGTTCTTATAAATTTTTTTAGTCATGCGATACATCTTGTTAGTCTAAAATTTTATGTAGAATCCAAATCTGTAAACAGATTTGAAATCGGACCACGCCCTGCAAAGTTATACCCCTTTAAAGTCCTGATCTTCTAATTTTGCTATTTGCTCTATAAGCAAACCTAACAAATAGTTTTCTTCGTCTAGCCATTGCATCTTTTGAGATAAACCTATCTTGTTTGGTATCAATTAATATTAGAATTTTCTCAGCTACCCAAATTTCTAGGAATTTTTATATTGCATCACCCCAAGGAGCTACCCCAATTTTAAGATTTCTTACCTGTAGCGATTTCCGACCGTCCTTAAACATTTTTATACATGCGATACGTCTTCTTAGTCTAGAATTTTATGTAGAATCCGAATCTCTAAACAGATTTGAAATCGGACCACGCCCTGCAAAGTTACACATATACCCTCTGCGAGATAAATCTTTCTCCACATTTCCACCCACGAGATAAACCTACCTTGTTTGGTATCAATCAATATTAGAATTTTCTCAGCTACACGAATCTCTTCAAATTTTTTAGATAGCGCCATCCCCAAGGGAGCTACCCCATTTAAGATTTTTGCTGGCAGCGATTTTGAGCGTTCTTATAAATTTTTATACATGCGATGCATCTTGTTAGTCTAGAATTTTATGTAGAATCCGAATCTGTAAATAGATTTAAAATCGAACCACTCCTTACCATTTTACACACACCTCTAAATTATAAATTTCCTGCAGCTTATACCTAAAAGAAAATCTAAAACCATTCTTAAAACTTTTATTACAGACAATTTTACTAATACAGTTTAAATTTTGTAAACCACATTTCTAAATACATATTTACAATTTTTATTTTCAACCTAGAACTTGTCATATCAGGTCATACTTATTAATATTTATTTCTAAATAGAGCACTTTTTCCAAAGACCAACCGGACTCGCATGTTTCAAATTCCTCTGATTTTGTTCGCATGGTTTCGCTTAAAACCTCGTACGTATTTTCCAGATTACTAGAAGACGTTATAACCACATTTTTTGTGTTAAAGGATTTCACATCGGTAGTCTCTTCCCCCATTTTGGTGTAAACGCCGTAGAGTTCGCAGTAGACTTTTACTGCTGTATGTTGTATTCTTTTTTCATTTATTAATCGAATAAATCGCTCTTTCTGCTTCCAAAGAAACTCGGACACTCCATCGTCGACGCTGGCGTTATTTATGCGATAGCTAGCCATACGGTTGTTAAACGCTGTGCTAATCATTTCTACGCCATCTTCGCCAGTAGCGGTAACTGTGGCATTTTTATGTCTGTTGCTTCTCAAGTGTACGGCGTACGTAGTTTTTCCATTTCGAAATCGCATACTTTACACATAATTCGTGGTTGTTTCGTACAAGGTAATTTAACAGCTGGTGGCGTTGAACGTTTAAGGCTTAATGACATACCGTGCTGTTTTTCCTTGTGTCGCAGTAAGTTGTCCATTCTCGTAAAAGCGAAACCGCAAGTCCCACAGTTTAAGTACTTTGCTGCGGACGGCTTAACCTTGGACGATGTTGCACCACGACATTTGTTCTGGTGCCGTATGAGAGCATTTTTCCAGGTATAGGAAGCACCGCAAGAGTTGCACTTAAAAACGTTTGCAGATACCATTTTAGTACAAAACAAAATCCGCACTATAAGACTTGACTTGTAAGCGAACTAACTTATAACTAAAGAGTTTATTCTTGCGCACCTGCTTTATGTACCCTATAGAATGCAAACCGAAGGTTTCGAAGACGACCGAACGATGTTGAGGATTCAGCGGGGACTAAATGATGTCATAATCCTCGCTACTCGTCCAATACATTTAGCGCTAATGCATACACCTGGTTCGCTTCGTCGATGGTGCGAATGCCGTTAGTAGAAAACACCGGAAAACGTCTTCCATGTTATACGGATCGCGTGCATATTAAAAATCCAAAAGGGTGATAGCACACGCACACAAATTGTCTGCAAGTCGTGCTGTAGAAGATGCAGTGCTACTATAACCAAAAACACTTTAAACCTTTGCTAAGGGAATACCAAACTTGTCTACAGAATACTTACTAATAAACCAATTTAATTTTAAATAACTTCTACGTCATACTTTAGGAAATGGTAGGCTTGAATATTTTCTAAATGAATCACCAAGCGAAAGTATATGTAGCGGTATATAAATTAACCATTAATTTCCAATTTTTACGACCGTCGTTAATTATAGATTAAAATTTAATTTGTGCACGTTCGAGCTTCTCGTAAACTAACAATGCGTTGTATAATACATGCATACCCCTTCGCCGCGCTACTGCTATTCTTGTAATTGCTAGAAAAAGTCACTCTCCTTTTTACTGTTAGGACCGATGCAAAGCACCATTTTTTTGTATACTTTCTATAGCACATCGCGCACTTTTTCGTATGATAATTAAATTTTGCTTCTGTAGGCTTTTACACTTTCGCATAGCGGTCGATCGCACGTAATGATTTCTAGAACCGGTAAGTACTTGATATCGTCCAAATAGAGAATTAGATGCTCGATGTCTGTCAACTTCCAATTCCCTCGTAAAAGGTAGAAAAAACTCAGTCAATAATCCATTATACTTCGACCCGCTCCTGTTCTGATAATTTACAAACATTTTTCAAACGACAATGGGTCGAGAATTTTTAAACCTCCGAGGGATCTTTAAGTCGTGATCAATTACACATCCGAGCTACGCGTAAACTAACATATTTTGCAGCAACTGTATAATACATTGCATACCCCCTTCTCTGCGCTACTGCTATTCTTGTAGTTGCTTGGAAAAATCAGTCGCCCTTTTTACGGGTAGGGCCGCTAAAAAACACCATTCCATACTTTCCTTATAAGTGTAGCACATCGCGCACTTTTTGTCGGATAATTAATTTTTGTTTATGTAGGCTTTTACACTTTTGCATATTTAAACATCTAATACAATTGATTAACCACTTTCGATTATTCTAACGGAGACCACCATAAATCCCGCCGCGCCGTTCTTTTTGAATCCAACGATCCTATGGGCTTCCACGCACTAACACCTGACGTATCTTTCCTACTATTTGTTAAACAAAAACTACCGGTATCGCCATTGTGGACGTAAGCAGATGTTTGTGGTTATGTACGAGAATATGTAACCATATACATTAATTAGTCTAAGCTATTTTATTTAGTCCACGAAAACTACTATTTTTCTAATCCACAATTAATAATCGCCTTTATAGGTTTAACATTTCTACCATTACCCAATGACTGGTGCTACGTACATGGAAACTTTAATTTCTTATTGGAAAGAATTCTTATTCTCCCACACACTGCAGCGTAGTTGCATGCCTACCCCTTTTCGAGGTATATGCTCGTTATAGGTTGTAAGACCCTCGGTTTTACTTAACTATACTTCGTGAGACCCCTTTAATCTTTTTAATCGTATCTTTCTCGCCTACAATACAGTAGGACTTAACATTACTACCAACAAATTCTAATACCGGACCCCCATTAAATACGTCTTTAAATTTCCCTACAACTTTTTTGTTGACAAGTGTTATATTGTATTTTTATACGCGGGGTAGTCACTCTTTTAAGATAAATATATTTTGCTAGGTATCAACTAATATTAAATTTTTCTAGGGACCCCAAATCTGTAAATAGATTTTAAATAGGACCACCCCATACAAAGTTATGCGTTTTAAAGACCCCAAACCTCTAATTTTTGCTCATCTTTATTTAACACCATTTTTAAAACCTTTTTCGCTACCCAAGACATATGCCTTAGCCAACCGTTTCCCAAGAAATCTAAAACCGCCGTGTTCCGCGAACACCACGTGGAGATAACACGTCTACTCTGTCAACCAGGATAGAAGCCAGAAGGATTTGGAAGGTGGGAGAAGAACTTAAAAATTATGGAATCTTAAAACTAATCTATACAAATATAAACAACTATCTTATATCTTTACGTCCCCATGCGTAGATTGTTGTACTATTAGGAATGATATACCTTTTGTCATCTTCCCTCGATAAACTAATTTTATTAATAAGCTGCGTATGCAAATCGTATTCTTTTACTCCGGATACATACGCCGGCAAGTACTCCACACCAAATAAAGAATTGGATGCTTGGTGACTGTTAACATCCGCTTCCCTCGTGTACGCCCAGACACAAACCTAGCCCATGAGCACCCCTGCGCATGCACACCCCTGCCCATGCGCACCCATGCGCGTACGCACTCCTGCCCATGCTCGCTGTCCATGAGCACCCCTCTCAGTACGACTGCTATTTCGGGGTAACGCTACAGCCTTTTATAAATAAAGAACAATGTTATATACTATTATAAAATGTTTATTCTGACATTATACATAACAAATTTAAAAATATTTAATACCAAGCATGGAGTCATTTAAACTTAATTTTAATACAAAGTTATACACAGAAGACAGTCCTTTCTTTATGTTTGTTTGCAGTGGTTTTAATTTTATCTAATTTTATTCGCAGCTTAAAATTTAAATCGACACCCAAGTCTTCTATCTCCTTTTCTAGCCAATAGTTTGATACATAAAGACCGTCTAGGTTTTCGAATTGTAAAATGTACCGAAGTTTGCCTCTATATTTAAAGTCTTTGATTCCGGCGACAACCAGATCCATTCCTTCGTGTAATTCTTGCAGCTTGTGACAATCTTTTAATCGCAGCTTTCCCACTGTATCCTGCATACGTATCTTGTTAGCTTGATCGACTTCTTCTTGTCGGTATTGGAGGAAATCCTTTTTCTCCCACACACTGTTGCGTAGTTGCATGTCCACGACTTTTGGGAATATATGGTTGTTATAGGTTGTAAGACCCTCGGTTTTAAATGATCCGAAAGGTTCTTTACTGGGCAAATATACAATGTTTAGCGGAACCCCTTTACGTGTGGTGTACGCCAAGGTTACGAAACCCGCATTCCTTAGTTCTTCTTTGTTATCTGCCATTTTGATAAATACGTTTTTAGAATAACCTTTTAAAAAGTATACGGATTTAGTACCATCCTTTTCCGCAAGAACGCCTACATAACTAAAAGAGTCTTTCTTACTAACCGCAAATGCAAACAGCTTGTAGAACCCGGATGTATTTAAGTCACTCCATCGGCACATAAAATAATCTTTTAATTCTTCCTCATTTTCTCTAATAAGATGTTCTTTGTATAACACATCTTTGTATTGTTCGTGTATTGTCGCAGTGTTTTCCATGTGCTCCAATTTTCGTCTTTTTGCATCCATTTCCTCTAATTCCAGTTGTCTTTTCCTTCCACTTACAGCGTATGGTATGCATAATGGAGCAATTTCCTTTAGCGTAAACGGATAAAGTTTACTACCAATATTTACGCGTTGTCGTACAACCTCTGGACGAATGTTATGCGTATCTATCAACCCCAATTCCGAAATGATTATTTCTTTTGGAATTGTAGAATATGGTGTTGCAGATTGTGTAAAATATGTACTGCCTGCTTTAATGTAGCACTTGTGTAAGATTTTTATTTTATCTGAGCTGTCTTCCTCCTCTACTATCTCCAAATAATTTACAGGTAAATAGTTAAAACTAAAAGCCGAAAGCACATACTTTATCAATTTTTCCCTTTCTTTTGGTTTTCGGACAACTTAATCTGCAAGCCCGTCAATTTCTTTGTATTACCATTCCCCCAATACACGTACTGTAGCAGGTTATTAAACACTAAACAGCAGCTATTTTGTAGCTTGTCCGATAGCTTACTCCACATTTTGGCAAGTGGTACCGAGTACATTGGCGCCTTTAGGAAGTATAACTTACTATCTTCCAATAACGTTAAACAGTCTTTTAAGGGATTATACACCCGTTCCGCACTGACATTGCTTCCAATTGCACAATTGTATATTGTCGCTTCCAATCGCGTAATACCATGTTCTTTAGCCAAAGTAGACGCAAATGTTTCCCTTAAACGCACATCTGGACAACGTAAAAAATCTAGTATATGATTGCCAAGTTGTTTATTAACACCAGGACTTGTTATCTGACACACAAATTTGTTGTATATCTTAATTCTTGCATTGGTTGTTAGCCATGTTAAACAATCAATTCCTACAGTTTTATCGTTGTCAACTATAATATTACACTTTTCTTCCTATTCGCCCTTATAGCAAAAGTTATGGTTTGTAGTTAAATAATTACACATCTCCATCTTGCTAAATATACCCGCAAAATCTTAGGTTACATCCATGTCAAAAGATAGAAATAATCTTTTCGAGTTCGTCTAATATATCTGGTAGTTCCTCCAATAAAGTTTCCAACTTAACATCTGCTAGTTCCACTTTGTATGGAACACATATAGGATTTTGGAATTTTTTATTAATGCATTCGAGGTCTTCTTTTCCGATAATTTCTTTTACTCTCTGACCCATCTTGTTAGTGCTTTCCAGAGAAAACGGGAGCTTAGCTTTAACACCATGCCTAGCGGAAACAAATCGGTCAAACTTTCTTCGTAGATAGCTGTTAAATGCACCACAAATTTCTTTTTAGGATAAACATCCTTTTGCTTGCAGATGTTTGTTCGGCGTCAGAAAGGTCGCAAATTTTAACCAACATTATATTGTCACAAAATGGTTCTGTAATTGGTGTGTGTAGTCCACCAGTCAGCATCTGTTCGCCTTCGACATAACAAATATTACCAATATCTGTTACCAGATTATTGTTGCACATATTTTCTGTCAACAGCCATAATCCAAATCGCTCATTTGTCGGTTTCACTTTATTCCCAAGAAGTTGAGAAACGTTAATCACCTTTGAGACGCTCATGTTTACCGTTCTAGCTACTATCGAATACTAAATTGAATACGAAAAAATTGTTCTCTTATGTATTCTACAGAGTCGGGACGTATATTGCCGAAGATAGTCGAATAAGTTGTTATCCGACCTAAGCCGACAGGGATGCGCATCGACATATATCCGGATATATGTAGGATGTAAAGTTAGTGAAATTACCCCATAGGGTGAAATTACCCCATAGGGTGAAATTGCCCCATAGGGTGAAATTGCCCCATGACCACATGACCATATGACCACATGACCACATGACCACATGACCATATGACCACATGACCATATGACCTAATTGCTTTTAATGAGTTTTCTCATTAAAACCCATTAGCACTAATTGCTTTTAATGAGTTTTTCCATTATAAACCAAGTGTGGACCTAGGTTAGATAAAAGGAAAAAATAATAGGTTAGGTCAGCGCCGCGGCGCTGACCTAACCTATTATTTTTTCCTTTACATCCTACATATATCCGGATATATGTCGATGCGCATCCCTGTCGGCTTAGGTGGACATGCAACTACGCAACAGTGTGTGGGAGAAAAAGGATTTCCTCCAATACCGACAAGAAGAAGTCGATCAAGCTAACAAGATACGTATGCAGGATATAGTGGGAAAGCTGCGATTAAAAGATTGTCACAAGCTGCAAGAATTACACGAAGGAATGGATCTGGTTGTCGCCGGAATCAAAGACTTTAAATATAGAGGCAAACTTCGGTACATTTTACAATTCGAAAACCTAGACGGTCTTTATGTATCAAACTATTGGCTAGAAAAGGAGATAGAAGACTTGGGTGTCGATTTAAATTTTAAGCTGCGAATAAAATTAGATAAAATTAAAACCACTGCAAACAAACATAAAGAAAGGACTGTCTTCTGTGTATAACTTTGTATTAAAATTAAGTTTAAATGACTCCATACTTGGTATTAAATATTTTTAAATTTGTTATGTATAATGTCAGAATAAACATTTTATAATAGTATATAACATTGTTCTTTATTTATAAAAGGCTGTAACGTTACCCCGAAATAGCAGTCGTACTGAGAGGGGTGCTCATGGACAGCGAGCATGGGCAGGAGTGCGTACGCGCATGGGTGCGCATGGGCAGGGGTGTGCATGCGCAGGGGTGCTCATGGGCTAGGTTTGTGTCTGGGCGTACACGAGGGAAGCGGATGTTAACAGTCACCAAGCATCCAATTCTTTATTTGGATGGTATCGAGTACTTGCCTGCGTATGTAACCGGAGTAAAAAATACGATTTGTACACATAGCTTATTAATAAAATTAGTTTATCGAAGGAATATGACAAAAGGTACATCATTCCTAATAGTACAACAATCTACGCATAGAGGCATAAAGATATAAGATAGTTGTTTATATTTGTATGGATTTTGTAAATCTATTGTGTATATTAGTTTTAAGATGCCATAATTTTTAAGTTCTTCTCCCACCTTCCAAATCCTTCCGGCTTCTATCCTGGTTGACAGAGTATACGTGTTATCTCCACGTGGTATTCGCGGGACACGGCGGTTTTAGATTTCTCGGGAGATGGTTGGCTAAGGCATATGTCTTGGGTAGCGAAAAAGGTTTTAAAAATGGTGTTAAATAAAGATGAGCAAAAATTAGAGGTTTGGGGTCTTTAAAACGCATAACTTTGTATGGGGTGGTCCTATTTAAAATCTATTTACAGATTTGGGGTCCCTAGAAAAATTTAATATTAGTTGATACCTAGCAAAATATATTTATCTTAAAAAAGTGACTACCCCGCGTATAATAAATACAATATAACACTTGTCAACAAAAAAAGTTGTAGGGAAAATAAAAGACGTATTTAATGGGGGTCCAGTATTAGAATTTGTTGGTAGTAGGGCTTAGTCCTACTGTATTGTAGGCGAAAAAGATACGATTAAAAAATTAAAGGGGTCTCACGAATTGTAGTTAAGTAAAACCGAGGTCTTACAACCTATAACGAGCATATACCTCCAAAAGGAATGGACATGCAACTACGCAGCAGTGCGCGGGAGAATAAGAATTCTCCAATAAGAAATTAAAGTTTCCATGTACGTAGCACCAGTCATTGGGAAATGGTCGAAATGTGGAACCTATAAAGGTGATTATTAATTATGGTTTAGAAAATAATAGTTTTGGCTTAAATAAAATAGCTTAGACTGGTTAATGTATATGGTTACATATTCTCGTACATATCCACAAACATCTGCTTAAGTCCACAATGGCGATGCCGGTAGTTTTGTTTAACAAATAGTAGGAAAGATACGTCAGGTGTTAGTGCGTGGAAGCCCATAGGATCGTTGGATTCAAAAAGAACGGGGCGGCGGGATGTATGGTGGTCTCCGTTAGAATAATCTAATGTGTTTAATCAATTGTATTATATGTTTAAATAAGCGAAAGTGTAAAGGCCTACATAAACAAAATTTAATTATCCGACAAAAGTGCGCGATGTGCTACACTTATAAAGAAAGTATGAAATGGTGCTTTGCATCGGTCCTACCGTAAAAGTGCGACTGACTTTTCCAAGCAACTACAAGAATAGCAGTAGCGCAGAGAAGGGTATGCATGTATTATACAGTGCACAGTTGCTGCAAAATATGTTAGTTTACGCGTAGCTCGGATGTGTAATTGATCACAACTTAAAGATCCTCGGAGGTTTAAAATTCTCGGCCCATTGTCGTTTGAAAAATGTTTGTAAATTATCAGAACAGGAGCGGGTCGAAGTTTAATGGATGATTGACTGAGTTTTTCTACCTTTACGAGGGAATCGGAAATTGATAGACATTAAGCATCTAATTCTCTATTTGGACGATATCGAGTACTTACCGGTTCTAGAAATCAATACGTGCGGCCGAGCGCTATGCGAAAGTGTAAAAGCCTACAGAAGCAAAATTTAATTATCATACGAAAAGCGCGCGATGTGCTATAGAAAGTATAAAAATGGTGCTTTGCATCGGTCCTAACAGTAAAAGGAGAGTGACTTTTCTAGCAATTACAAGAATAGCAGTAGCGCGGCGAAGGGGTATGCATGTATTATACAGCGCATTGTTGCTATAAAATATGTTAGTTTACGAGAAGCTCGAACGTGCACAAATTAAATTTTAATCTATAATTAACCACAGTCGTAAAATGGGAAATTAATGGGTAATTTTAATAGTGCTAAGCATATACTTTCGCTTGGTGATTCATTTGGAAAATATTCAAGCCTACCATTTCCTAAAGTATGACGTAGAAGTTATTTAAAATTAAATTGTTGTAAGTATCCTGTAGACAACAAGTTGGTATTTTCTTAGTAATGGTTTAAAGTGTTTTTGGTTATAGTAGCACTGCATCTTCTACAGCACGACTTGCACACAACTTGTGTGCGTGTGCTACCACCTTTTTGGATTTTTAATATGCACGCGACCCGTATAACATGGAAGACGTTTTCCGGTGTTTCTACTAACAGCATTCGCACCATCGACGAAGCGGACCAGGTGCATGCATTGGCGCTAAATGTATTGGACGAGCAGCGAGGATTATGACGTCATTTAGTTCCCCGCTGAATCCTCAACTTCGTTCGGGTATCTTCGGAAACCTTCGGTTTGCATTCTATAGGGTACATAAAGCAGGTGCGCAAGAATAAACTCTTTAGTTATAAGTTAGTTCGCTTACAAGTCAAGTCTTATAGTGCGGATTTTGTTTTGTACTAAAATGGTATCTGCAAACGTTTTAAGTGCAACTCTTGCGGTGCTTCCTATACCTGGAAAAATGCTCTCATACGGCACCAGAACAAATGTCGTGGTGCAACATCGTCCAAGGTTAAGCCGTCCGCAGCAAAGTACTTAAACTGTGGGACTTGCGGTTTCGCTTTTACGAGAATGGACAACTTACTGCGACACAAGGAAAAACAGCACGGTATGTCATTAAGCCTTAAACGTTCAGCTCCGCCAGCTGTTAAAGGACCTTGTACGAAACAACCACGAATTATGTGTAAAGTATGCGATTTCGAAATGGAAAAGAATACATATGCCGCACACTTGAGAAGCAACAGACATAAAATGCCACAGTTACCGCTACTGGCGAAGATGGCGTAGAAATGATTAGCACAGCGTTTAACAACCGTATGGCTAGCTATCGCATAAATAACGCCAGCGTCGACGATGGAGTGTCCGAGTTTCTTTGGAAGCAGAAAGAGTGATTTATTCGATTAATAAATGAAAAAAGAATACAACATACAGCAGTAAAAGTCTACTGCGAACTCTACGGCGTTTACACCAAAATGGGGAAGAGACTACCGATGTGAAATCCTTTAACACAAAAATGTGGTTATAACGTCTTCTAGTAATCTGGAAAATACGTACGAGGTCTTAAGCGAAACCATGCGAACAAAATCAGAGGAATTTGAAACATGCGAGTCCGGTTGGTCTTTGGAAAAGTGCTCTATTTAGAAATAAATATTAATAAGTATGACCCGATATGACAAGTTCTAGGTTGAAAATAAAAATTGTAAATATGTATTTAGAAATGTGGTTTACAAAATTTAAACTGTATTAGTAAAAATTGTCTGTAATAAAATGTTTTAAGAATGGTTTTAGATTTTTTTAGGTATAAGCTGCAGGAAATTTATAATTTAGAGGTGTGTGTAAAATGGTAAGGAGTGGTTCGATTTTAAATCTATTTACAGATTCGGATTCTACATAAAATTCTAGACTAACAAGATGCATCGCATGTATAAAAATTTATAAGAACGCTCAAAAATCGCTGCCAGCAAAAATCTTAAAATGGGGTAGCTCCCTTGGGGATGGCGCTATCTAAAAATTTAAAGAGATTCGTGTAGCTGAGAAAATTCTAATATTGATTGATACCAAACAAGGTAGGTTTATCTCGTGGGTGGAAATGTGGAGAAAGATTTATCTCGCAGAGGGTATATGTGTAACTTTGCAGGGCGTGGTCCGATTTCAAATCTGTTTAGAGATTCGGATTCTACATAAAATTCTAGACTAACAAGATGTATCGCATGTATAAAAAAATGTTTAAGGACGGTCGGAAATCGCTACAGGTAAGAAATCTTAAAATTGGGGTAGCTCCCTTGGAGGTGATGCAATCTAAAAAATTCCTAGAAATTTGGGTAGCTGAGAAAATTCTAATATTAATTGATACCAAACAAGATAGGTTTGTCTCGAAAGATGCAATGGCTAGACGAAGAAAACTATTTGTTAGGTTTGCTTATAGAGCAAATAGCAAAATTAGAAGATCAGGACTTTAAAGGGGTATAACTTTGCAGGGCGTGGTCCGATTTCAAATCTGTTTACAGATTTGGATTCTACATAAAATTTTAGACTAACAAGATGTATCGCATGACTAAAAAAATTTATAAGAACGCTCAAAAGTTGCTACAGGTAAGAAATCTTAAAATCAGGGTAGCTCTCTGGGGAATGATGCAATCTAAAAAATTCTTAGAGATTCGGGTAGTTGAGAAAATTCTAATATTAATTGATACCAAACAAGGTAGGTTTATCTCGTGGGTGGAAATGTGGAGAAAGATTTATCTCGCGGATGGAAAGAATGCGGGTGTGATGTAATCAAAATTGTTGTGGGGGTGTCCGAGCAAGGAGGAGAGCAAGGAGGAGTCAGGAGGAGATTCATCTCCCTCATTTACTCCTTATGGGAATTTACATGTAAATTGGTCCAGATGTGTGAGGAAATGTGGGATTCTGGAGGAAATGTGGTGGTGGGTTTCTTGAAAATGGTCTACTAGTGACAAATTAGTTTCGTATCGTGAGTGCTCATTGACAATAAAATAGTGCCGTTAAGCTCGCTATACAGTTAACCTAATTACAGTCCACATCATCATTAGAGGAATTAAAAGTAAGTGATTATGTTAAGTAAGGCATGTTACATCCTTTAAACCAACAATAGCACTGTTGATATTGCCATTTCTCCAACAAGAAGTAATCACAGTGAACGCAGTGGTCACAATGCCACAAACTTTCGACTACCTGAATTGAATTTACCAACAATTGATGGGTCCCTAGATCAATGGTTATTTTTTAGAGATAGTTTTGTTTCAACCACCAGCATTTCCAACGTCACTAAATTTCATTACTTGGCCTTCAACTGGTAGGAATTGCTGCAGACACAATTAAATATTTACAAGTCTCAAATTCAAATTACACTATTGCTTGGAAATTGCTCAAAGAACACTTTGAAAACAAACAGCTGTTAGTCACTAATCACATTAAGGTAATTTGTAATTTGCCGCCCGTTACAAAGTAGTCTCACGAAGGCTTGAGAACATTTCTAGACGGTACACAAAAACACCTACGCGGTTTGAATGTTCTCTAACGTCCTATTGAACATTGGGATGACTAAATCATATACTTAATTACTAACAAATTCGACAACGCTACACGCCGTGCTTGGGAAGCTGAAAACAAAACTTGTAAGCAACTTGTGTTACAAAACTTAATCGACTTCTTAAACGAAAGGCGTCGAATTCTTGTATCTTTACAAATTAATGGTGAATCCAAACCGCAACAGTCGGTCGCACCACAACGAATAAATGAGGCTTCTAAATCCTTTGTTGCAACTTCTGTAAAAGCTTGTCCTTTATGTACTAGCAACCATGCAATTTATTATTGTACAGATTTTGCAAAACTAGATGGTTTGAACAAATTAAACACTGCTAAACGCCTACGGCTATGCAGCTACTGCTTAGGTGCTGGACATTTAACAAAAAACTGCAAATATAAAGGGTGCCGTAAATGTGGAAAATCCCACCACACTCTTTTATGTTTTCAAAATAATGCAAAAATGCAATCCACTTCTACAGAAAGCATTTCACAGAACACAATTTCAAAACCAGCCGCTGCACAGCAGCCCATTCCTACAACGTCAACTACACCTGATAGTTTGACCGTTAACACTTCTGCAGTCACAAATTTTGCTTTACACTGCAGTTGTCACAGTTCTTGATACTTTTGGCAACCCACACGACTGCAGAATTATTTTAGATAACGCAAGTCAATCGAACTTCATATCTCAACGTCTTTGCGACATTTTACAATTGCCAAAAAATAACACAAACATATCCATTTTTGGAATTAATCAATTGAATCACAGTGGCAGTCAGATTGTTACGGTCAAAATTAAATCTAATGCAAACAGTTTTGAAACAACACTTACTTGTTTTGTTTTGCCAAACATAACCGGTCACTTGCCAAATACTTAGATTAACAACGCGTCATTAGATATACCCAAAAGTATTAAACTTGCTGATCCAAGTTTATACACAAAATTTTAATTACAATACATTGCAATGCTATCATTCTTCTAGTGATATTTTAGAAGCACAACTAACAAAATTTTGTTTGCTTGAAGAATATCCAAAGGTAAGATTCTTTTCTGACGAAGAAAACTATTGTGAAAATCATTTCAAACAAAACACATCACTTAGCGATGATCGTCATTTTATTTTAAAAATTCCAATTAAGGAACCCACACCTGAGTTAGGAAATTTCAAAACTACAGCAACTAAGCGCTTTTTTAACCTAGAACGAAAACTAGAGGAAAATCTACAACTAAAACAACAGTACCATAATTTCATTAAGGAATACTTACAATTGAATCACATGTCACTTTGTAGTGATCAGCAAAACAATCCTGGATTCTTTCTACCACACCATTGCGTCCTTAAAGACACTTCTACTACTATGAAAAAACGCGTTGTATTTGATGGCTCTGCGAAGTCCACATCTGAATATTCACTGAACGATTTAATGTTGGTTGGTCCTAATATTCAGGACAACTTATTTTTTATTTTACTTAGGTTTAGGAAACACAACATGGTTTTAAGTGGGGATATTGCAAAAATGTACCAACAGGTATTTATTCACGAGGAACAACGCCATTTGCAAAAGATTTTAGGGCGCTTCGATTCAAACAAGGAAATTCTTGCTTACAACCTGAACACGGTAACATACGGTACAGCCTCGGCGTCATTTTTAGCTCTCAGATCACTTCACGAGGTTGCACACAAACACATACATGATAATCCTAAGATCACTTCAATTATACTCCATGATTTTTATGTGGATGATCTTCTCACAGAAAGCGATACTGTTGAAGAGGTCAAGCAAATAAAAACTGAAATTTCTACACTTTTAAACTCCTATGGATTTCCTCTTCGCAAATTTGTTTCCAATGATAAGTCTATACAGTATGATTCTGAATCAAACATTATACACCTAGGTGGAATTTCTACCATGATACATTACAATACACAATCAATTTTCCACAACGCACATCTAAAGCTACAAAACGACAAATTTTGTCATATACATATCAATGATCTTCGACCCACTAGGTCTGCTTTCATCTGTAACTATTACCGCCAAAGTTATTCTACAACAGCTTTGGAAATTAAAACTATCCTGGGACGAGACAATTTCTGCGGATGTATACTTAACATGGCAAAATTATCGCTCTCAACTGGAGCAATTAAATACACTGAACATTCCAAGACAAGTTACATGTTCTAATCCAGTCTCTGTTCAGTATCATGGTTTTTGTGATGCATCGGAGACAGCCTACGGAGCTTGCATCTTTATACGTTGCACAGACGATCTCGGAAATGTCACTTCAAATCTCTATTTCGCAAAAACAAAGGTTGCGCCTTTAAAACTCATTATAGTTCATAAACTTGAATAGTGGCGTCCATCTTTTAGCTGTATCTTTAGACAAGGTAGTCACGTCTAGTAATATACACTTTGAAAGGATTTTTTATTGGTGTGATTCTACTATAGTTATTTCTTGGATAAACAAATCTCCACATTTGTTGAAAACCTTCATTGCGAACAGGGTGTCACAAATACAAAACTTAACAAAAACTGATTCTTGAAAATACATCAATACTTTATACAACCCCGCGGATTTATTATCACGTGGCATTGACCGAAAACTTTGATAAACTTGAAACTTTGGTTTCATGGTCCAAATTGGCTTACCTGGTCTGAAAACAATTGGCCTGTTCACTCCCATCAATTAAAAACTTCTGAAATTCCAGAAATTCGTTCTACAACATCGGTACTCGTTTCTACCTATAATGATTTTGATATAAATTGATTTTCTACATTAAGTAAGCTGCAAAGAGTTCTTGCATACATTTTTAGATTTAACAACAATCTTTTACAACCTAAAGAAATGCGTGCTACTGATCCATTAACGACACAAGAATTAATTGATTCTTTAAATACACTTGGTAGAATTGTACAAATACAAACATTTTCCGAAGACTATAGTAAATTACTAAAAACCGGTCAAGCGAGCAAGAAAAGCAAGCTTCTAGGCTTAAACCCGTTCCTTGATCCATCTACAAAAATGATTCGAGTCGGCGGTCGACTGGAAAATTCTGATTTTGATTTTCTTAAAAAACATCCCCAGGTCTTACCTTTAAATCATCACTTCACTACTTTAATTGATCAACACGAACATTTAAAACTATTACACGCTGGTCCACAGGCCTTATTGGTTTCGCTTAGAGAAAGATTTTGGCCTATATCTGGTCGTAATTTAGTAAGAAGGGTCGTACATAATTGTATGAGATGCTTTTGTTTTAACGCGAAATCAGAACAACACATAATGGGCAGCCTTCCAAAATCCCGAATAACGTCCATGCGTTGTTTTTATTACTCCGTCGTTGACTACGCAGGTCCACTTTCCCTTCGCGTTAGGAAGGACAAAAACTTCAAAATTACTAAAACATACGTAGCTTTATTCGTGTGCTTTACTACAAAGGCCATACACTTGGAAGTCGTTGGTGATCTGACAGTTGAATGTTTTTTAGCAGCCTTGCGCCGTTTCATTGCCAGACGCGGTAAATGTGCTCAAATATTTTCTGACAATGGTACTACTTTTGTGGGTGCAAATAATGAAATTAAAAATTGTTTGACATTTGCTACAAGATATTTCAAACAACCTCGCTACCGATGGAGTTCAGTGGAACTTTATTACACCTCGTACACCACATGTAGGTGGTATATGGGAATCAGGCGTGAAATTCGTACAACACCATTTAAGACGTGTGATGGGTAAAGCGTCAATTACTTTCGAAGAACTTTGCACGGTTCTTTGTCAAATAAAGGCTTGCCTGAATTCCAGACCTCTTTATCCATTGACACAAGATCCAAACGATATTAATCCTCTTACTCCTGGCTATTTTCTGATCGGCGAACCTTTGTAATCGATACCAGAGTCGAACTTGTCGCACTTAAATGAAAATCGAATGTCAAGGTTTTAGAGAATGCAACAACTTACTCAACATTTTTGGTCGAAATGGTCTAAAGAACACATTTCGAATTTACAACTACGTGTTAAACGGAAGGAAAATTTTCCGCAGCTCTTAAAACTTGGCGCACTAGTTGTCATTAAAGAAGACGGGCTTCTACCCCTCAAATGGCCATTTGGGACAATCGTTGAGGTTCAACACGGACCTGATGGAATAATCCGCAGTGCAACCATCAAGATTACCACAGACAATTTAAAACGTCCGGTAGTGAAACTCTGTGTATTGCGCAATCAAAACTCTTAACGAGGTACTTATTTTAGTGTTTTTGACATACATAATCTTGTTCTTTTTTACAAACATTTACGCATAGCAGTAAAAATATTCTTACAAAACTTTTGAACTTTATACCTTTATTGAAACTATACGATGTTCTAAGGGTGGCATATGTTAGTGCAAATCCGGCGCTGTACCTGAGTTCGTCGCTGCAACATCGAAGAATGCAATCTACATACGTAACAAGTACTTTATTTCTCTAGTTCAAATTGCGCCTGCCTCCGATCGTGGCTCCTATTTTACATTTTCAAGATGTAGGGTACGTTTGTTGCAGTATGATTAATGGCGATACGTCCATCCAAAATCTTTGGACTGAGAATGGTGTCGCGGCACCCGAATAACACCTGCTAAACTATGAGTAATGTGTACGATTACCGTAGGATTTAAATTTACATGGCGCTTATGTAGAAATACTTTGTGCATAATCTTAGATCCAAAAACTCAACGAAAAAAATTTTTTTGTTCCGTTTTAAAACCAGGAAACGTGCTGAAGATGATGATATAAGAATTACAACAATATTTTGTTCCATTTTGTATAAATGAATTACAAAATATTCAAAATTAACTCAAAATTTTCATTTTCATGCCATTATCTTCTTTCATTCTATTTAAAAATCACTTTCCCAATTAAAAAAAGGTAGGCATATCCTATGATTGCACTAGAAAAGTTTGTAAATTATTTCCCCTGTCTTATAATAATAGGATATATTAAGATGGTTTCTGAATTAATATGCGACACACTCGTCAGTATAGAGCGAAGTTAACTGTATGTTAATGTATCTAAAAATGCCAACAGTTTCTTTTTTGGTATTGTACCCATCAAAGCGATTATTGAATATATTTTTACTAAATTCACCCGTATTTTATGTTTTAAGTTCGCAGTTTGTAGCTAAGAGAAGGTAAACGTCATGCTACATATCAAGTTGGCCTTACCATTATAAATAGTGAACTTAAATTGGTACATGTATAGATGTTACATAAACGTGCATTATACATATCGATTAATTTTTCAATCCAAAGACATGAAATTATTGATCTGAGATTTAAAACTTATTGTTCAAAACATGAAAACAAATACATGGAATTATGCATTGTTCAGCTATTATTGGGACGATAAAATGGGTTAAAACGTGCATACATCAGAACGGATGGCCACGACCGACCACAATATAATCGTTCCAAATCAATGGCTTTTATATCGGTTGCAATAACCCATAAACAACAGGAGACAAAGCCGCGGCTCGTGCATTACATCCGACATTAATTGTAAAGTGCTCTACATGTGTACGACACGCGTCGCGACGGCAGTAGAATCCATAGGCGTCATCTGATTATGAAACTCCATATAAATAATTTTGTTTGGACAAAAGCGAACCTTGGTTTTCAGGCTGCGTAGTAATCGATGTTTAAATAGCAATAAAATAAATTGTACTATCAATTCCTTGTCTAATGATTAAAACTCGAAATATATTCGTTTATATTAGTAAGGAATAGGTTGATTTTTAGGGAATAGAAACGCAAGTCATAAGCAACATTGAGCAACGCACACACAAGAAAATATTTAAAGTGTATGTTTGTAAGACAATTTATACCTCTAGCAATATTTGCTACAATTTAACTACGCTTTCGAAAGCTCAACTTTATCTATTAACGAATGCAATAAAGCGTAAGGTTAAGCACAAAGCTGCATGAAATCCGCTTTGGCTGCTGCATTTAATATTTCAGACGGTATTCAAATTAACAGAGAATATCTCACATCAGTCAAATCGCTGACATGGAGTATCGTATAATTGACAGCTGTAGAAACGCACCGGGTTTATTCTCTTCAATGCCGTATATCCCCTAAGAGGAATGTGACTCTGATGAGGATGAACTGCACAAAGCCATCTATTGACAATCATCAAATAGCAGTCAGATATTGAATTTTTCACGTGATATCCTCGCAAACATGCTTGGCATTCTTGGATCGCCGCAGATGAGGAATTGCTTTCAACGGACTATTGTTCTTGGACACCTCTAATATTGCTTTCCGTTTTTGGTTAGAATAAATCCATGCCAGGAAAAATATTAGTTAATACCATAGAATTCCAAGCATTCCTCGTATAATATTTATGACGTTATATCACCTACGTAGATTTAATTTAATTCGACAAATAGGGATATGGCAATAATAATATATTCGTAATTATTTAGCACGTTGACATATGTCAAATATTGAAATTAGTATAATAAAATAATCCAACTTAAACATCAGTGGCATTTTAGTTGAATTAATTAAATTTGTATTCTGTTAATAAACTCATAAAGGTGTTCCATGCTGCATATAACTTGATAAGGGTGTATCAATGTGACACGCGTTAGTGATTATTCGTCCTTTATCAGCTTTTCACACACAATAATAGACTGTAACCCATCAAGAGATTGAATACGGGCTTCATTTTTAAATTATTTATAACGCCGGCTCCTATTTGCATACG
Source organism: Platerodrilus igneus (assembly GCA_036346225.1). Lineage (NCBI taxonomy): Eukaryota > Metazoa > Arthropoda > Insecta > Coleoptera > Lycidae > Platerodrilus > Platerodrilus igneus. Next base: position 10,988,336 of record JARFIW010001700.1, on the reverse strand, counting down.
AATTAATCTATTAACCTATTCAGAAGATAAAATGAATTTCCACTTTTTGAATTAAAGGTGGGAAAATTGATTAGTACGTCATTTTCGTTGTATAGAGTTAATAATATGATAATTCAATACGATGGAATTATATTAAGTAAGCAATCGTTTAGCATAATTGTCGGTAATTATTAAAATTGTCAATTACAGTTTCAAATATTTATAGCCGCCTGTTTTTAAGTAGGTAACGTGCTGTTTAGTAATGATATCCTCTGCCTTAGACATAATTTTGAATTATTACAACTTTCTTTAATACGACCACAAAAAAATTGAAATTGCATATTTTGAGATACTTTCAGTTGCAATCTGCCTTACTAACTTAATTCCCTAGTATGATAAAAAAATGAATATGGTTACATTTCAGAATACATAAAGCACACAAATCAAATCTATTTTAGAAACTTATCGATTTTACTTCTCATGATAGATAAATTGCAATTCGTTTACATGTTGTGCTACAATTTACCCCTTTCACTTAGATTTATATCAATTTCAACTTTTTGCGCAATTCGAAGTACTTGTTCAAAAATAATTTTTGAATTCCTCAAGGCTCCATAATAATGTAAATTTATTTGAATAGGATGTTACGAAAGCTATTCTTTAAGTTTTGCATAAGGAGCTGAAATAAAACAGTAGATACCTTTTAAAGATTTTATTGTTCTTTGACGTATTCTCCAATCTCCATAAAGATTAATGCACTTTTGCATGCATTCGAACCAACACTGGAAGCAGTTATTCCGCTCGTTTATTGGTACAGTCAAAACACCATTTTTGAAGTTATCGACTACTTCTTCTGACGACTGGAACCTTCGAACACACAGACCGTTGTTGATTTCCGGAAAGGTATAGAAATCGTTGGAACTTACGTCGGGACTGTACGGAGGATGGTCTAACAATTCGACGTTTTATTGCTTTAAGAATTCAATTGTCTTGCAAGTTATTTGCGAACTTGCATTGTCTTGGTGGAGGATGATTCCTCGTTTGGAGTTGGTTTTTCGAAGCTCCGCGATGACTTGCGGTAAAAGAATGGTTATATACCAATCAAGAGAGAAGCTGTTTGATCTTGTAGAGGAAATGTTACTACATGACCTGCTTTCGAGACAAATGTCGCGACTTTCTTCTTGGAGATACTTGGAGAACGGATGATTTTGTCGGCACCACTTCATCTTGGAACGCCCTAACAGACGACTGGCGTATATAATCTGGCTCGTATGAGTAAAGCCAAAACTCATCACCACTTACGATGTTGTACACGTTTTTAGTCTCCTTAGTCTCCGTTGATGCGGCCTAGAGCTTTTTGACACCAATTCACCCTAGCTGCTTTCCGTTCTTCAGTCAAAAGATGCAAAATCCAACGGGAAATTAATTTTTATACATTCAATTCTTCAAGCAAAATTTTTTGAATTTAAGTCTATGAAATTCCCAATTATGGCTTAGTTTCGCGATTTGTCAGATCTCGATCTTCGTTGATGAGTCTGTGAATAAGATGACGCTTTTCCTAAGTGGCTGCCGTTTCTGGTGTATCTGCTTTTGAATTGTCGCTATGACTAATCCGTTCACGTTTGAATTCTCCACACCAATGAGAAGTTGTTGACTATTGTGGTGCTTCATTGTCGAAAACAGAAACTGGACACTGAGGGGTGAAAATTAAACGATTGTAGTAAAACAGGACATGCGTTAAAATAAAGGTTTATTCTAGTGAATAATTGATTATAAATGCGTAGGAAACGACCGCATTAATTTGGTGGTATTAATGACACCAGTTGTCATTGCGTACGATGCAATTAATAAACATTAAGAAGACAAATACTTATTCGAGTCCGTTATTATTCCGCACGCTCGCGGTAGACCTGTTATTCCTCCTAGTTTGTGTGGAGTCGGCGGTGTACCAGACACGTCAGTAACACTACTTAACGTAACAACCCACGTATTAAAAAAACAGTTTGTTGGCACTGACACTCATGTCACACTGTTGCGTTTTGCACGCGCGATCCGTCGAATCATCTTAATAGATATAGTTTATGTAATTTATATCGCGACGGAACAGAAACCAACTCGACGAGGCGTTCTTTTTGAAATAATTGTCAAAAATTATAAAAATAAATTGCGCGAACATTTTCAGGGTTTAATTCCATTTTTCCTTAACTTGTTAACTTTGACAGTTCATTGTAGTCACAACCCTGCACGTATCGAACCTAAACTTTTGATTTAGGTTAACCAAAGACGCTGGTAAATTTTTAGTACTTGACATTTGATTGGTGGCACCCTCTATGCCTCAGTAGCAAAACATAATACATCCCTAGTAATTCATAAAATACTTCATCAACTGCTGTTATAAATGCACTCAAACTGTTAGAAAACAATCAGTTCCGAACTCCTTTGTTTTACCTTCGATGATCAAATTAGGAGAAGAAAGAGCGACATATCGTGTCTTATAAAAGTGTGGGCTAAATTGCATAACTTCAGTGGCTTGCTGCAAGAAAAATATGAAATAAGAAAACTGCAAATCCTCCCTTTATTTCAAGATTTACAAGAACCGAAATTAAATATTATTTTACTGATTTGTTGAAAAATGGGAGTCAAAACATGTTTTTACAAAAGTACATGTATTACTACTTATAAAAATGCAGTATGTTGAAAATTTTCAATATTATGGAAACAAACATAGACTTTAACAGATATTAATTTATTTGATATTTGTATGAAAAAAGTTTTCATTATAAGACAAAAATGACCACCTGGAAATTTGCATCTTTTCTTGTTTCGTCGGACTTGATTCAATTTGCAAATTGGTCCATTCGAACACTTTTTGGAGAAACGTGCACCGCAGGTGATTTATAGCGTTTATTGCTACTTCAATCTCATTACATAATCTGCCACGTTTTTTCCCGAGAATCAATGCAGCACAGGGTTTGCGCAAATTCCAAACGACATCGCTAGTTTGATACATATAGTTTTGGCCCCAGAAAATCTAGCCGCTTATCCAAAGAAAAATTCGATGCAGTGATCCGCTAACGATTCTGTTTCCTGGACTGCACTAACAAGAATGGTTGCCGACTAACTCAGTGGGACGGGTGGTGTACCTGTTTGAAGAGGGTTCCGAAATACTATTGTGTGTGAAATATATATTAATCGGGAAATATCTTGGTCGCCATATAATCCCAAACTACGGGGATTTCTAGGGAAAGTCTCCAGAAGGAATACCAGGAGGGTGCCAAAACCCAAAATCAGAAAAATGACTCCGCCCTAAAATTTACTCGAGAAATAAACACACCTTAAACAAACGTTGATATTAAGAACACTAATACACCTATTTAAAACTTGTAGCTGAAAGGAGGGTTTATAAAATCAAATATTCAATTATCTGAATTTTAATCACGCCTCGAGGTAATTGCAATGTATTTTAGTAATACAAAACTGGAACAATAACCTTCACATTAGTTATGAAAAACACCAATATATGACAAACATAGGATTATGTTTTCATTACAAGTATGTATAAATAATCTTAAATAAAAATTGAAAACCAAATATATCACACATTAGTTAACTTAACGTAAAACGTTTTCGGCAAATAAAATTTCTATCTAAATTCTTAACCTAATAACAAGAACGTATTTTGGGTGAGTTAAAAATTTCATACAATTAAATAGAAAAAGGAACTATCATTTATTTACCGTTACTGTAGGCTATAATTTCGTAAATTTAATAATAAATACCTGAAGAGTGATTTGTATCGGTAGAAAACTTGGACGTCATAAAAACTAATGTCTCCTGACTTAATATGTTTTAACCATAGCGGTTCCTCGCCGGGACTTAAAAAAATTGTAATGATTTTGTGTAGTCAAGTTTTCTTTCTTCAAATATTAGGGCAGTAATTTCAGAGAGCCGCTGAGAAACCGTGGTGTATATCCCTGAGGCAGCTGCATTTCAAGCAGTGTAAAATCTAGAGGTTTTGGTGTTCAAAAAGAGCAGCATCTTCAGAGGATAAAATTTGTATTGAAGTTGAAAGTAAGTTAAAAGGAGTTTTTGTTTTTCAGGTAGATTTCAAAGTAGAAATGAAGTTCAATTAAAAGGGCACGAGTTTGTACTGAGAGTGTTTCGTGGCAGTTTTATGGTACCAAAGCGTGGGGCTTTTTCCAGCTTGTTTTCAGAGTAAACTGAGATTCAGGGCATTTTTATGACGCCCAAAGTGTGGGGCACAAATTTTCCAGCTTGTTTCCAGAAAGATTTAAAGCAATATATATATATATACATATATATATATATATATATACTGTTGTTTGGTAAGTTTAGATATGTGTAAATAAGCCAACATTTATTTATTTGTAGGTACCCTGTACATGGAAATCAGTAATTTATTTAAAACGCTTCAATATAATTAAATTGGAGTAAGGTTAAATACGAAAATGTAGGTTTAATTTTTGATACGTTAATTTAGAAAAGGACAACAATTAATTACGAATAATATCGGTGGCAAGGTCAGCAGCCGTGCACGAATATTTGTATTATAAAAGTTTTTCAATTATTTAAGCAAGGTACATTTATTAAACGTAGCATAAGCAAAAGCATTCGAGGAACTTTACAAGGTTTAGTATTTGAAAACAAGCTACAACGATCAAGGATCTCATGAAACAGATGTGCGTTAAATAAACAATTCCTATAAAAGCTGGTATACGTTGAAAAATAGTTCTAGGTAAAATGTGTTAACTGAAAACACAAGGCTAAAAGGAACGGTCGACTAGTCAAAAACAGATCGATAAAATTAGGCGACGGACGATATTTAACATATAACAGAGACAGATGGAAGATACCAGGTGGTTAAGTGACATTGACTTTCAAACATTTGTAAGACGAGTATATTTTAAAAGCCAATAAGCGGGACGAAGATGCAACATGTTTGCAAAAGGTATCGATTTTTCAAGGAAGGGAGATACTACTGTGAACAATGTAGTAAAAGAGAAACTATACTAAAGACAGAAAACATGGGAATACCAGAAATGTAGAAATAACGTAGACAATTTAGGTAGGATATTAAGACAAAGCTAGGAGATGTTATTATGAAAGCAGAAGTGCAATAGTAATATGTACGCGTACACGAGAGGCGTGATTGAAGTTGTTTGGAAGTAACAGGAGAGTGGAGATTCCAAAGAAACCTGGTACGTGCAGTCGATAGAGGAAAGCATCTTCAGAGATGGTGATCTGGATGAAGAATAGCCTCCAGGTAATGAACTTTTTTGACTCTGCTGTAATGGTGCTTATTTGTTTAAACTATTGGTGATTTTGAGTTTTACTTGGTGACAAATTTATGAACCGAAAATTAATTTTATTTACCTATGTACAGGACATTCTTGAAATCTGAGGGTGTAAATACTTGTATATAATAAATATAAATATTTTACAGATGTAAGAGATAAACGGGTCTTTTATAATTTTTCAGTGTTAAAAATTTTGCATACAAATATAAAAAGGTGTATACTGAGCTCACCATAGACCAAAGGAAAGTAAATTTAGGTTTCGGGATAGGCGCATCAACTTTACCATAACACAATGAAGTGTAGACGAGCAGAAAATCGTGGGTGTATGACGATTTTTACTATCGAGTAAGAGTATGAAATGTCTAACTTGAATAAAATTTGTAAATATTAAGATTGTGTAAATTTATTAATTATTTGCCAGAATAAAAGGCTTGTGTGTTTTTTGTCGAAATATTTGTTATTTTTTTTTAATAATTACAAAGGTTGTAGAGCAAATGAGTGGCTGTGGTGAGTATCCCTGAAGAAGCAGTGGGCAGAGCTAGCCAAGGGGTGTCATTTTGGAAAGCATCTTTAGAGGGTACTCAACTAAAACATCTCGTAATCAAAAGCTTGGACTCAAAATTTATTTAGGTGGTAATTAGTGGAGTTTGTATAGACAGGTAGTTTTATAGCAGTAAGTACTATCGACCTGAAATAGGGGCACGATTGAAGTAAATTATTAAGGTTCTCAAAAGTTCAGAGCGATATATATATATATATATATATATATATATATATATATTGCTGTGATAAGGTGTTGTTTAGGGGTGTATTGAGTAGCAAAAGTCGTGTAGTAACAATAAATTGCAATAGGAATCAGAAAACTGCATTTATTTAACAGAAAATTAGGTAATTCATACAATATGTAAATAGCAAGCATTTAACACCCTGTATATAAACCGTAATTAGCTTTAAGCGATGCAAATAAGCATATTTTACAACAATAGAACGCGTATTTAGCAGAAAAATAGGTAATCATAAAGGGGTGGAAAGGAGACAATTGATCATCGTAACGTTGTGCACTCTGTGTAGATTAAAAAAGGGCTAGCCGTGGCATTATAATAAAATAAGTAAGATTGAAGTGAGAACACAGAGCGGTGGCGTTAAGTAAGAACGTCATTACACCAAGTACGGTGTTATCATATCAATTTTAAATGGCTGCCGAAGCTTGGGGCTCGAATTAAATCAAAATAAATTTGAAAATACGACCGTGGGATTTAAAATAAAATTATTAAATTAAACTGGGACTATAATTAAAGAGTTTTAATTTGCGAAAAATTAAGAAATAAAAAATTCAGAAAAATTTCTACAGATCTATTTTAGTATTTGAAAGTTTAGTGTAAATATAATAATTTCAAAAAAAAATGAACAGAGGATCCCAAGAGAGTATAATCATACAGGAAAGGAGTTCTAGCGAGGAAAGGAGGACCACGCAGGAAACTAAAATAATGGAAATTTTAATGGCATTGAATAGTAAAATGGACAAAAATGAAGAGGCCATGAAAACCATGACTACGAAAATCGACGAGAACAGCAAAAAATTAGGTAAAGAAATTAAAATTCTAAGCAATGGATTAAGAGAAACCAACCGAACAATTGCTGAAATGAGGGCGCAAATGCAAGAGAAAATTGTGAGGGTTACGGAGGAAATCAACTGTGTATGGGATCATATTGGAATGGTGAAATCAAAGCTGGAGAAATATGAAAGTGAGACGAACGATAAAATCACGAATTTAAATATCAAATTACGGAACGTTGAGGAAAATTGTGAAATCAAATTCAGGACGATAAATAGGGAAATAAATAATTTAAAAACCAATTAAGGAAATTTCAATAGTAGGGAATCAATTAGGCTAACTCAACCAAATCTTTCAATTGACCAACATACGAAATTTTACGGGGATGGAAAAATAAATCCAAAATTATTTTTGAAAATTTTTAAAATGTTAGTACAGGGCTCAACAGACGAGCAATATAAATTAAACTTAATAAAATCGATGCTGAAAGGGGGAACAGAAATTTGGTATAACTTAGTTAAAAGCGAGATCGAAACATTTCAACAGTTTGAGCAGAAATTTCTACGACACTTTTGGGGGGATAATCAACAAGACAAAGTTAGGAATGACCTGATCATGGGAAAGTACAATTCAGATAGAGAAATGACGCGGAATTATAAGCTATTAAAAAATTTTTCCGTAGGAAAACAATTAGATCCTCCTTTACACGACAAACAAATTATAAAATATTTGGCAGGGCATTTTAACGCAGAAGTAAAACGATATGTCACAACACGGAATATAGTGGACCGAGACACATTCATAGAATATTTGCAAAGGTATGATGAGTTAGAAACAAATTATAAGATGGAAAATAATGCGAGGGATCGACGCACAAATTTTATAAAGACGCACATAAATACTGAAACTCGAACTAATTATCAACGAAACAGTTATAATGATGGGAGAAATTTTAATAATGATTTCAAGCGAAGTAGAAACACGGGTCAGATACCAAGGCAACAGATAGAACGGACTAATCATGAGGGAAATAATAATAGAGAAATAAATAGGCAGTAAAATGAGGATCGAAGGACGCAAACGAGAAATTTTGATCGCACGCAAATAAGGAATACGAATCGCACATACAGAGATAACGAATCAGGCAGGACCTTCCACGCGAAACCAAAATTTTTAGGTACGGACGAACTAAGTAAATTTCTACAGATAAACGGATATGAACACCAGCGAGCATTTATTAAACATGAAACGGAAAATGAATTAGGAAGATTTGAAAAAAACTTATTACCAATAGTTAATTTAAAGATAGAAAATAGAATAGTTAGAGTATTGATTGATACTGGGGCAGAAGCATCACTTGTTGCGAAAGAATTTGTTAAACGAGAGAAATTGAGGGATAAAGCGATACCTATAACGAGGTATAATTTGGTGGCACCAAATAATAAGAAATTCTGTATAGTAAATGAAACGGTAATTCTGAGATGTGAAAAAAGAGATGCGAAATGGGAAAATGATTTTATGGTTGTACCTGGACTAAAGATAGATATTATATTTGGGATAGATATCATAGATAAGTTGGGGTTGAAGATAAATGCTGAATGCAAAGAGATAGAGTGTAATGGGAAATATATTAAATGGTATGAAGAAGGTAATATAGAAATAGAGGGTGATAACACTCTTGTGTTCGTTATTAAAAATATTTCACTTAATAGTACACCTACATAAATACTGATATTAATTACAATGTACCCAAGACGCAATACAAACGGAGTTGCTACAATTTAATATACAGGAAAAATCATGAGTTAATGAAACTTACAGAGATAAAATTAAAAATCAGACATCATTATACAGGTGAATGTATACATTTATATCACAACTACATGGGATAAATACACATAAACCATGGCAGTCAACCACCTTACGCATGTTAGGTATATATTAATAGTATACCCTAGAAAGTAGCAAAATTAGGGGTTTTTATTTGAATTGGCGCAAGGCTACACGGATCTGTTTGTTTATTTGGCATATACGCATAAAAAAGGGTTACTTATACTAAAAATAAGGTAGTGCTGTTTGGTCGATGTCGTGACCATCTACCTATCACCGAACCCACGATAGGTAGGTGTAGATACCCTGAGAAAAAGTGATTCTAAATATTCGAGGTACATTTATATAGTTTTTTTTGTAGACCGACCAAATGTACTTAAAGCACGTAAAATAGAGTCAAAATTTTCACACTATCAAATAAATAAAAAGTATTCAAATAAACCAAAAATAAAAGTGGCGACCAACGTGGGACGCCACATTGGACGTTAGATAAGTCTTATAATTATTTATGGCAGGGTGAACCATGAATATAGAAATTAATTAGAATTTAAGACGTTTTCCTAAACAATAATAGAGGAATTTACCATTTACATTAAATTTTTGGGTTAGTTTTTGCTGTGAAGTTTTAACATAACTGTAAATATTAATATTAGGTAAGAAATGTAGTTTTGTAAAGCTTAGGGTAAAGACTTGCATTTTAAGAAATAGCTTGTAGGTTACTTAATACGAAAGTTTTCAGTTTCTGTATATAATGAAAATCTATAATTTAGGAGGGTGAATTTCTTAATTGCATAAAGTGTACATAGATCTCTAGCATAGGATAGAGCTTTAATATTGATTAAACTTGCAAAGATGTAGCGTAAGGTAGGACAGTGTTGTCGATAAACAACTTATAAACGGCTAATGGTTCTAAGAAAGAACGTGAAGGCAAACAATTCATTTCTAGCAAAAATGAACGTTGAAATGTTCCTGGTATTAATTTAAAAACGAGAGTTGATTTCAATAAGTTCTAGTTAAACGCTCAAGATCGTTATAAACAAACGAACAACAAGTTTATTTGAGGTAGGGTGTTGAAGGTTGTATAAATGGATCGATATTAGATAGAAAGGCCGTGTTTCAACATGTATTGAAATGAAACAAAATTTAGGTGTGCATTGACTATGAAACAACTAGTTGACACAAGGAATAATATAATGAACATATGAGAAACGGAAATAGTTAGTAGGAATACACATATAGAAAGGAGATTGACGATACTCGAAAGAGGGTAGATGTTGTTAGAATATTATTATACTTGAGAGGAGAAATATAAAATACGGGTTAGACAAGGACACAATAAACTGGTAACTGGCATGGGCAATATAGAAAAAGTACTAAATAGAAGACAGAACAGTTTTGGACATAAGATAGAGCGAGGTGACGGTATGTGCGTGTATTCGAGGAGCGTGTTTTAAATGCTTGTGTCTGTTTCAGTTGACGAGGGACTTCACCTAATTCGACGGCCGTTGTAAATTTTAATTAGATTTTCGGAGTAAAACGTTTATTTTGTATTCAAAATTCTGAGATTTTCGAGACAGTTGGCATACGGCTGCCAGTTTTCTACAGAAGTGTTGAAAGTTAACGATGAGATTTTGAGAACCGACGACGGTTAAGTGTTATTGGTGTAGAGTGTTTTTGAGAATTGTGAACCGTTGTACAAATTTACCAAAAAAGTTTGCTTGGAGTAGTGGTATGTTGTTGGAAGTGAACGTAGTCGTGGGGGTAATTTTGGTCTATATAATCCACCGGGAAACGGTAAGTCGCTTTCTGTTAAATTTCAGTCAAGCTTCGAACAACTTTAGTACATAAGTCAAGCGAATAGTGAGTTTTGATATTTTATTGAAATCATTTTAACGTTCACAAGTTGGGGTACTGCAGAAATAACAGTTTAAATTTTTTTTTAATTATATTTTGAAAAATCGAAGCACAATGAACTGTAAGTAGAAATTACTTTCTTAATTTGGTAGCTGGTGCTTGTTGAGCACTCAGATGAAATAGTGGATGTGAATGGAACTTAGCTGATGTGTGGAGGATTGGAGTTATAGTAGATCGGAGAAATAAAAATTTGGATAGATGATTGCTTTCCCAAATGGCGTGAGTCAACTTGGGATGATACCAGTACGTGCAGTCGTTGAGGTCAGCGATGGTTTAATGGCAGATACCTGTTTGTGCTACACTCCAGGTAACTAATATTTTTGTAAAACATTTATTTTTTTGATTATTTCGTGTTATGACATTCTGTGCTTTTGGGAGTGTATTTTGGTGAATTCTATGGACAAATAAATTGAGTATTTAATATGTATAAGGAATTATTTTAAACAAATATGTTGAGGTCGAAATTTGCATTGTGTATTAATTGCTTATTAAAAGGTAAATGGGTTTTAGGTTTTTTTCAGTGCAAAATAAAGTTTAGCACAAGTTCAAAAAAGGTTTACTATGAGCTCTTATTAGACCAGGGTTTTAAAGTAAGGTTATGGTTAAGTCCAGTTACTTTCAATAATTATTAAATTTAGAAAATGTGTTTTGAAAGGTTTTATTCTAAAGTGAGGATGGTTATTATGTAATCTAGGGGAGAATCTATAATAATAGGAGGAATATTTTTTTGATATTGAATTTTATAGTGGAATAAATTGTAATAATTTTGTGTAGTCGAGTTTTCTTTCTTCAAATATTAGGGCAGTAATTTCAGAGAGCCGCTGAGAAGCCGCAGTGTATATCCCTGAGGAAGCAGCATTTTAAGCAGTGTAAAATCTAGAAGTTTTGGCGTCCAAAAAGAGTAGCATGTTCAGAGGATAATATAAGTATTGAAGTTGAAAGTAAGTTAAGAGGAGTTTGTGTTTTTCAGGTAGATTTCAGAGCAGAAATGACGTTCAATTAAAGAGGCACGAGTTTGTACTGAGAGGGTTTTGTAGCATTTTTATGGTTCCAAAGCGTGGGGCTTTTTTCAGCTTATTTTCAGGGTAAACTCAGAGCATAATTATGACGGCCTAACGCTGTGGCTTAAATAAAGGGAGATTCAGGGCGTTTTTATGACGCCCAAAGTGTGGAACACGAATATTGAAGCATGTTTCCAAAAACTTCAGAGCAATATATATATATATATATATATATATATATATATATATATATATATATATATATACACATATAAAACATATATTACCCAAATTTAAATACCTTTATATTACAATCCACCCAATTTCCTATTATAATATCGCTAGATATTTTCTACTTTCTCTTTGCTCCTTAATTTGTCCTATGTGGTAAGTATACTACATCTAATTTGTGCCTACTATAAGAGACTAGGGTGTCGACTACTGCAAACTAACGAAGGATTTAAAAAATAAAGAATTGTTTATATTTAGGGTTTATGTTGTTTACTGTTGAATTTTGTTTTTAACTTGTAAAGTGTAGAATAAATTAGATGGAAAAAGAAAATTTTAATTTTGAAGAAACAGAATTATTATACAGGCACCGTGTATAATAGCTTTCACGAATAATAAATATTGATTAACCGTATTACTTAAAATTTTATTTCTATAAAGGTAATTCAGCTATTTAGGTATAACATAATTGTTATAAATACATTGTAAACGTATTAATCCAGGCCGATGACTTATTTTAAAACAGCAAATGCGAGTAACTTACATATTGCAAAACGCTACGATTGCGTTTCCCAAAGGAATAATGAAAGCGACAATAACTTGGACGTAAGTATAGATTAAAATTATTGCATAGTATATTCGTATGCTGATTACAATCAATTGGGTTTGTATAGAGCGAGATATTTAATGTAACAACTAAACACGACAGTTGAAAGTTAAGTTCAGACAGTTAATTAGAACCGTAAAAATGTAGACATCCAAGCAAGTAATAAGGCGGGATGACCGCTTTGTTGCGTTTGGCATAAAGACAGTTTAAAAGATAGTGGACGAAACGTATTTTCCAGAGGTAAATATATCCCGCAGGGATAACACGCGGCGTGCAAGTTAGTTTTCTTTAACTGTTCTTGCCTGGGTAGCGAAGCATTCAATTCATATGTGTGTAGTTTTAACGTCGTTACGACCTGCTAAAAAGGGGTTAGAACCTAGAGAGCTCACCCCTGCAATAATGTAGGTACTGTGTTATGTTGTATTAAAGGAGCTGTCTTAGCGGGAGAGAAAACTTTATTAGCTGGAAGAACAGAAAATATTGGTGGTTTCTGGATATTCTTGATTTTAAAGATATATCAAACAGTAAACTTTGTGTTTTTACTTTTTAATTATGTATATGTGAATTTTTAATTATAATCGGGTTTGTATTAATTAATCGAACATGGAGGTAAATATTTGTTGAACGATGAATTAGCGACGGAATTAGTGTTGGTTAAGGTTAAGCATCATTTTGTCGTGCAAGGAAATGTGTACGTATTAATTTTAAATGTAAATTTTATTGGTAGAGTTTATTGATAATTAAAGCACTTTCATTGGAACCCAATCCCACACCACTGTAGTTTGCCTTAAAATTGTTACGTGGTCCTTCAAGACAAATCTAAATCTATAACATAATGCTCATTTTACCGGTAAGAAACGGTTATAAATAACTCGAATAACTACAATTAATTGTATACGTACATCATTTTGATTTTTTTGCATGCGGGAAATGCAGAAAAGGAGAAAAATTAAATTAGTGCTCTATAACCTTACTGAAAAAATGTCCGGCAATCAACTATTCAAAAAGGATATACAATTCTAACAGAAAAAAATTTATATACTTTCTTTGTTGGCTCCAATAAAACTGCCAGTGTGTATATGTTTACAACATGGTTGACGGTATTCATGTAGAAATTACTTAGCGGGGTGGAATTTGATGTATGCAAATCTCTGACAGAAATATACGTAGCGTAAGATACACCACAACCAGTAAACGCCAGTAGGAATAGACGTATAACTCGCACTAATTATATCTTTATTAGGATCAGCCTATTATTTTAGAAGTGTTTTAAGCTACTGAATAAGGGAAGCTGGTGAATTATAACATTTGCACGTTACGGAAAAAAATCAGACGAGAAAGTGGGGAAAAAGTAATTTAAAATGGACACGTTGTCATTGAAGCAGCTTGTGTAGTTTTTATTTCAGTATAGTAGTGTTCAATTATCTACTGCAATAAATAGAAGTTACACAAAAATAATAAATTTAGAGATTACAAAAGCATCATTTTATTTCTATACCATGTATTTAAAGTGGAAACTCCGATTCATTAATTAATTTAAAAACCACCTAAAAAGGAAAACAGATTTCAATACATTTCCCTTAAAATAAACCTCTTGTGTTCGTTTATTAAAAATATTTTACTTAATAGTACACCTACATAAATACTGATATTAATTACAATGTACCCAAGACGCAATACAAACGGAGTAGTTACAATTTAACATACGGGAAAAACCATGAGATAATGAAACTTACTTAAAAATCAGACATCATTATACAGGTGAATGTATTCATTTATATCACAACTACGTGGGATAAATACACATAAACCATGGCAGTCAACCACCTTACACATGTTAGGTATATATTAATAGCATACCCCTAGAAAGTAGCAAAATTAGGGATAATGACATCGCGATACAATCTCTTGAACAAAATAAATTGAATTCCTTTAAAGTCATTCACATGAACAGATGTGGGGATAGAAAAATAAGTAAAGGTTTGGTTTGTCGTAAACACTTTATTATCTATGGAATAATAAGTGCACCCTGCACGTGATTCAGCCTGGATTTTTGACGTAACCTGCAAACCAAAGGAAATTGAGATTGCTTCACAGCAGAATATTTTAAAGCTCAAGCCCCAAACGATAAAAGATTTCTTGATTCAATGGAATTCATCGGGACGTAAAATTGATATAGACTTAGATGTGTAATTTGGATTGTCTGGGTGATGGTATTTATACAGTATTACCCAATCTGTTGTGTTGCATTTGGAGGAATATAAGATTTGGACATTGTGAACTTAATGATAAGTGATTAATATATATAACCGTAAAGTATAGATGCAGTAAGAATAAACAGATAATGCATTTTGCCGATTTGTGTTTGATTTGTGTATTTTGTTATTGGAATATTTGTAGGTCACTAACTCGATTGTTAATATAAGTACATTTAAAAATTTGTTTATTGTCCATTTGTTCACAGAAATGCTCAAATAATGTTATTTTAAAATAGATTTAAGCCAGGTGGGTAGAGAGTAGTTTTATTTGTTCACACGGACAGGTGACTTTTTGTAGAAAAATCCTTTTTACCTCGTAATAAACAATCCCCTGACTTACACGTCGGCTAGAGGAAATCCTACTAATCCAGACTTGTTGGCGCCTTTAAACTTGACGGATTAGAAAAACTACCAGGGGAAGTGTTCATAATAACGTAGCTTGCTATCACACTTAAGTAAAATTTGGAACCTTACTTCAATTTTTTGCCATTGATTGCTATAGGAACCAACTCCCATACCACTGTACTTGGTCGTACCACCATATCTTGTTACTGATTTTCACCCCTTTTGGACAATTCCAAATTAAAACCTAACGCTGCAAACACCCGTAAGTCTAAAACTGAAATTTTTTAAAGGTGTGCTTGACCATGTTTGATTTTTCTTTAATACGAATATCCATTACTTCATCCAAAGTTCTAAAATTTTTTTCAAAAATTTTGACCTTGAACCACTGTGAATCGAGCTTAAAGTATTTGTGAACATTAAAATTTAAATAAATTCGATTGTGACTGTTGATGCACGTCAATAAATTTAACACTGACGCTCTCTGTATATTTACTGTTGAGAAGTAATTTCCTATTAGTGTCAAGTTGGGTTTGGTTTACTGTTCTTTGATAATTATAAAATGTATTTGATCAAGATGCTTACACTAATAGTTGTTATGGTTACGGGTTTTTTATGTACAAGTGCTATTGTTATGTCAAATAATGTAATTTCAAGTTAATTATATCTTTACAAGAAAAATGTGTTTTTTGTGCTAACAACAACGAATGTATACAGAGCTATCGATGGAAAACATTTTGTATACCTTTCCCTCAGGATTCATCAGTGACATTACCACTTACCCAATTTGACTACTAATTTTTGAAAAAGTTCACTAGCTTCCATATGACACTAATCTCATTTTAAGGATACTAAATATCTAGGCGTTAGTTTTTACGGATTAAGTAGACCCAAAACTCATCAATACTAGGGGTGTTGATATATTTTTAGCTTTCTATTGAAACAATTAAAAGTTGGAATATTTTGTTATTCAACATAGCTCCCCCTAAATTAATGCATTCAGTATAGCGATTTTGCAACTACAGTAATCCATTAAAAATTTTGCTTGGTGTGCAAACTAGCTCTCCACAATTTCGATTATCTCTTCGCTACACAAATTGATGTATTTTTAAACTTTCTTTTAATTGCGGGAACAGATAGTCCAAGGAGCTAACTCTGGGGTTGGCTCATTTTACAGTAATCAATCATAATTATTTCACGGATATCCCAAAAAAGAACCTTTTCAGCGAGTTTTTGAACACAAAACCTCTTAGGCCCCTGAGAACTAAAATTCTTCAACTCCATCGATTACCGTTTAGTTTCTGGATCATAAAATAAACCATTGTTTCATATATAGTCACGAGACTGATCGAGAGAGTTGGATCGTTTTCAAGACGGGCACGGATTAACCGTGATGCTTCTACTCCTGCTCGTTTGTGTTCAGCGTTCAAGCATTTGGGAATCCATTTTACAGAAATTTTTGGATATCTAAATCGAAGTGAATTATGTGATGGACACGTTCATATAAAATCTTGAGTGTCTCAACCATATGTTTCAGCCCAATTTGACGGTCTGATAATATTATGTCATGAACTGCATCAATGTTTTCGGGGATGGACACAGAAATCGGTCTTCTTGGTCGCTTCCCATGTTCAACGAAAAGTTTTCTTTTTTTGAAAGTCGCAATCCAATTTTTCTCGGTCGCATAATCTGATAGGCATTGGTCGCCAAGTGTATTAAGCATATTTTCGTGAATCTCATTACCACGTAACCCCTTCAAAAATAGGCATTTGATGAGGACTTGATATTCTAATTTATCGATTTTTACATGTGCTTACGACTTGCCCTCGTTCAAAATTTACTGCAGAGTAATGCTTTTTTTTAAGTAAGATTTCACGGCGAGTCGTTATTTGTTGCCATGGTAATAAGACTTTGTTTTGTTTGATATTTGAATTTAGGAATATCTTTGTTAGAATGATTTACCATTCTAATTTAAAACAATGCCGATGAGTGCCTAAGGCTTACTCTATATCAATACCTGCTCGTAAATGTGTGAAGTTCATATTTTTACAATGATTTCATGCTTAATTTTAAATTATTTTTGTTAAAGAAAACGTGTTATTGCACATTCATATTGTTGTTCTAAGGTCTAGTGATAAATTTATACAATCAAGCGTTTCTTGTGTTCTAGAAAATGTTTAAAGATCGAAATTCGGCGTACAAAGCGCTATAAGTGTATAAAAGTCTTCAGGATTATTTTTTATTGCAACTTATAAACAATGGAATGCCATCGTATTTGGGAATGTTGAATTTTAAAGCTTTTC
Source organism: Platerodrilus igneus (assembly GCA_036346225.1). Taxonomy (NCBI): domain Eukaryota; kingdom Metazoa; phylum Arthropoda; class Insecta; order Coleoptera; family Lycidae; genus Platerodrilus; species Platerodrilus igneus. The sequence goes on along the minus strand of JARFIW010001700.1, from coordinate 10,971,000 downwards.
TATTGGAGAAGTAAATACGTTCCTTTGGGTAATGTAGTAAATATCGTCAATGTTTAATAATTAGTGAGGCAGCAATGCTGGATACCTTTCTTATAATGAAATTCAATACAAACCGCTGTGGCTAACGATATGTATTTCAAATCCTAAAGCTCGTATAATACATGCATCAAAAGGTAACGACGATGATTTAGTTTCTATGGAAACATGCACTCAAGCTGTGAATTTTGAAAAGACAAGTAAGAGGCTGAGAGCAGCCCTTGACTTTTTACGAGTCATATATATGCGCGCTGATCTTATTTGAAATTTATTCCTTCTGGTTAAAAATGAGTCTAAAAGGCCGTGGAGTAAGGGAAAGGGAGGTCGAGTGGCAGAAAAGGCTAATCTCGAGTCGCAATCCATCTTGATTACACATGGGAGAGGCGCGCTCGTCTTTACGCCACATTTCACAAGAAGTGGAAGAATACTTTTCAATGAGACCGCTGCGGCGCCAGCGCAAACAGACAGCCGCAGTTGACATGATTCCCTTGTTAAATTATTTCTTGCTTAAAACAATTGCTGCTTCAAACGCTTTAAAATTCCGATTCTGATCGCAAAAACACTATTAATTCTTTATTTATAGAACAATACAATTTTTGAACCACTTAGGGTTATCTAAACGGGCCAAATGGTTATTACTCGTTAACCTTCTAGTTTGATTTTATTAAGCTACAAAGAACCTGATTTGCGAGTTGTCATGCTTTGTAAAATGCTTCCAAGCTCATAATTTTAAATCGAAACCTAGTCTTCTCTGTTATAAATATAAAAAGCTTAACATTAAAAATACAAAATTTGCTCCTGTAAATTTCCAACGGCTTATGAAGTTGTGAACTGCGGATCGCGATACAGTGAGGGAGTTGGAGGGTAAACATTTTTATCAGCTACTTTGTATTCATAGGTTAGTCCGATGTCATAACTCTGTCTACACAATCGATATCCTCGCCTTATCAGGAAATGAACACTTCGACACGCGGACTTTAATTAAGTCGACTCAGTATTGTGTCAATATTTCCCCGACTTGAGAGGGCGTAGAGAGAAATGTAATTGCCTCACGTCTGTGTGATGTGGACGCTGCTGTCTTTGATGTATCCACCATTTTGTGTACATACGCTACATGAAAGTTACATGAACTGCCTTTCGCCCTATGTAGTAACACTGGTTCTGCTGTTTATACTAAGCTCCTGTACGTTCCTGGATATGCTATTTTGATGAAGCAACGTTACCGCCCCACAAAGATATTGCATAGATAGGAATAAATTTGTTTCTTTAGATCTAAAAGTTTATGCGGAAACTTCTCAAACACAAAGGGTGGAATATTTGGAGAATGATTGAAACAATTTTGACCGCTAGATGAGATAGCGATTAAGTATAATAGATAGTCACAGATGTAAAACCTCTTTAAAACTGGTAGCAGCACATTTAATCCGTTAACAATAGCTTTATCGTTACACGAATTCCCATATATTTGTATGAATGGAAACTAGACGGACACACGATTTAGTATAATTTTATGCCCGACTACCTGGTGGTCTGGTGACGGATGGGACCAGTAGCGCTTGTTACGTCTCGCCCATTCAAGGATTATCATTCCTTTGATATCAAAATCTCTACCACCTCCGCTCTCCGCAATAAACCCAAATCCAATTGTACTTCCTGGATAATTAATGTGTTTGAATCCATTAGCATTTTACGTATATGGATGACAATAATCAAACGCTGTAGAATTTTCTATAAGTAGGTGATCGATGGCACCAATAGAAATCGAATGCCAATACATGAGAGTTATTTCTGAAATCTTGATCTAACAAATTTTTAACGAAAGGAGCGTTTTAGTGTTGCTTATGCAAATATTTGTAGAAATTCTTATAGTTTAACGGAGTCTGATAAATTTATCGCTTTGTGATACAGCTAGAAGAAATATGGTTTGCAGACACAATGAGTACCACAATTAATATTAATATGGGAAAGAATTTTATAATCTGATCAATGTACGTATTTGTTTATAACAAAAAATAAGAGCATTCCACTTTATTGTAAGCGCAAAGCAAGCAGTATTCTAATAGATGACTGGTACGACAGCAACGCATATCTACACTATTTGTATACGCGGTGACTCACTAAATATTGGCTCCACTAAGAAAATAAACCTTCTAGATTATTTATAACCCACTTCAGGATTATAACTCTGTCATTGTGAAGGGGATCAATTTCCTTTATGCAATCCAGCGTAAAGGAGAAGCTAATGATAATTCAACATCACCTACGCGTGCACACACATGCTAGTATGCACACATTAACCACTTACACACTAACTTCAAAAATATTCGTGCAAGCCCTTGCACATATACCTATATAATGTTGTATCTGTCAGTAGGTGGTCTCGTGGCGTAGTTGGTATGCGTGTAACTACTACGTCCAAGGTCTCGGGTTCGAATCCCGATACGGTTCACTTGAAAAATGTGTTGAGGGTGCATTTTCACAAAATTGTCTTGTCGGACTTACCTACTTTTTATTTTATTAAAAAAAATTCAACACAGGGAAAAAGAAAAACAAGAAAAACCGCTATCAGAATGTGGCAAGAAACACGGGATACAATAACGCGTGCATCTTGTACTAGGAGGCTGATTCCATAGGTTGCAAAATGGAAGTGTAGGAAGCACGGAAAGATGTGTTAGAAAATACGTAAGTATGGAAACAACTTTTCCATAATGTGTGCGGAGCAAGACACTGTATACCACACAGCAGTTAAATGCGCAGGGTGGGCAACAAGAAGAAAGAAATTGGAAAAGAAGTTCAGAGAGCTGATTGATCCCTATAATTTTGTCAGGTCCGTGATAAAATGTGAAAATAACAAAAACAAGGCAAGAGGCGATTGATACAGAATGCGTGAGGAAATAAAATACTTCGCAAGCTTAAACAATGAGTCGAAAGTACAAAACAAAATTTGTGATAAACCTATAAAGAAATCATTCCAAATTATGTATAGTTTGGTTTTACTTTGGATGGTTGTGACGTAGATTCATCTGTTAGAATGTATTATTTGTTGTTTTTTCCATTTAAAATCTTGAATTTTGAAATTTACCAGTTCTTTAATTTCTGATATACTGAACGGATCTGGGTCTGTCCATAGTTTAGAAATTATTTTGATAAGTTCCTGATTCGGTAGCTGGGCTATGCAAGTATGCTAAGCCTCCTACTTTATACCTATTTTTGTTGTCTTTTTGTTATATTCACTTCCTGTTTTCGATGCTGCTATATTTAAAGTACAATCAACGCTGTATGTTGCCTAGGACAGCTTCGTGGCTAAGCTGGTATGCATGTAACTACAATACCCAAGGCTCCGGGTTTGAATTCCTACACCGTCTGCTTGAAGAATGTTAGGCGAGTATTTTAATATAAATACGAGGGCTTGAGAAGTTGGGGGAAATCCTTAACTATAAGCAATTTGAGATCATAGATGGCTTACTCATAAAACACCTAAATGGTGAAGACCTATATGTGTTGGATAAAAAATTTGCAAAATTAATTATTAAAGAATTACATCTTAAATATGGTCATTTGGAAATCAGGAAGCTATGGCTACTATTTCGAGAAAACTTCTATGCCCAGAGGGACTTGGGACTTATTAAAGAAGTAGTAAGCACATGTCATCTCTGCGCCCTAGGAAAATATAAAAATCATGTAAATCAGAACATTGTTAGAAATATTCAAGTAGACAATCCTTTAGATTTATTAGTGATAGATTATCTGAGCAATCTAGTGCCTAGTAGGAAAAGAAATAAACATATCCTAGTAGTAGTAGACGTCTTCTCGAAATACACCCCACAAGGGACTGTAATACAATAGGAACTATTGATAAACTAGAACAATTTATCACCGAAGAGGGAAAATTTAAAGGAACCCAGCAGATAATGCTACGTATTTTAACAATGCTAGGTTTATATCGCATTGGGAGAATCAGCAGATAAGGTTTGTTTTCTGCAGTATTCGCCATCCTCAGGGAAATCTTGCAGAGCGATACATTCAGGAGACGTGTAGATTGCTGCGCATGACCTCAAGCCAAGACCACCGAAGCTGGGAAGCAAACCTAGCCAAGGTTGAAAGGTTCATAAACCATGCTCCTCACACCGTAACTGAGGAATCGCCAATCAGTCTAATGAAAAAAATTTATCCTGATCGACCATGGATAATTGTGTCAAGAGAAGACAAATTAGAAATGAAAATGCAAAGGGCGCATAGAAGATTACAAGAGAGGACACGAAAATATGTAGACAAAATGAATGAAAGGGTAAAAAAGCAAACGATCTTCCAAATAGGGGACAAGTTGGTCATAAAGAATCTAAGAGTCGGAAGAAGGCACCTACATACGTGTGCCAAGTTGCAATTGCCATATGTGGATCAATTTCTAGTAAACAACATTATAGGGGGGGAACACATACGAGCTTAGGGACATAAACTCAGAAACAATCAGGGGGAAGTTTCATATAAATTTAATCTATCCATACAAAGGGATGTAAGTGGGTGTACAAATTGTAAGATAAACTTAGATATAGGTAGAACTAGGGTAGTAGAATAGGACATAAGATTAGTTAGGTGTAAATAGAGGAATATAAAAGGGGGAAGTAGTTTGTTATATTCAAACAAAAATATAAAAACTTTAGACCGATGGTGATTTTGACCTCACGTTGGGCGCCAAAAATGGTATTGCTAAAAAATTTCATATTTAAATTTGGGGGAATAATGCTATGATAAGAGGGTTATTTAGGAGTACATTCAGTTACAATGGTTACACATACTTGTAAATAGTACTAGGAGTTAGAAAACCATATTTATTTAGCATGAGAAATACGTAATTTGCAAATTATGCAAAGAGTAAACATTTAACACCCTGCGTAAGAATCGCAATTGATTTTAATTAATGCCGAGAAGCATATCATTCAACAATAAACACATATTCAGCAAAAGAAATAACTCTACACACACTCACACCTGTCTTAAACCAAAAGTATTCCTAAATTGTAAATAAATACGCGTTAAATGCAGTAAAAAAGCTAGATAATCATAATACAATTCACATTAAACATCCGATAGTGAAAGCAGATAGCATAATGTCCTGATAAGAAACGCTTTCTTTGAAATAAATACGCTTTGGAAACACAAAAATGTAAACAGAAATATATTAATTTACGTAACTCTGACTGCGTGATTTTCTGCATAGAGTTAATACAAATTTCAAAGTATTATCTTGACAAACAAAGCCATAAGTGAAATTACGTGCCAACTCGAAGAAAAAAAATACAAACTAGAAATCCACTGGTATCTACGTGATCAAGGAATCGTTTCGACAAGTTATTATCAGAAATATACCTGTATAAGCTCAAAAATATCTAAAACAACCGATGCTTGGTCGTAAACTTTGAACAACAGTTCAGATAACCAATGAAGTTTTAGATGGGGCGTAGTTATATAACACGCGGATTTGATAAGCAGACAGTCTTAGTTTGAACAAAGCACAAGTTGCATCACTCGTACTCAAGAATTTACGCGTCGAGTAAATATTCATATTAAATGATCAAAATTTTGTGAAAAGTGACGTTATAAAATTTTTAAAATAAATTTTAGTGAAAATATATAAGACAAGTTTGCCGTTTGCTGGAAAACGTGAGTAGAAATTTATTCATTAAATTAGGTTAAATATTTATAGTGTAGGGCTCTAAGTGACATTACGCAAATTGAAGAGACATCACAAAATCTAAGTGACATTACGTAAATTGAAGAGACATCACGAAATCTAAGTGACAGCATAAAATCTAAGTTAGATTACAAAAGTTCGAAAGGACATTACAAAAATTCTAAATCACATTAAGAAAATCCAAGGGAGATTAAGAAAATACCAAATCATTGATTAAACGGGGTAAAACTTGGAGACTAAATAAATTGAATGGAGCAACTCATCTGATTGGAATATTGGGGTATTGATTCACAGCACGCAGCAGAAAGACGCACAAGGAATACTACAGGTCAGAACTATCCAGCATAAGGCATTATTTTCTATTCATTATTTTTGAAAATTGATCATATTTTGTACGTGAATATTTTATCTAGAGTTATCAAAAATTTATTTTATACGTGAAAAATTTCGTAAAAAGGGGAAAATCTTGAACGTTCAGAAAAATTTCCAGTAGAGTACAACGTCATTTTGCTGGAAAGGGAGTTTTAATTTTTGGAGATAAACAATTTAAAATTTATTGTTATTTGATTCAGGGGCTCATTTTTGTCATACAGTCAATGAGATTAAGCTGTGAAGTGTAAATTATTTTTCTTTCTCAATATACAAATATTAATCGACTTCGTTTTATCATTCAAAGCAAGAAAAGTTTTAGAGAAAAAGGGGAAATTATTTGATTATCGTAACGTGTGCACTCTGTGTGAATTAAACTGTGCTAGCCGAAGCATATTTAATTTTTAGGAGATTAAAATACACAGAACGGTGGTGATCAGAAGGAGACTGAGAATACAATTACATCGACGTGCAGCGTTATCTTATCAATATATATATATATATATATATATATATATATATATATATATATATATTACTCAAATTTAGACCAGGGTAGAAAATTAATTAATTACATCAAATAATTTTAATCACCGTGTATAAGGAAGCTTTGGGAAAAAGTACGCGTAATTAAATTCCTAGTGTAAAGATTTAAATCATTCAATTATAAGGTAGGGTTTGTACAGACGTTTATTAGATAATACGCGTTATTAAAAAACCGTGGAGCATAAAAATTTATTCGTTTCATTAAAAATAAGGGATTTAAATTATTCACTAGACGCCTTCCATAAAAAGAAGCAGAATTAAAATGCTCAACGTGTATTTAATTTAATTGTTCCAAGAAACAAATAGAAATTACGTGCAAAATTTATATTAATTAATTCAATTTTTAAGTAATGGGTATTAAACAAAGTGTACAAATAATAATTTAATATTTAATTAGTATTCGCTAAAAATTAAAGGGTAGAAGTCAATGCCATTCATTATTATTTTAATTGGAGTTAATTGAACGATTATTAAGGCATAATAGGCATAAAAGCTTTTAAAAAACCCAATAATATCAAATATGAGACGCGTTGCTAGCATACAAATATATCTAGAAAGTTAGAATACGTGGAATATTCAAATCGTAGAAGTGTTCTTTAAAATGTTACGATTGAACACACCTGCGTATTTTTAAAAGTCAATTTCAGTTTAATTTGTTTAGATAAACATGTAGATTCTACGTATATTGGAAACGGTCGGATGCTTTAGCACGAAATACAAAACAGCGTTTATTTAAAAGTCACGTCGCGAGTCCACGCGGATAGTAAAGAATATCGATTTGCACCACTAGAACGAAGTTAGAAAAAGACAGATAAAATGCGCAAGGCTGAGACACAGATAATAAAAGGCGTGATTTGAGCAACGTCACGAGGGTCACGATTGGTTGAAAATAAGAGGCAAGCATAAGAGGTGTAAAAATAACATTTCTGTATAAAATTTAATTAGTTGTTCTCAGACGTTGCGTGCCGTGTGGAAAATTTCTGAAATTTAACTGGCGCGTGTGCAAATTTTGTAGAACCGCGTGCCGGACTGTCGAAAAGGGAACATAGTTTTCGAAATTCTGGAAATTGTCCGTTGTGGGACAAAACCGACGCACGGGCGGGCTATTATATAAACCCGGACTTTAAACAGTTTCGCTCTTTAGATTTTTGATTATTCGATGCTTTAAACAGTGCTCTCTTAGATTTTCGATTTTGATTCAATACTTGAAACAGTTTGCTCTTATATTTTGTGATTATTGAATACTTTAAAATAGTTTGCTCTTTACGTGCTACGATACAAGTTACTATGCATTAGTGCACTTAGAAAAGAAGATACAAGTAACGATAAATGAATAAACAAAAGTAGGCAGTTTTGGGGTATAGCGTGAAAGAGGTATGAATTTCTTTGCTATTTTTCGGGGGTGTTAATAATCAAATGTTATTCGTAATCGTGATTGGATCCACAAAACAAGATTTTGATATATTTAGATGAGTTCCTTAGAAGCCCTGAAACAACTTTAGATGAATGGTGGTAGAGAAAATTTTAAAAGCGTTCAGAATCAGAAGCCGTAAACATAACCCAGTTGGAATGGTGTGATTAACAAAGGACGATGTACATTGGAGCCACGAGTGCATTGACCTTCAGGTAACTTATGCTTTGTTGTTCGATTTTTGATGTTTTGGTGTGTTTTGAATAACTTTATAATTTGTTTGCTAAAAAATGGACAGTAGTGAATTTGTACAAACAACAAAATTTTAATTTTAAGGTGAAATTTTCTTGTTTAAGTAGAAAGGAGTATTTAGCAGTTTAAGTTTTTGATTATGATGAAAATTTGGGTCTGTCTTTGAGCTCAATTAGACTAACCTGTTTGATTAACGTAAAGGGGTGGGAGATGCTACCTTTGTACTCAGACTCAGGTCTGCAAATATTGTTAAATTAATTAGTAGGCATCCTACAAGGACTTTAATTCTGGATGCAAATTAAAATGATGACAAATTTAATCTTGAAATTTTATGATACTGAAATTTATGCTACAATTTAATTTTGAAATTTTAATGTATTATGAATATTGATGTAAATAGAGTTAACGTTGATGTTTGTGGTAGGAATGTGTTTTTTTTTAAATGAGGATGAAAGTTTTAACTAGGTGAGCAGCCGAGGTGGAAAGAGTAAAGAGGCGATTATCAGAAGAGAATCACAGCAAATCGTAGCCCCCAAAAGTGAGGCTCGAGTTCAAAATAAAATTTTTGTGATTTTATTCCAGGAAACTGGCGAGGCTTTTTGTACATTTCACAGCAATATATATATATATATATATATATATATATATATATATATATATATACAGAAACTAGCACAATTTAAGTAATACATCTGTTGCAAGTTAAGACAAATAAACGTTGAAGTCACAGTTAATGTGTTCTTCAAAACAATAAAACCATTTCAATAAAAAGGAATTAATATTGTTTTTAAAACTATTTCCTGGTATTATTTGAAAGATTGACAAACACAGTCATACAATTTTAAGGAATAATAATTGACCGCGTCTCTGAAAACTTGCAGTTTTATGTAAGGTGCTTGTAATAGATTTTTATTTCTTGTGTGATATAAATGCGACAGTGGCGTAAAGAAGTTGTTTGGGGTTGCGTTGGTCTTTAGATTTGGTACAGTTCCGTTTCGTGTAAATGAAAATATGGGTAGCAGTTTGTAGAACCAGGAATGGCCATATTATATGAAATCATTATGAATGGTATCCACATTCGTCCCAATCGCGTTGAGATTTTGAAATAAAATGCATAAGAAGTCTTTTTCGACACATGATAGTCTGCACATAATTTTGAATAGCTCTGAAAGAAAATTACCTCTTCGATCTGCTAATAGTTTTCTCGACGTACCGTCTCTTATAATAATATCGGTAACGAAAGCTTTCGCAACGGTTTCTGCTTTCTGATTATACATGGGAATTATTTCTACATACCTTGTAAAGTGATTCTCAGTTACTAACAGGTAGTTATTGCCGTTGCTCAACGTTATGAATGGCTCAATATTGTTCATTCCATAACTTGCATTTGGTTCGGATAATTAGCAAAAGTTTTGTGGCGGAGTCTTTTCTATGAGATGAGTTTTCCGTTGATTACAAGAGTGACATTTTAATACATATTTAATTATATCTGACCTCACTTGCGCCAATAACATTGGGATTCTATGACATGTAATATGTTTTCTTGTCCCATAATTCCTATAATGGGTAATGTATAGTTTCTTGAATGAATGATTTTGGAATAACTAATACTTTGAGATTTTCGATGCTGTGGTAGAAATTCATCTTTATCTACATACAAAATCAAATCGGTGTCGTTTATCAGCTCTTCTTATATGTCTTTAAATACTGAGTTACCGTGTGGTTATATAGTGAGCTTTTTACTGTACCAGATGGGCATTATTTCTGGGGTATTCCGCTGAATAGTATGAAAATGTGCAGGAGCAAAATGGTAGATATTAATAATCTAAGAATATAGATTTGTCCGTTTCGTAAACTAATTTCCTGTTTAATTAATCTCTCCTGCAAGTTATCTTAGGTATTGCTAGTGTTGTATCTTCATCAAATACCTCGCTTAGCAGAAGTACCGGTTGTTTTTCACAACAAGGAAGATAAAATGAAGTTTAGAAGATATTCCTACACATTGAGTCCCACACTCCCCCTGCAATTAATGTGTAAGAACCAGCAGGGCTTTAGGACAATAACAGCTGTTTCCACCCTACGAAGAAAAAAAGATTATTCCTAGCAAGAAATTATTTACAAACTAGGTCCGTTTTTCAAAACATTTAATATAAAGAACTTGTAACTAATCCTATTTTATTATTATAATTTAAGTTATCGTAATAGATTCCCTGAAATTCATTAGCAATTGCGACGCTTAGTAGGATTATTACACTGAGTGTATTTTCGTATTAAAAATATAAAAAAAATCCTCTTTACTATAGAAGTGGCAAGAATAGAATCAGATAAAGATGGAATTCCATAGGACTCACCTATCATTTTTAAGCGGTGCGTGTCCGAAGTCGAACCCATGACTTTGTGCATATAGTATTCACACGTGAGTTAAAAACCCTCCTGAATAATCTTCCGCAATATACTTGTTTACCTATATCAACGTTAGATAATATAGAACTCCATCTTACAATCTGTTGAACCAGAAAAAAGTATTTGACCGACTCAGACATTTATTCTCTAAAGCTGCTTTCAAGGGTTCATAACCCTCCGCAGCTGATTTCTCGCCTTAAAACAAAATTTATTATAATCCCATTGCTCCGTTTTTCATTCAATGTTCGTAATCAAAAACTATCCACATTTTACTCTCTATGGATATAGATGTGGCGGTAAATTATTCGTAACCGTTCAAGAACAAAACATCCTCTAGCCATTGGCGGGGTTCTCTTTCTTGATTTATCCCTACCCCAAGAGATGTAAATATTTTTTTACAGCGCGCATTCTTTATAAAGACAGGTTTTCTAATTAATACATTGTATTTGGACTGCCTTCTTACTAGTTGCATAATATTCCTCAAAAGTTTCAGCGCTATCTATGTTCTTTTTCCTTTTGCAGAGTTTACTGTCTTTCGAAAAATAAGCCAATCGCGGTTTTTCGTCAGTTACACTCTATTCGCAGTCATTCTGGTTGTTTGAAATGTATATGTCTAGCACTGTATGCACATTTGCCCTGACTGGTAACATTTTTCTCGTCCTCTTCAGAAGCTCTTTTCGACATTCTATTCAATATTAGAAAAGTTTTCATGTTTTTGACAACGTTGCTTTCTCAAAATAGTTGCTGACAACTTTCTATTGCTTGATTGTCTATTTATAATAATGGACCTACCACACGGCCTTTTATTTTTAAATTAGTGGTATCGTGATCTGAGATCTTTATTCAAAGGCAAACTGATCAGGAATCACTTTGATTTTATCTCAAAATATTTTAGTTCCGTAAAATTCACAAAATGCATTGAAAGAAAGGGTATCATGACCCGTCGCCTTTCCCACAAGCTACCCCAACAGGACGCCGCTTTAAATTTTGACTACCGTTGTTTTCCGTTTAGATTTCAATTAGCTTTACGATACTCTAGCACATTTTTGTAAAGGGTTTGCAAGGTTTGTATGTAATGAATGAGTCAAACTATATCGATAACGCCATTTTCACTAGCACCACAGTAAAGTTCAAAATTAACGCAGATTAAGTGTGACGGTCTAAAATCAGTTCCTTATTAATCATTTGCAAAATAGTTCAGAAATATTCACATAAACCTGAAAGGCCTGTTACTAAGCGCTGCCTCTGTTCAACATTTTTATAATCAACGCTGGTAGAAAAATGTTAATTTGGCGTTACTGCATGCTCCTACTGCGATATTTTTGCTGTTTGATTCTGTCACTATAGCTGCGGTGAGTTACCATTGATTATCCGTCATCCTTTTTTTGTTTTCTATGTTGAACTAAACAAACTTTAAATAAAAGGCTTATGTGTATATACGTACGATTACTTTATCTTATTTATGTTGTTACAGAAGTCTACCATGAGGACAGGATTTTACGCCACAGTTCAAGATGTCAATAATATGTGACATTGCCAAGGCTAAAATATGTAGGGTAGTTTCTGTAGCTCAAAATTTCCATTTCCAAGTACTTAAATCGAAACAAAGGCAAGAGAATTACAATGTCATTAGAATAAAACTACTATGATATTTGTATTTTTGGAATAGCAGTGGATTTTCATATATTAGAAATTATTTACAAATGTTTACGAGTTAATAGCGGAACGATTAAAGAAAACTGCTGCATAATTACTAATGCGTGGATCGGCATCTGAACTGTTAGTGCATATTTTTCGTAATTGGTCTAGATTTGAATCTAGATAAAGTACAATAGTTTCTAGTCAAGGTTCTAAATGTACAGCTCCGCGTTTTGAATTACAAATTACAAATAATCTCGATGAGAAAATATAAGTATTAGATAAAAGATTTTGTTCAATGCAATAAACAACTAATAGCGGTTTCTAAGTACTGCGTAAAACGTATCCAGTAACACATTGAGTGCCACCATGGAAAACTTGTTATGAGACTCGCTGTGGCCACACATTTTTTTTGCTTTAATTAACTTTTCTGATTTTAATATGTATATTGCTAATTGTTATTTTCTTAAAATTTTAGTAATTAGTGAGAAATTTTGAAATTTTTTTATCGGGCGGCATTTGTCCCACGCGGCTACAACGACTATTGACTTTTTAATACCCATGGAGAAACCTACGTACTGTACACGTGCATCAACAAGTACCAACGTCGCTGCATCGTGCTATAAATCATTTTGTTCATTTGTGTTTGGGACGCCTAGTGTTGAAGTCTCTATTTGTGCGTGTAATATAAACTGAGTTATAAAGGTGAACAAATTAGATTGCAAGAGTTGTGGGCTGATGTGTTATATGCTGATGAAAGAGATTTTTCACCGGTTGAAAGTGAATATGAACCTTCTAATTCTTCGAGTTCATCTGACGACGATTCAGAAACACCCAGAAAAAAATTATGGTTTACATTAGTCCCAAAACACAAATGCTACCTTTACCAGTGGGAAAGTTTTACAGTGTACGTCGACGTGTTTTGCCTGATTCTACAGTTACACCTTACATGTGATTTTCCAATGCTCCATCCAAAAGTACTACATTTGTCAGTAAGCGAGCTTTTTTACCTGCTGTTCCAAGCAAGATCGGAATCTTTAACGTGCGTGACAACACTCACACACGGGAGCTCCATTATATTTCTCATTCGAACAAGGGCGTGTTTTTGTGAAAAATGCTCGCTTAACATTTTCCAAGCGGACCGTGTCGGGATCCCGCTCTCTCTCTCTCTCTCTCTCTTTCTCTTTCTCTCTCTCTCTCTCTACAGTTAAACCATACATGTGATTTTCCAATGCTCCACCCGAAGGTACTTGTTCCGTTCTTGTAAATAATTTATAGTTAGGATTTATTATTACATTAAGCTTGTTGGTTATTTTAACTTCGCCGCGGTATATTTTGGATTTTTTGTTAGTGCAAAATCCTATGTGTTTACTCAGCACCCGCTAACCTGCCGTGAATGGTAAAAGTTGTGTTAGCGCGCGGCCGCAAACAATATCGATTAGAGTATCCACGAAACCAGCAGAGAACAAGAAGCTCGCTCAAGATAGTATCGTATAAACCGCAGTCTCTTATACAAGTATCGCATAGATCGCAGTCGCCTACAGTCGTAGTCGCATATACCAAGATAGTGTCGTCTTGTGAATTGTACACACCGCTTTGTGTTTGCACCGCCTTGTGTATGTGCCGCGTCGAGTTTTGCACGTGCTGCATGCAGTTAAGTGGATGAACGGCTTTGTTGCGCGCCGCCGCTATTATAATAAGTGTTTACACTTATGAACCGCTTGTTTGTAAAAAGCCGCTATTATTGTGAGGTGCTCCGATCCATCCGTCAAAGGAAGAGCTGTTAATTGGTTCCAACGTTTCTTTTATCTGCCGCCGCATTTATTAAAGGTAGGAGCTAATATTAAACGCTGCTTTGTTTGTTTGTTTTGTTTAAGAACTTTTAATTATCTGTTGCTTGTTATGAATTATCCTTAAATTTTATACAGTCCACACTTCTTTACAAAAAAGAGCTTTTTGAAATTTACACCGCATTTTACAGTACTACATTGGCCAGGAAGCGAGTTTTTTGACCTGGAAAATTTGGAGTTTTGCCGAACCCTTGCTGTTCTAAGTAGGGATCTTTAACGAGCGTGTCAACACTCACACACGGGACCTCCATTTTACCTCTCATCCGAACCAGGGCTTATTTTTGTGAAAAGTGCTCGTCTAACATTTTTCAAGCGGACCGTGTCGGGATTCGAACGCGGGATCTTGGCCGTAGTAGTCACACATTAAAACAAAATGTGAAACTAACAGAACCCATCACGTCATCCAATTGTGAGCATATACCGTCTTATTCTGCTTCAAATGAAATAGATGAGCTTATAGAGCAAGTGATTGCACAAAATGCAAACTATTGTTCTGAAACTGAAGAGGAATTAGAAACCCAAAGTCATGAAAAAAGTACAATAATCTGGTCATTAGTAACTGGTTCGTTTATGAAAAATTATGACTTTTGTTAACAAAAGCCCGGTATTTATCCGTTTGTTTATGATTTATATGATAAGTCACCTTTACAAGTTTTAGAAACTTATGGTCTCTGATGAAATATTTCAACTATTTGTAAATGAAACAAATTTGTATGCTGAGTAAGAGAAGGCCAAAAATCCAACTCCTCGAAGCAGCATTCAACAGTGGAAACGAGAGATCAAAATGAAATGGGATCGTTTATCGGCTGTTTAATGTAGATTGGTCTGGCTCAGCTACCATCATTAGCTGCTTATTGGTTTACCCCCATCTATAACAATGACATTAAGAGAGTAATGTCGAGGAATCGTTTCCAAATATTATTAAAAAAAACTGGCACTCTGTAAACAACCACCGTCTATTTAAAATACCTCTTTTATTAAAAAACTGATAACAAGTTTGCAAAGTTTTATTGTGCCAGGTGAATTTATTTGTATAGATGAAACCTTAGTACCTTTCAAGAGTAGACTTAAATTTAAACACTACATCAGTAACAAACGCCATAAATTTGGTATTAAGCTGTTTACTCTGATCAAGAAAAGGAAGCTGCGGATGGATGTTCAGTTCCTTTAGCAGTGGTGTTGAAACTAGTAAAAGATTTATTACATGAAGGACGTACAATTGTTGTGGATAACTATTACAGTTCTGTTGAATTAGCCCACGCTTTACTTGAGAAAAACACTTATATTCTGGGAACTGTACGCAGTAACAGAAAAAAACAATTCAAAAAATGTTATTCAAAAGAAATTGAAAAGACGGCAAGAAATTTCAAAGGAAAGTAATACTGGAGTGTATATGCAGAAGTGGCGAGTTAGAAGAGATGTTCTGGTGTTAACTACAAAATTTCCACCAAAGATGGTAAATCTAAAGACGAGGTCTGGAGAAACGCACAAACCTAATACTGTTGTCGCATATCATAAGCATAACGCATCATTGATATATCAGGTAAATTCTTCCATTATCTCTGCTGTAATATTAGTTTATGTTTTGTTACAGATCAAATGATATCATATAATTCTTCATTACGTCGTCGTGTGAAATGATATAGAAAGTTGGCTATAGAGTTGGTAGTTGGATCATCTTTAGTCAATGCATAGATACTGCATCAGCAAGTAACTTTTACAAAATTACCATTAAAAAATCTTCGTGAGGAAGTAATAAAAGGTCTGTTGTCGAATAATTACTATGACATGTATCTTTGTTGAAATATTTAATTTTTAGCTTTTCTGAAATAGAAAAAAGAAATAACAGTCATAGACTCGAAGCCTGTGAAAGAAGAACCTGTAGCGGTTGTTACGCCCTAACTGTCAAAGCTTCTGGTTGATTGGTAGCTAAAATACTACTTCTAAAGCTAAATTTCGATGTAATAATATAAAAAATAGCTTTGTTTAAATTGCTTTTTTAATGTTCACCAGGTAGAGCCTTTAAATCGATAATAAAATAAAGAAAACTTTATCTTTTAATTACTCTAACTAAAATCATTGTTGTACATGATACAAACGCCATACACCAAAACTAAGTACTTATATCAAAATGTTGCCCATAACATCGCCTAACCATCTACATGCGTTTTACATTGATTCGTCGCACAAATGCTGTCTTACATGGCCACGAGTAAAATTCTTACTGTCGGATATTGTGTGTCCCCTAAGCCATTCTGTAACAAAAGTTTTATATTAAATGGGAGATATGACATGTCCTCCGTGGCACTCTACATGTTAACCATATTCTAGATAACTTTCTAATTTTTATCAATAAAGTGATTAGGAGTTTGGTTAGTAAATTAGGAGGGGCTAGGTATAAGTAGAACGAATTTGCAGATTTGAAATACCACTATAAATATAAGTTTGTAGTAATGAGTACAATATCCAAGTCCTTATAAAAATAATTGCAATTCCAAATATATCACTTTTCTGCAAAATATAATAAAATAGAGAAAATGTTTCTTTATATCGCATGGTTAAGTATCAGTAGTGTTAGAACATGTTAATATCCACTACTGGCATGTGTACGACCACATGTAGTCGTCAGCATTAAGAGGTAGAATTGTAAATAAATGACTTTCGATAATGCCACCAGACTTCTACAAAATCAAAATTGCAAATAAACTAATGTATATGACAAACTAATGCTGGAAGTTATAACTGAAATATTTGTTTGGGTATAATGTAGATGCCATGCGTGTAATTTTTCTATACAGATTTTCAACTATTCAAATATTGCTCATAAATTTAATTTTCTAAATTTAATCCAACGTGACTCCTAGAATATAAATCCAATTGAACGTTAGTCATGATTAATACAGTACTCCCTACTGAGTGGTTCAACTAAAGCGCATTATCACAGCTGTCTTGTTGCCAATACACCGGAAGAAACTAGCCTCTATGGCAAGATCTATGATATATAGCCCAGGTGCAATCTCTGTTTACTGTAATGAAGTCAGCACGCCTAACTCTGACACTTTCTGGCCACCCGCAACCCAAACATGCATTGAGATCATGATTTATTACGGTAGAACATTAATGCTTCGATTGAATAACGTCTACACACAATTTCCACGCTCATTTCTCATTTAGAATACAACCTCTTGAAGATGAACGTCCTAATCAGAATTGACTGAGAAACTGTTCATTCATCTTTTCATCTTTGTTAAGAAGCATTTAGCAATACAGACCTGGTTTGATTTTGTGAACATCATGTTCTGAAAGATGTATAACGTAAAGCGTAAGCAAACAGTAATAGAAAATGTTTTGAATTGTGGATTGAGTTGAAATGATGGTGGTCCACCCTAGTATTTGTTCGATGATGCTATTGTCCCCTTAACGCTATCGTTGCGAGAGTGTTGGAATTTTATTCAGAATGTTCTGAAGCTTTGAATAACTTTACACTAAAACTATTATTTATGTGTAAAAATCGTTTTGTTGTGTCTAGAAAAGTAGAAGTCTATATAAAATTAAGAGAAATGGGCAGGTCACAATCAAGTCTTATAAATATTTGCAAATTTAGGTCTAGCTATTGGATATTGTAGCTAATGAAGCATAATTTAAAAATGGCCCTTATATACCCATGATTTATATTCATGGACCATTTACAAAACGAATGGCTCTATGGCTTCGACAAGTTCCAAAAAAATGCGAGTTTGCAGCTTTCGCGGCTGAGGCAGACGTACATCGCATCATGGTTCGAAAGAAATGTTGCAATGAAGTAGATGGAAGAAATTTTCTTTTATTTTAGCTACGCGTTCGGGGTAAAGAAATTTTGTAGGATATAAAACATTCAAAATATTATTGTAAAGAATTCACTAGTAGTCCTATTCACTTTATTTTCATTAAATACAAGTCTAACAATAATTATCCTGTGCAATCACAAATTTCTTTTGAATACGAGGAATTAACACTAGTGTAGCACTAACCTCATGAGTAATTTATTTATCTATCACATTTATATCACGTTAGTGAATTTATTTTTATATTACTTTATGTACATCAAATGCTTATTAGGACGGAATTCAAACTAATGCTAACGGGGTTGGTATATATATATATATATATATATATATACCTATTGTATATTACTTGATGCCCATAATGACGTTTTTGTAGTTTTTTTGATAAAGGTTTGAAATAAACCGAAAGCTTAGAATATAATAAAGAGTACGCTTGACTAACCAGCTGACCCACAACCTGCTAATATCATTCAATATATTTAAATCAGCAATATTAAGGTTTTCTGTTTTTATTGTGCATAATTATCAGACCACCCATGAAAAAAATAAAACACGTCTATAGAATCGCACTTTGTATTTTGAAGTAACTGTCATTGGTGTTATTGTTCACATTATTACTAATAATTAGGTTCTTTTATGCTAAAATGAATTATAGTAACGAGGAAAAGCACGATATGTTAACTTGTTACACTGAGTGTAATAAAAATTCTACTAGAGCAGCAGATTTATATTTTGAACGCTACTTTAACCGCGGTCAACTATCTGTTCCGACATTTCGTAACTTGTATATAAATTTAAGAGACTATGGTAGTTTTATACAAGGAAAGGAACACAATGTACAAAATATTGATGAAAGTATGCAAATAAATGTATTAGCTAGCGTTCAGGTCAATCCTTCTACTTCTACAAGAGAAATTGCTTTATCCAGTGGAATAGCGCAACGGTTAGTTGTTCGGGTTCTGAAAAAGCATACGTTCCATCCATACAAAATATCAATTGCTCAAACATTGCATCCAGGAGATGAAAACAAGCAGATAAGGTTTTGCAGATGGTATGTGGAGAAGTGTCAGTAGGATCATGAATTTCCATTTACTGTTTTATGCACAGATGAAACAAGGTACACAAATTGTGGTATTTTTAATAGGTTCAAGGAGCCTCTATGGATGCAAGAAAATCCGCATGCAGTTCAGCAACAAAGACCTCAAATAAAATTTGGTTCTAATGTATGGTGTGGTGTTCTAGGGACCAATATTATAGGACCTATAATATTTAATAAAAGTTTAATAGGAGAAAAATATTTAAATATGTTGAAAACAAATGTAAAGAATCTCTTAAATGAACTTCCTTTACAAGTGCGCGGGAGACTCAAATGGTTCCATTATGATGGCGCACCTCCGCAAAACACCCGTAGTGTTACGGACTATTTAAACTTACAGATATATATCATTTTTACATGTTGATCACCGCTTAGTTCTTCCCTTCGGGAATGCAATTAAATTTTGCTTAGGGTTTCTGTACTTTCAACCTAATTTTTAAACGAACATTATATCAAACCCTCATATAAAGACTATCATTATATCAACCTTCAACACCCTTCCCTTCTTTTCTATTTGCGCGTATACCTTAAATTTCATATTGGTTTATCAACGGTTTACAATTTTTTGATTATTGATTCTTTGCTAGACTTCTAATTCTGGTATTATTTCCCCACTACATATTATGTTCCCTGTCCGGAAATTTTTTGTCATTGCACAATCTTCCTACGGAGTTTATAAAATGAAACGCGGAAGTACATGTTATAATGTTTTCAACTTAGGTTCATATTTGCGTTTCCATGTCTGCAGAAGTATAAAACGAATACATGGTAATATATTGAATGAAAAGATTATGTCATCAGAAATATAATATCCGTGCAATGTCCTTAGTCAGTGTCTGGTTATCTGCATTGTATTATAGTATTTCCGTGGTATAAATGGTAATTGCAACTATGTCTATTAAAACTATGTCATATTACATGGAATTTATTTATCTAAAATTCCAAAAGAGTATTTGTGGGATGCATATGAATGGGTTCACTATTATTTACTTAATAATTCTGAAACTTTCTTCAACAAATGACATGCTCCCGCTACCGAAGCTTACAGTTGCATATGTTTTGTTTACCTTTTCGTGGTTTAAAATAATTTACGATCTACGATCCCTCCTAATTTGTATCAACAGAGGTAAAATGTTTATTGTCTGATTTCTAACATTATGATTTAAATAGACTACTAATTTTTCTGCAATGCCTTAACCTTGAACGCTATTACACATTAAATCAAAACTATTATTCGGGATGTTTCAATAATAAGTTTTTCGTTTAGGATTAATTTTTTCCTTATTCATTTATTTTTCATACCTAGCGTAACGCAACCCGCTACAGCTGGTAGGTGCATCTTTTGTCTTCTTTCGGCAATCTTTGGTGTAGTATGTTTTACTGCATTGAACGGCACGTGGTGTGTAGTCGCAGTTGACGCTTGAGTAGCCAAAGCGTTGACAAGAGAGACGTTGTAAGAATTGTTGTAGGCATTCGTATGCCGTAACTCGCATGCGATTGCAGTATAAAAGGGTCCGTATATCGTATATGGTTCTGGTTTTCACTTTACTCTTAAACGACACAAGTTTTTTTTAAATATTTCTTATTTTGCTCTAGAATTTAGGGATATGTGTAATGGGTAGCCTCATTTTCTAGTTTGATTTTAAAGTTTTCGTCTGTTATGTTGTTTGCATGTCATTTTATGACGACTTAAAGATTTCTCTCTGTGCGTATGGTGTATGTGTGTATGTCCTGTTTCTTAAGGTAATCGTGCAGAAATCTGTATTCGTTGGAGTCGTTTGCATGTATGCGGTCTCTCCGTCTAGCTGCTCTGATATCTATAGGCTTCTTCGGTGCGTGGTTAATGTTTTTGCTTGTTGTATGAAGTTTGGAAAATGGTCGATAAAAATCGTTAGTATTCGTGTAGCTGTTCTGTTGTCGACGTTTGCGTTCACACCATTTGGGCTAATAGGCAATACAGGTTGCCATGAGTTCGGTGATAACTTTGGCGGTGATGTGTTGATGGCTGCTGTGGCGTAGCTTATCGTGTCGAATTTCTGAAGTCGCTTGTTGTCTGGGGTTGCTTCATCTATAACTTTTTGAAAAGGTCGGGCGTTCTTCGTTGTAGTGTTAGTGGTGTCCATGGCATAATTGTCAAATTTATTAATCTTTACGGATGCGCGAAGTCCGTTACGTTCCTCGGTGTTGTGTTGGTTAGCTCTGCTGGTTTCATCCTCAACGACAAGAACTGCTGACATTAGCTTCGCCTTTGTCTTGATCTCCATATCCATTGTGATGTCAATAAACGCCATCTTAGTGAAAGATATTCAAACGGCATACCTTAAGTGCATTGCTCCTTTTTCTTAAATGGTTTACTCCTTTTCAGAGAGTGTTCTTATCAACATAGATGAAAGTCGATGTTACTTGAATCTTCGAAGTTGCTTTATGGGTGCGTCTTCTACCAAAGTCGAAGTAAACTTCTTCATACGAACTATAAACGAAGCAGTAGTCAATTATATGAGTGCTTGGCGCAACCCAACAAATGTCGTCCATTTGGTTGATATAGTTCGTTCGTTTTAACTTTAGGATGACCTCGAATGTAGTAATAAAGTGTTACTAGCTGTATGTAAATGAGTACCTGGAATTCCGCTTGAAGGATACTGTAATTTAACATATAAATGATGGCAGTTCTGTACGGTGTTGCCACTAACTCCTCTTGCCAATGGAAATATTGGTGTATCTTTAATTAAATATATTAGAATTTAAACTAACATTGGCAATATAGCATTGTATCCAGTTGTGACTTCATTCTAAAGTTAAAGCGAATGGACTATACTTCAAACACGATGAGCGGTACTGATTTTTAAAAAAAAACTAATACTGCATGATTCAGGTATATTAGATTTAGCGACCGAGACTAATTGTGATTTGTCTTCAACTAAACTAGTAGAGGAAAATCAAGAAACATACCGCCTCATTTGCTCCAGAATCCCTCATTTGCTCCCTCATCTGGACCGAAAAGTTTTCTTCGACTAACCATTTTTCATCTTTCGAGATAAACCTATCTTAAATTTTTTATCTTTCGAGATAAATGAGCATCCTCATTTCCACACACGAGATAAACCTATTTTTAAGATTTTTTACCGCTAACATTCTGGACCAAATAGTTTTCTTCGACTAGCCATTTTTTTATCTTTCGAGATAAACCTATCTTGTTTGGTATCAATTAATATTAGAATTTTCTCAGCTACCCGAATCTCTAGGAATTTTTAGATATCATCACCCCCAGGAGCTACCCTAATTTTAAGATTTCTTACCTGTAGCGACTTTTGACCGTTCTTATAAAATTTTTTTAGTCATGCGATACATCTTGTTAGCTTAGAATTTTATGCAGAATCTGCAAACAGATTTGAAATCGGACCACGCCCTGCAAAGTTATACTTTAAGCTCTCAAACCTCTAAATTTCGCCTTTGCTCGTATATATTTAACTCCATTTTTAAAACCTTTTCGCTACCCAAGGTATATGCTTTAACCAAACAGTTAGAGGTAGTAACACAAAAGTTTAATAATTTATTTATCCAATTTACAGTTTAATAAACTATTACAATTTTTACAAAGTATAGCATTACATGCCGCCGGGGACAAAGGAAATTTAATTAAAAGCAGAAAGTTTTGTTCGGAAACGCTACTGTAAAATATATAGAGCAAATAAATTATTCCCTGAATGTGTTTTCAATTGCAATAACTGACTATACAATCACTTATGAATTTTAAATTACACTTTATTTAACTAAGTTACTTTAAACAAGAAATTACCGCATCCAAAAATTCCAATGCATGCTTAACAATAATGTAGAAATGGCAAGGTCGACTTTTGATGTCCAATGTAATGTGTTTTAAATATCTAAAAGAAAGCGCATTTTGCTGGTATGAAATCTATGGAATTTCTCCTGTAATGAAAGAAGAATGCATTCGTAATTGAAAATGCATGCTACAACTTTCGCTAGATACCAGCCATGTATGTTAATTAGAAATTTTGTGTATGACATCATTAACTACCTAAATTCCAGAATTAACAAAATGTAATAAACCAGATTAAGTACTGAAAGTAACTCGTAATCCAACAAATATTCTAGATTTCTTAACGAACATTTGAATACTGTTTTATAATTTCTTTTCTTGGACTTTCTATTAATTATGTTGAGAATATGTTTCAATGACGCGCATTTCAAATCGAGATATAATTGTTTGTAGATTACCAATACCACGAGGTGCTGAAAAGTGCGTATTTACGGAAAATACAAACCTCATTTAGTAGTATAATTAACGGATTCAAAACGTATATAACGCGGTGTCATTAGAAAAATTCTATTAGTTTCGCACGCTTTTGTGTAAAGCCCTCGAAATTTTAAACCGTCGTTTCGCGTAGTTCTTTTGTGGAAAGTTTTGAAGGAAGATTTAAGGTAAGTTTACATTTTTTATTAAAGTAGAACTGAATTTATTTGCAAACACCAATTATTATGTATTCGGTTATTGGTTCTTTGTATTTTAAAACATTAATTTTTCCAAAGTAATGCGCTGTTTTACAGATATATTTTTCCAAATTTTAAAGGTATGCTTTTGCTAGAATAAAAACAATTCTGACAAAATATTTTATTAAAAATTTAATACATTAACAAAAATGCTTCAATACCAATACGTTTTCTTTAGAACAGCTTAAATTATTCAAACAATGGTTTAAACAGTGATTGTACCTATTACCGAATCTTCTTAATTCTTTGAGCCTTGGAAGTGAAAACACTCTCCATGTTTAAAATGTTGTTTGATAAATATTTTGACAGTAACTGTCTTTTCTGTTCTCCTTTAACATAGATAGTAGCATCGGGTGGTATGACTTCTTTCAGCAAATCGCCTACATTTGTATATCCACTTGTGGACTGTCCATCCCAGCTAAGCCCATGGATTCTTTGTTTTAACCACCGAACTTGCTTTTGAAATCATCGCTTAGGGTGTTATACTCACAGCCATGTCCAATATCTCATGCCATATTACATTATTCGATACATCCAAAATGGCAATCTCCTTGCAATAGAAATCACTAGTTTTGTATTGATATCCTTGTAAATCGATTATGAAACACATGCTTCCTGCTTCAAATCACAGATGGGAATGGGGTTCTAAGCAAATCTCTCCGTATATCCAGTTAAGGGACTTTACTCCCTCCTTTTATGATTTTTCATCCAGATAATTATCTGGATGATACTAAAGCAAGTCTGTTTTCTTAATCCAACTTTTACCATCCCCAACCACGACACTAATAATTCGCGCCCGTGCTTCCGTTTCCGTAAAACTTTTCCACTAAGTACGTGTCGGGTGCTGCTGTGAGCTGAATTTCATCGCCGTAAAAGCACCTAGAATTGGCCGACCTTCCAAATCTTGTAGCAGATAGGTTGTCGGTCTCGTTTTTGTACTTTAACAATTTTGAATAGTTCTGTACTCCAGTTTGGGTGAAATCCTCGATCGAATACTGCTTTATATTTTGATATACGCACAATGTCTCCAACCTTATACAACTTCTTGTAACTTTTAGAAACGCTGTTAGCGGTGTAAAGTTTTATTCTTTCCGGATGTTCTTCTGCTTCCATAGGTGTCATGTTAATAGCCCGATGCGGTGTATTATTGTATTCTTCCATAACCTTAGGCAAAATATTCACCCATTTATGACTGCCTTGCAAGTAAAATCTTCTGTACAATTTGTTTTTGATTGTTCTAATCAACCGCTCGACCATGCTAGCTTTGATTGCGGAATACGTAGAGTAATGGTTTATCTTATATTTTTGCATAAGATTTTTAAAACAGCGGTTGTAGTACTCTTTCCCAAAATCCGTTTGTAGATTGATTTTAAGTTATTTTCTCCTTGCAGCATTTTGTCCAATATTTTTTCATAGCATTTGTAACTTCTGATCCAGTTTTATTTTTAAAGGTTCAGCTAAAGCATATTTTGTGAAACAGTCCACTGCTATTATAATATATCTGTACCCATTGTTCACACGCGAGTAAGGCTGCATTTCGCACAAGTCCGATTGGATAAGATCACGTTTCACATGTTTCAGATTTGTATGACGACGCTGAAAATTTTTCTTGCAGGTTTAAATAATTCCTTAACGATGATTTCTTTACTCATTTTTGCTTAACACTGTTGCTAAACTAATAGGGTTATCTTTATCCAATTGCACCTTTGACATAAACTGAAGCTTTGGTTTGTAGTATTTGTTTTTTATAGCTGCTGGTGACGCCTCGTAAATCGATGCTATTGCAAGACTGAGCTCCTTTTCATTTGTCTCGAAGTTGCAGTCAAATTAATAAAAACTGTATAAACGTTTTAAAGTCAGATACAAGCTTATCCAATTTTTCATTTACATATTGTTTATTAACTGCATCAGATGGCTCAACTGGTTGAGCAAGCATTGCGATACGCTGGTTTCTTGCATTGAAGGCTTTATCTTTACGTTGTATATCATCAGAACTTTTTAGACAGTATGAAAAGGCTTGATTCACGAGCTTGATTACAGATTTCTTATTAACACAATCACTATCTTCTTTAGGATCCATTACATCCACTAGCCTTCTTTTACGAAAACTAATTGTTTCTTCTCCAGACTTGAATACTATAGTGCTTCTCTGATTAACACAATCACTATCTTCTTTCGGGTCTGATGAATTCACTAACCTTCTTTGCTGCATATCGTACCCATCACCATCCAACGTTAGCACAAATCCTCGACCTGGAGGACCGCGCCGAATATCAGCATCTTTACGCTCTGAACGTCCGAAGCGGTCGATAGGCATTTTAAAACTGTGTAATTATTTGCTGAGCTCACTGTATTATACCTTCTTCTCTCAACTCTTCTATTATGGACACCATCTCGTTAATGTTTTCCTCGCTTGTATTTCCAGCTCGGTTGGATGCGTTCAACAATCTCAGTCGATCCACAAGTTCATGTACATTATTCCAGTAGACATATTGCACCGGCTTTGAATTTAAACTTTTGTAAAACCGATTAGAAAAGCCTAAACCCGATCCCTTAGACTGTTTTCTTCTCTTTGGCTGTTTTCTTTCAGGATTCCTCCGAAATTCGGTGAGATATTTTGCACATATTTGTTAAACTTTTGTTATTTGTTGGGAATCCGCTTAAATCGTGCACCGCAAATGGGTTAAACTTTCTTCTCAAAATCGACGCAGATTTGATCATTTCCAAGTAATTCGGCAAATCTTCATGCAAATTGAAATCACCATCTTCGGGGCTGATGTCTTTGTAAACCAGCAGGTTGTATAAACCCTTCGTACCTGGATATATCACATTATTTAATGTTATATCGCTAGTTTCCGGGTTAATTACCAATACACTTTTCCACAAACTCCATGTATCGGTTTCCGCATTATACTTTACTCCATAAATTGATTTGTCAATATTTTCGTCCTCGTCTCTAGCTAACACATCCGCATAGTAAAGATGGAACGGTTCTTCTGGAACGAGTTGTTTAATTTTCTTTATAGGCACGTCCATGTTTTCAACTTTAACCTTTGTTGTAGGTGTGGGAATTTTTCGGTGATCGATTGCAACTGGGAAGCGGTTATTTCAAGGGATCAATCAATTGTTTGTGCATCTCTTTGAATTTTTGCTGAGATGTAGCGTCTCCCTTTTGTACGCTACAAACTTTTTCGTACAGCATCCTGCATAAGATGAAGACTGCGTTTATTCGCAATAAAATTGTTAACGTCCGTCATCATGAAACTTTGGATGAGAACTAGCGGTTTTGAATAATGTCAAATATTTATATACTCGTCGAAATTCTTCCTATATCGACCATTATCCAAATCAAAATCTTTCACAACAGTTATAAAATTATGTTTTGAGTCACCCCAACACTGTAAACACATTTCTTTAAATTTCGGATATGTCATGTCACCACTTATATGATCCGAAAAGATATGGCGAAGGTTTGTATCATCCTGTTTCCATAATGCGATTACATTGGCGTTATCTCTGAGTCTATGTTTTAAGGCACTAGCGTAAGTTTGACATAGATAGAACGAATCTATTGCTTTATGTCGGCCGAACGAGAAAAATTGAGTGATTTTACTTTGCTCGTTTGCAGGTATATCATCGAAAACCATAATTGAATCTTCTTTGGTATCTCTGGGTTCAATCAAATCATCGTAATTTTCAAACTCATGGTACCCAATTTCTTCTTTTAATGGTGTAAAACGTTTCTTAATAATTCGTATTTCGGTTGATATAAACTTTTAGAAAACACATAAACGTTTTGGAATCTAAGACCGTTCTCGTGCAAGATCAGAGATATTAGAGCATTAGTTTTTCCACAACTCGATGGTCCAGCGAATATAGCTCGTATGTTAGACGGGAACAATGAACCATGTTTACCATCCTCTCTTGCACTAGCAATAGCAAAGTTATCATAATTCTGTATAGGTATTTTAACTTCTTGTTTCGCAGTCTCCATATTGCTTCGAGCGTACGCTTGCTTTTGCTGCTGCTTGCGGTGATAGCTTAACGTCTCTTTCGGTATATTATATTTTTTACTGATGGAGTAAATACTTGATTTACCCAGCCGAACTTCTTCTATAGCTTTTTCTAATGCTTCGTTACTGTATCCACTACTTCGTTTTCTTATGTAATTGCGAACCATGCTAACCAATACTGTCGGGGACACTTTCACCCTATGGGGCAATTTCACTCTATGGGGCAATTTCACTCTATGGGGCAATTTCACTCTATAGGGCAATTTCACTCTATAGGGCAATTTCACCCTATTCTGATGGAGGTAAATTCGCTCTAAAATAACTAGAACTTATGTACAGAGTGGGAGATGCTCACCATTCGACAAATAAAAGTAGACTAATTGAAACAAAATAATTCCTTGCTTTTATACAATTTTATTAAAAATATATACAAAATATTTAATTGTGAATAAATCTATTAACAATTTCCGTAAACGGATTATATTCAAACATAGAGTCATGTATAATTAAAGCATAAGCCTTCATCGACGGTTCAAAATTTCTTGAAGCTTCTAATTCCATTCTTACATCAACCGTCGCATCCTTGATGCTTTCAAATTGATGACGACAGTCGATTACAAAGACGGTGAATCCTTAAACCTGTTGTAGTCCATTAAACATTTATTTGACGATTTGTTCGGGTAGTATTTTTCCATAAAAGATGCATAAGACAGGTACGCTGGCAAGTAGTCATTCTGCTCGAAATCCAAATTTAATCGACCTTGAGGGAACATCTGAGAGTTTAAAACACTTTGACATTGGTTATATTGGCATTCGTAAAGCTTGTAGCATTTTCTTCTTTCCTGTCGTACTTCCCATTTTGCAGCGCCAGTAATATCCACCGAGCCTTCTCTGTTTCGTTCGATACTTTAATTCTCCATACTTGCGACTTTGATTGTGTTAGAGACGGTAATTCATGTAGTTCCCATTTTCTGAATGCAACCATTATAGATGATTGATTTTGCATTTCCGAAAGCAGCGACGCCTTGGCAAAGTCACTTAATGTTATATGCGGACCTCCCATGAAATACGTTGTATTTTGAACGTTACTGTATTTCCAATCGACTTGTAGCAATTTACGTCCGACTTGGATCTGATTAAAATCAGCTCTTGAGGCATGTTGACGATAGTTTTCTTGTAATCTTCAAAAACCCAAAATGGTTTTAGCGGTATAGCACAACTAAACCGTCCATCTTGGAATATGGTATCGGGCTTCCACCCGGTATGTGTAATAGATTTTGTTTCTGATTCTTCCATGGATACTAAACCTTTAATAGTTCTTGTAATTCCAGGGATTCGACAGACATCTATTATTTGATTATTACCCAATTTGTATTGAATTTCCTCAAACAGAAAATATGGTGCATTTCTAGTAAACTCGTAAGCTTTAGGGTCTGGTTCTGCTGCTCTAATCGGGTCTCCAGTTGTTGACGCTTCCTTAATGTTTCCGTAGGCTTATAGGTACCCTTTATAAATATAAAACTTTCATGAGGGTATGTGATGTTATCACTGCTCTGGATTTCAATTGAAATTCTATCGTTGTTTTCTGCATTCAATGTAAAGGGAAGATATGTATAATAATCTTCCTTTATTATGGTCTCGTCTAATTTATAACCTCCAAACACATCCAATTTGGGCACGTCCTCATACTTAAGCCTTCCAAGTTTAACGTTTTCATCACCGTGGAGATCTAAGCTGCGTTTACTTCTGCCTCCCATCATTTATAACTTCTAACCCCAAAGATTTTAAGAAACGTATTTCTTCTGCTGTAAGTCTCTCGACAACTTGACGCTTTGACGCCGTATTCACTTCTAATCGTCTGGGGGTGTTGTAGCGTGCTTTATATACAAAATCGATAGGCATTTTCAGCTACTTTTTATTTCCAGTCTCACACAGGTGTATGTTTCCGGGAAAAGTTTACCAATTCACCCAAATGATCGACTAGTCTGATTGTAATATTATCGATTTCTGTCACGCTCAGCGGATAATATATGACGTGGTTAGGTTCCTTTTCCAGATTATACCCGGGTGGTACAGATAGACTGAATTCGAATATGCTGTGCGTAAGAAAATTGTTTCTGAATGATCCGCTGGTGATATTGGTTTCCACAAAATGTTTGAGACCGATATTATGTTCACTTGCTGATTAGCGATATGTACGGTATCTGCAGCCAATTTGCGGTTGGTAAACCCCAAGATGCTTCCAATATTGTTTTTACGGTTTGCCCCAAAATCAATCGGTATACTGCTTCGTATAGAACACTTTAATGTATTATTGTTGGCACTCAGTTTAAAATATTTTTCAATGTTCTCGTTGATGTCCGGCTTCTGACTGAACCATTTTTTGAAGACGTCCTGTATATATGCATTTATTTCTTCTAATTCGTATGATCCAGGTTCAATGGTTATTCTGCGATGCTCTGGATCGTTAAAGTATAAGTTATTGTTTCCTGGATGTATGTTTTGCACAGTGTTACAAGTGTACAGTCCCACTAGACCCAAAGCATATTCACCGTCTTGTTTCAATTTAATTGGTGGGTAAATGGATCCTGTCGATATGACATTACCATACCCGAACACGCTCACTGTTTTAGCCATTGTCACTAAGAAACTTTAACACTAAATGTCCACAATTGTATGTGTTGTAAGTCTGCTCCGGTACACTGTTGTAGTAAATTTTACAACCTCGAAAATATCTCTTCACTTCTTCCGGTGGTCTCAAGTCTCCAAACGAATCGTAGTAATACACACTATTTCCTACGTTTTCGGTACCCCACCCAATGTGTACCCGAACCTTTGGTGGTATCCAAATTAATCACACCCGATTCGTTGACATGCGGTCTAATCTTCTGTAACTGATCTCTAGAAAAGACACCGCGAAAATGAGGAATGTTAGATGCGTGTTTCCTTATATCTACATCGGTGAGAGCTCTTCGAGGTAACTTGCTTAGTTTTTTGATACCTTTTTACAAATGCTGCGCCCCTGTTTGTACGGTTTCAAGAATAATGCCGTGCCTTTTTTGTATGGTTTTAGAAACATCCCATTTCCTTTTTTCCCAACGGTAATGGCTTCCATAGATCTGTTGTGTCGTTCGCTCTCCTTAAGCTGTTCGTTGGCCGTCCTGACATCACTTACTGCTTTAGCTATCCCTGCAGCACCACCTGTTAGTGCCCCTAGGGCACTTAGTCCCGCGAATATCGGAATCAATGGTAAAAAACCTCCTTTTTGTGGAACGGGTATAATACGTGGGACTCTAATTTTGTTTCTCCCACCGGCTCCTTTTATGATTTTTTTACCAATTAGAATACCAACGTCTAGTAGCTTTTTCAAGTTGTCGGAACCAACTCGGTCTACTGCAGAGCGTATTTTCTTCAAGAATCCGCCTTTAAAACTTATTTTCTTCTTTAAACCCATACCCATTTTCTCTTCGCTTTCATGGCGTTTGTCACAAACCAAGCTGCGGCTTTTTCCCCAAACTTTGCGTTTTTAGACTTAACTCTCCCCCAGGCTTCTTCTTCTAAAATTTTATCTGCTCGGTGTCTGGCTGGAAGATCGTCGGGGTACTTGGCGTATGCAATGTCGTGGTCTTTACACAATTTATCTAATTCGTTTATTCCAGGATCACCTCTTGCTAAGCGCTCATCCAACTTTGTACCAGGACCGCAGTACTGATAACCTGGAATATGCAGCTCAAACGGTAACCTGTTTATAGCGCTGTTGATTAAACCCTCTCCAGAACAGATAATCATGTGTTTACTCAAAAATCTCAAACTATACTAAATAAATAAACAACAACGAGTCTATTTATACTTTTTCAAAAAATTTACAATATATTTACAATAACAATACATTTACATCCATGTCTCTTGGGCTGTCTTTTATAAAATACTCTTTCTAGTTATCACCATAACCAGAATCTTCAGATTCCGACAAATTTAAACGTCTAAACATTTCCACTAATGTTCTTGTACGTATCACGTCTTGCACAAATATATCCGGAAAACATATAACCAGCTCCAATGCATTTAGTGCGTTCTGATTCAATTCGTTGTAGAATAAAATATTGCCAATTCGAACTTCGCCTTCAATCAAGATTTTAATTCGTTTCTCTCCTTCAGTCATAGTATTAAACCCATCGCAATCATTTAAATTAGAATTAGCAACAAACCTACTAATTCGCTGTATAATGCTGGGAACTCACGACTTTCCAACTGCTTAAGTTGATACTCAAACAGCTCTCGCATATGGAATAGTTTACGGCACTCCAATTCGTTTATAACTATCGAGCTATTACCCATTATTATTTTTAACTGGAACGTTTCGTTCTCGGTTGATCCAGACACTGGTGACAGAGTGATAAAAAACGGACCTCCTAGTTGTATGTGTAGATCTTCCGTTTCGGGTGCACCATTTAATCGAGTGTTTAGTACGTCACGAGAAAATACATTGATTTGAAATTCACTTGAAAATTTGTAAATGCTAACCAATTTTCGTATGTCAATTCCAGAACATGGTTGCCACAATATTTCTTGCTACACACCAATCGTAATACGGGTTTTATTCTCTGGTTTATAACAAACCCAATTTCCACATTATGAGGGTGTTCACCAATTCACTTAAACTATACGTAAACTTATTAATCAGATTTTCGGTATACGAAACTTGTGCATCATTAACACCTGCAGACTCCATTGCTTTGCACTGATTTCACTGAGATGACTGAGAAGGATGCTATGCAGATCATCCTTTTAAATGTTTCAGGGTTGTTGTTGCGCATGCTCCTCATTATCATTTGCAGTATGTTACAGACAGGCATGAACTAGTTTGTAATCCGATTCAAGGTTAGTTAAGAATATTAGGTTTTACTGGTGTGATTAGACTGGTATGGAATGTTACTCAAGGTTAAACGACGCTGGGTTTCTCCTAATTTAAAAGTAAACTAGCTAATTGATTTTACTGGTGTGATTAGACTAGTTTGGAATGTTACTCAAGGTTAAACGACGCTGGGTTTTAAAAGTAAAGTAGCTAATTATACCAATTATGTATAAAAGCATGGTACGAGGCGATATAAATTCAGTTTTTGTTTAGTCTTTGACAAGTTAACAAGTTTTATAATTACAGTGAAATGGCTTCTTTTACCTGTAACGTCTGTGGGGTTGTCTTCTCGAGGAGTAACAATTTAAAACGCCACCAGCTCCAGCAGCATGAGTTGGCATCAAATGAGAAGCCCGGCTTGTTTACCTGCGATGTGTGCCCGGCATCCTTCTCGCGAAAGGACAACTTGAAACGGCACAAGGACGCCAAACATGGTGTGGCTGTCCCCGTTGCCGGACCATCTGGGATCAAACGACCGACCGCACCAACGGTTGAGGGACCTGCCCCCAAGAAGTCGCGGAGATGTGAAGAGTGTGGTGTGGATGTGGCTAACATGGCAGCCCACCAACGCACAAACGCACACAAAGCTAATGCTAGCCGTGTCCTGGATGGCGGTGTGGAAGTAGTAGCGACCGCTTTTAAAACAAGAGTAGCTACATACAGAATTAAAAATGCTAATACTAGTGGTATGTATTTTTTATAAGTATTTTGTGTTTGCTTAGTTTGTATTTTTAGGTCTATTGGATTTTCTATGCGAGCAGAAGGAGAGGTTCATAGCCTTAGTCGGGGAACAGCTGGCTATACACACCTCCCTCAAGGTTAATTGCGAGTTGTTTGGTGGCTACACCAAGATGGCTGCGGTAGAGGGTGTTGAAGATGTTAAATCCTTTAACACCAAAAATGTTGTGGTCACCTCCTCCAGTGACCTGGGAGCGGTCTACAACACCTTTGTGGAGAGGATGTCGGCTAAGTCGGACGAGTTCCAAGAACGAGATTCTGGTTAGTTTCTACAATTATTAATTTTTCTAATTTGTAAGTTTTAGGATGGACTCTGAAACAGGCGTTGTACTTGGAGATAAATGTTAACAAGTACCAACCAATGCGGGTTCATCTTATATCGAGCTTCCCAAATGGATTCAGGGGAAGCATGCCATCGTTAACGTGCGAAACCAAGACGACGCATGTTTTGCCTGGTGTGTTGTGGCTGCCCTGCACCACAGTGTTCACGATCCGCAAAGGGTCAGTAGCTACCCGCATTACAGCACGGTACTCGACGTAACAGGAGTACTGTTCCCCATGCCCATAAAGGACATTCCCAGGTTTGAGGAGCAGAACGACATCAGCATCAACGTTTTTGGGGTAGAAGGCAAGTTCATCGTTGGACCGCTACATTTCACCACTAATAAAAGGGTTCGACATGTGAACCTACTGTACATTCAGGATGGATGCAAGTCCCACTACTGTTGGATCAAAGATTTGGGGAAGCTAATGGGTAAGCAGATTCTCGTGATCATACCCGCAAATGGATTTGCGATGGATGCTTGGTGTTTTTCCATCCGAAGACAAATTACACCAACACTCAAGAAACGACTGCAACCATGTAGTGACAACCATGCCGAACCATTTCAACAACATCCTCGAGTTCACCAACATCCACAAACAAATGCGGGTACCGTTCGTGATTTATGCTGACTTCGAAAGTGTGTTGAAGCCTATTAGCTCTGCAGTTCCGGATCCCACCTCTTCCTTCACCAACAGCACACAACACCACGAACCCTTCAGTTTTGCATACTATATCAAATGTTCATACGATGACTCGTTTAACAAATTTGAGCTGTACAGAGGACCTGAAGCCGCAAAAGTTTTTATGGAAAAGATGAAAGAGGAAGCCCAACGATTGGGAAAATTTTAAAACAAACACCCCATGCTTCCAATGGAACCCCTAGATGAGTTGTTGTTTCATATGGTTGAGGAGTGTGGCATCTGTAAGCAGCCTTTGGGAAATGAGAGGGTGAGGGATCACTGCCACCTCTCAGGGAGATTTCGCTTTGCCGCACACTCCCAATGCAACATTAAATACACGGTTCCAAAGTTTATCCCGGTGGTGTTTCATAACCTAAGCGGTTATGATGGACATTTTATCGTAAGGAGCTAGGATGTGATAAAGAACGTGTAGAGGTGATCCCCAACAATAAGGAACGATATATTTCATTTACGAAGTATGTTCGATTAGCAGGAGATGCAGATACTGAAGATGATCACAATTTAACGATCCAGCTGCGTTTCATAGATTCGCTTCGTTTTATGGCATCATCGTTGGATAAGTTGACGAAGAATTTAGAACCTCAACAGTTTGTTGAGGTCCAAAAATTTTTCTCAGACGACAGATCGCGTAGTTTGCTGACAAGGAAAGGTGTTTTCCCGTATTCATACATTTCTGATGTAAGTGTATTGAATGAAACCTCTTTGCCCGCAAAACATGCTTTCTTCAACGACTTATCTTCTACGACTATTAGCGATGAGGATTATAAACATGCGCAGAAGGTGTGGGAGGAGTTTCACATACGAAACTTGGGTGAATACAGCGATCTGTATTTAAAGAGCGATGTTCTACTGTTGGCAGACGTTTTGAAAATTTCAGAAACGTTTGTCTAAGTACGTACAATCTCGACCCGGCTCAGTACGTGACAGCTCCTTCTCTCGCCTTTGATGCAATGCTGAAACACACTGAGGTGAAGTTGGAGTTATTAACCGATGTTGATATGCACCACTTTATTAAGAAAGGCATTAGAGGTGGTCTCACTCAGTGTAGTCATCGGTATGCTCGTGCCAACAACAAGTATATGGAGGAGTACAACCCCAGTGAACCCTCCATGTACTTGACATACCTCGATGCCAACAACCTATATGGATGGGCTATGAGTCAACCACTACCACATGGGTTTTTCAGGTGGTTAAACATCGATCAGGTTAACCATCTGAAAGATAACATTTTGAATATCCCCATTACACACAATATGGGGTACATCCTAGAGGTTGATCTGCACTACCCACAACAGCTTCAGGATTTGCATAACGACTTGCCTTTCTGTCCCGAGACCATGGTTCCACCAACACTGTCTTCTAGGACTCCAAAGCTACTCACCACACTTTTTGATAAGAAGAAATATGTAATCCATTACCGAGCACTTCAACAGGCTCTGCGCAATGGCTTACAATTAACTACAGTTCACCGTGTGTTGGAGTTCGAGCAATCACCGTGGCTCAAACCCTACATTGATCTCAACACGAATCTCCGTACCTCTGCCGCTAACGCGTTTGAAAAGACTTTTCAAACTTATGAACAATGCGGTTTTGGTAAAACAATGGAGAACGTGGACAAAAGGGTCGATGTCAAGATTGTGTCGCGGTGGGAGCACGAGGGACAAAAGTTGTGCGCGAGTGGACTAATAGCTAAACCTAACTTTAACAGTTGTACCGTGTTGGGGGAAGATCTGGCGATTATACAGATGGATCGTGTTAAAATTAATTATAATAAACCAATCTATGCAGGATTGTCAATTTTAGATTTGTCAAAACTCTTATGTATGAGTTTCACTACAACACTATGATCCTCTGTATGGTCCCAGATTGTCCCTGCTTTATACGGATACAGACTCTTTAGTTTATAGTGTTGAGACGCCAGACTTATACAGTGACATTAGCGCAAACATAATACATTTTGATACTAGTGATTACCATCCAAACAATAAATACAATATACCACTTATAAACAAAAAGGTGGTGGGTAAGTTTAAGGACGAGTTTTGTGGGATTTGGTGTTGGAGTTCGTCGGCACCAGGGCTAAGTCCTACTGCATTATTAGTGAGAAAGACATTGTTAAAAGATTAAGGGTGTTAGTCGTAGTGTGGTGGCGGGGATTAGTGTAGATAGTTTTAGGGATGTTGTTATTAATAATAGAGATGCCCTCATGAATACGATGGTATCAATCCGGAGTAAGAAACACCAACTTTATACACAGCTTATTAATAAAATCAGTTTATCGGGCGCAGATGACAAGCGTTACGTCATCCCCGGAAGCATATCAACCTACGCATGGGGGCATAAGGATATAGGTTAAGTTGTTTATATTTTATTGTGTATATATAGTATGTAAGTTAGTTATAAGCATATCTACCCTCCCTATCCTTAAAATTTCCTTTGTTCCCGGCGGCATGTGTTTACCTCCACGTGGTGTCGTTGGACGGTAAAACATATTGTTAACAACAATATGTCTTATTGACTGAAAACACGTCTCCTCTTTTTACATTAATCTCTTTTATTACAGGTCTATTTAAACAACACATTAATCTCTTTTTTTTGTTACAGATTAAACTTTCGGCTACGCACAGGAAATAATGTTATACTTTGTAAAAAATGTAATTAGTTTATTAAACTGTAAGTCGGATAAATAAATTATTAAACTTTTGTGTTCTTATTATTGTTGGTTAAAGGACTGTAGATATTAAAAAGGAGGGTAGCTCCCTTGGGGGTGATGATATCTGAAAAATTCTTAGAGATTCGGGTAGCTGAGAAAATTCTAATATTGATTGATACCAAACAAGATAGGTTTATCTCGAAAGATGCGTTGGCTAGACAAAGAAAACTAATTGTTAGTTTTGCTTATAAAGCAAAGAGTAAAATTTAGAGGTTTGAGAGCTTAAAGTGTAACTTTGTAAGGAGTAGTCCGATTTTAAATCTGTTTGCAGATTCTGCATAAAATTCTAAGCTAACAAGATGTATCGCATGACTAAAAAATTTTATAAGAACGGTCAAAAGTCGCTACAGGTAAGAAATCTTAAAATTAGGGTAGCTCCCTGGGGGGTGATGATATCTAAAAAATTCCTAGAGATTCGGGTAGCTGAGAAAATTCTAATATTAATTGATACCAAACAAGATAGGTTTATCTCGAAAGATAAAAAAATGGCTAGTCGAAGAAAACTATTTGGTCCAGAATGTTAGCGGTAAAAAATCTTAAAAATAGGTTTATCTCGTGTGTGGAAATGAGGATGCTCATTTATCTCGAAAGATAAAAAATTTAAGATAGGTTTATCTCGAAAGATGAAAAATGGTTAGTCGAAGAAAACTTTTCGGTCCAGATGAGGGAGCAAATGAGGGATTCTGGAGCAAATGAGGCGGTATGTTTCTTGATTTTCCTCTACTTAAACTACATGTTTGATATTCGATTCCAGCCTTTTGCGACGAGTATTCTCAATAAGTTATTACTGTTTTAATCGACGAGTTTGAGGCGGACCACATAATCACCACAGCTAATACCTTGAAATTCTCCCAAAGGAAAAATGCTGATAGGGTAGTTCCATACCGGTTTAAACTTACCCTTAATTTTGAAATTTTTGTAGCTGAGAAAATTTTCAATAATATCTGTAATAATTTTTGTTCATTATAGGTATGTACAACGAACAGGTTCCAAAGTTGAAAACAAAGTTCAATAGATTTAATGCATCAAATTTCTAAGACAAATACTCGCTCTATTTAAATGAAAAGTACAACATTTACTAGTATCTTGAAACAGAATGGGACACTCAAATAGTGTTCTAATGCGAAGAAAACTGATAAGGTGTCGTTAATTAAATTTTATCAGATGTTTCATAATAGCCAAGCCCTAATCCATAATGAAGCTTATTGCAGCTTAGCTTCTATGTCTCACTGAAATAGCAGTGGTAATCTATTACTTTATTTACGAAACTATCTTTAAGTAAGGCATTAATGGACCTTATATAGTTTGTATCTGCATCAAAGTGAAACACAAAAATATGCTAAATTCATTACAAGATTTAATTAAATTAGCACAATGTCACCCTTTATGAAATCTAATTTGCTTATTCAAATCTCATTTCTAACCTAGACGATGTTAAGTGACTGAAATGGAAGCTATAGATACTTGTTGAAAATGGAATGACACTGGGACTAACCGGAAAACTACCCATTATTTGGAGTGATCGCCTTATTCAGTAGCTGATAATACTAATGTTTCCGCCATTAGTCAGCTGGCGTTAACGAGGGTTACCTCTCTGTCGATGCGGTCAAATCTAATGTCATTTAGTAGAAAGATTAACGAGATCGAGGGGGCTACTTAACTTTTAAGTTTATTAAGGTCACATCTGCTTTTCGTTTAGTTGTTTACCAATAATGTTACTATACATGTATGCCATTTAATCTAATAATGGTAATACTTATAATACATCTATTTGGCACATTAGATACTTGATGAAAGATAACATTATATATTTAAATGTTGAGTATAAATTACTACTCTGCTATCCATGACTATGTCTTTTATTCTACGAATCAAAGTTATTTACAATAAAAAAATCTACATTGCATTTGACTGCTGATCCTAAGGTCCAGAGTTCGATTCTTAACACGGATTGCTTGAAAAACGTTAAGCGAGGATTTTTCACAAAAATATGCCCCTTGGTTCGGATGAGAGGTAAAATGTAGGCTCGGTGTATGTTGTCACGTACGTTGAAGTTTACCACCTTGCTGGAAATAGCAAGGGTTCAACAGAATTCAAGATTCCAAGCTAAAAAAACTCGCCTCCTGACCAATGTGGTATCTTCGAGTGGAGCATTGGAAAGTCAATTGTAGGGGTTGATACCAGGGTACTACTGTATATTTGCAGACACACTACTGCAACACATAAATTAATATATACAAGCAGAAAAATATATTTACCTCATTACAATTAATAGCTAACATCCAAAAAGATACTGTTTTGAATTGTGCAGCTATAGAAAATGTGTCCCTTTGATGGGCTTCAATAAAAGATTTACGGAAACAAAATTGTTCTGATACGATTTATTGTCTGAAGATGCCCGTACTATCTAGCTAGTTCAGATGGAATGAAACAGCGAAATTTCAACACCACAATTATAATCACATTAAATATTTATAAACAACCCTTTAAATTTTTCTAATCGCTACATTTATAAAACCTTTCTTCAACACATACTATCCATAAAAATTACTTACACACAAACACTATTACTGTAAATGAAGAGTACATCGTAAGCCAAAAATAAACATTTCATTATTATTATAGATTAATATGGAGAGCTCAGAGTCTCCCACAGACCTTTCTTATGTAAGTCACAGTATGTACAAATTATAGGATGGATAATTGTGAAAAAGAAAGAAAGTAGCTGATCAGATACTCCTTTGTAGTCTTTGATAATGGTAGAACCTATCGAATTTGACCTCAAAACAGGCTTTCAATATCCATTTACAGAAAAATATCTATATGCTAAATTCTTTATAATTTAACCTACTTAAATTAATTATCGTACAC
The DNA here is from genome assembly GCA_036346225.1 of Platerodrilus igneus. Taxonomy (NCBI): domain Eukaryota; kingdom Metazoa; phylum Arthropoda; class Insecta; order Coleoptera; family Lycidae; genus Platerodrilus; species Platerodrilus igneus. The sequence continues at coordinate 10,931,095 of JARFIW010001700.1, read as the reverse complement.
AAATGTCCTTCAAAAAAGTTAAACTAAGATATAGTTGCGTTTTCAAAACAAATTCTTTAAGCCAAATCCTTGATCAAATTTCTGTCTTCATTTTGTACCATAATAACTGCATCGGAAAATCAAATTTCAATTCCTTAGTTTGTTTTCGCTAATTTGTTAATTAATTCTATAATTCTTTTTCCCACTTAGGTCGTTCATATTTTTATAAAATTTACTTTATACGTTGTATTTTACTTCATACTTTTAAAAGTGATTTTATTTTAACCAATATTTCAAACATCAAGCATGAGCTTGCACGCAATTTCAATTACAACGCTCAGTTGATCGATAAACACATTATCGGTCTTTATAAAGAGAACAACTATTCGTGAATTCTTGAATCAATCTCTTAATTACTTACCGGCTTTTATATAACGAAAAGTTCTTTATGTCATTAAGTTCTAGAACTTCTATACTTCTCTAGGTGATATGACTCATAGCTGATGTAATAATTACCCCGAAATTCATTAGTTTTACACGCTTAAAGTAGCTGTTATATTAATTTATTAGGTTCTCAAATTTTTATGATCTACGTTAACTGATGTCGTTCAAATAAAATGCTTGTCGTTATCGCTGTTGGTTAAAATTTTTGGGCTATAGAATGTCTTACCGCGCTGTGCTGTTTCGCTAATTGGGTTGTTCATTTGTACTAGGTGTTATATACAGATAATTAGCTGTCATTTGGGATTTATGAGTTCATTTACAATCACTGACCGAGTAATATTAGTAAGGTTAGCAATCACTGACTGTATAATGATTGTTTAATTAAGCTTAGCTTGTTCAAACTTTGTGGTTAATATTCATAGATCCATCTTGGTAAGTTATTGAATTTATGGTATTAGGGTATTTATATGTGTAAAGTTTCCATTACGTTTCTCTTGAGGTCATTGTTTTCAGTGTCTAAAATGTGCACATTATTAAAATCAAATCGGTGTAAGTTGTCAATTGCACGAGAAGCAAGCGCAGTACCTTTGTTATTATTAGTTTTTATGATATATTTGTGCTCATAAATCCGTTTACGAAGGTATTGTTTAGTATTATCGACGTATACCCCAGAACATCCTGTGCAGTTAATTTTATAAATTGTGTGTGTCTTATTGTTATGTTCGATGTGTGGAAATAGTTTGGTGAAAAAATCTTTAAAAGAGTAGTTTGGTTTATAAATTGTTTGTATGTTATATTTTTGAAGACAGTTTTTAATTTTTTCAGATAGTCCTGGGGTATACATAATTCCAATTCTGGTTTCTTCTAGCTCTTGTTTATTTTTATTTTGATCTTTGTCGATTTTATGTATTTTTATTTTATTATTGGTTTATATAGGGAAATGGGATAGCAATTATTTTTCATGATGGTCTTAATGGTATTTAAATATTTGTATCTAAATTTAGGGTGTGCTAATTTAATACTTCTACCAATTAGGTTATTAACCACGTTAGTTTTATATTGTTTTGGTACGCAGGAATTAAAGTTAGGATATCTACCGCTGCATATGTTTTTTCTGCACCAATTTGTTGTAATTAATTCTTCATCGTTATACCTTATGAGGACAGCAAGGAAGGGAATGGTTCCATTAACTGCTTGTTTAATTGTAAATTGTAAACGTCAATGGAATTCGTTAAATGCTTTTAAGGTTTTGTTGATTTTATCAATGGGTAGACATATAATACAATCATCAATGTTTTTTTTGTAAAATGTTGGTATGTGATGTAGTTATTTTATGGCATAATTTTCACACAAATTTGCGTGTCAAATTTTTTGTAATAACTTTTTTATATGGTAATAGCTTTTCAACGTTTGTTTATCTTTTCTCTGAGATTTTAAGTTTTTTGTAGCCTCCGCAACCAAAAGCGGTCGAGTCTAGCTTTGCCAAGGTAGTTTATTTACACCATGTCGTGCAACTATTCTTTTCATTACACCTGCAAAAGGTAGGGTGCAATGTAATAAGAATGGAAACCCTTTTAATCACCGTTTCTATTAATTTATGCTCCATATACTGAATGCTTTTACAAATACGTTTCTATCAATGTGTACATTGTTGGCATTTTTCTTAAATTTGTTCAAGTTTACGGCATTATATGTATGTAGAATGAGCGGTGTGTTTGCCGAAAATTATTACATTTCGAACATTTTGTTCACTGACGAGGCATCGATCAAAAGCAACGAATCAGTCAATAGGCATAATATGCATTACTATGCAACCGAAAATTGTATGCGATTCTCAAAATCATCTCCATATAGTTCTTGATGAAGTTCGATGTGATAAGGGTGGAATGGATGCTTCAATATTATATTGTTTACGCTGATTTTTGAAATATCAGTTACTAGAGCGATTTTTCTGGTGCTCAGATTCCGATTTCCTTCTATTATCAGCAAAACTTCTAATTCGGATTCATCGTCAATTCGTTTTGCTATTATTTCACACTTAAAATATGCAACGTATCCAGTAGATTCAAATCTGTCTCGCAGCTTTTCAAAGGTTACAGTTCGTGGCGTTCTCAAGTTTGAATATTTTTGATGATAGATTCAACTTGCCAATAAAAAGGGTTTCGATCAGCTTCTCCAATACAGTATATCATATTAATTAATTCTTGACGTGTGAAATTCATTGTGACTCAACAAATTAAACGGAAAAATTTTAAGATAATTAATATTAACAAGATATGCCAGATTTGATGCTAGTAGCCTACTTAGTTTTCTCTAGTCCCAAAACTGCATAAAAAACATGTTTTCTCAATTTTTCAGAATTTTTTCTCATGTAACCTATAAAACATTATATGTCAATAGAAAGCACCACAAAAACGCTATTCAATGGCAAAATCCAATATGGCGGGTGCCATTTAAAAAAATTGACTTTTTGTTCATTTTGCGTTTTGCTTCACCTTGTATCGATAATAATACAACAGGGTATGGAAAATTATGTCGTGAAAGAATCAACTCTCCAAGTTCAATAAGAAAACTTCTGCAATTTTTCAAAGTTGACATGACTTTGACATAAAATGACTCATAAAAAGCAAACCGTCTATTGTAGACCTATAGTACCTCTATATAATTTTGATGAGCATCAAAAGAGCTTTTAGAATATGGTATCAAATCTAGGGTATTTCATTTAAAAAAACATAACTTTGGGTTTGAAACCATATTGGCACACCCTGTGTATAGGTGAAAATATTTTTAAATTGTGCAGCTTAGCCGTGGCTATCGTTAAAAAAACCAGAAGTTGATATCTTGAATAACATAAAAGTTATGGAACTTTCACGGAGGACGTGGACACCCTGTATATATATATATATACATATACATAAACATATGTATATATTTATATATATATATATATATATATATATATATTGACGTGATAATGGGATCACGAGAGGCCATTAAAGCCAAAACTCTATAAATAAAACCCACCTAAATGGAAGGTAAGGAAAGAATTGAAATTTCCGAATATTTACTCTATATCCACTCTGTATAAAATAAGTGTACTTCTTTGCGATTACAAAACAAAGCCCTAATTAATTATGTGATTAAATTTCTGTACATTACATTTATGACAGACCGTGAAAAGTCCACAAAACGGATTTAAATTAATTCAATTTCAATCATTAATATATCCGAGTAAATACCATGTTAATCTTATTGTGTTTGCACAGAATAGAGAAAGCAATTGAAGCTTTGATTAATTAATTATACTAAAATGTGTATTTTATTAGGATGTTAAGCAGTTGCAAGCTTGAATTATTTACGTAATAAATTTGGTTGTGTGTAAAATATGCGTTAGAACTAGTGTCAATTTCTGTGTAAGCAAATTGTTTTGCATCTGCAAAACTATAATGAAAGCAATAACGAGGTTTAGTTATTTTTCTGCGTGTGTATAATATCAAGTATAAAATATTTGCTCTTGTTCAAAATAGCACCTAATGAGTTTTAAATATTAATGCAGAACCTTTATTATTCAGAACCGAACGCGTCACTTTTACTAGGAAATGTTTTAAAAGCCAAGTAATTATTAGTATGAATGAATAAATGCCGATACAAAAAAACTCTCGAATATTACAAAGTCGTAAAATGGAGCCGAGATAATATAAAGCGAGTTTTACTACCAGACGTATTACAGTACGAAAGAAATAGATAGTAACGGATAACTTCGGGCATTAGGCAAGGATAAACGTCACGTTTTACGATACAACATAAATTGACACTAATTAGATCGTTAAATGCGAATGCGGTGTAAATTCTTTTATAAATTGTATCACCTAGGATGACTAATGCATCTAAACGGATCACGAAGAATCTCGAATGATGACGTATATAAATAATTTTGTATATAAAACCGGAACGTAATTAGAACGATTCATTCGCGTTTGATTCTTAGGTAAAGCCAAGTAACATGTAGAATTTAAGATGTAGTACTCCGCGATTTATTTCGTTTAAAAATTAATTTGGCATGCATACAGTATTTGCATTTATCAAATAACTTCAAATTTGTAAAGTTTAGTAATTTAAATTGCTGTACAAATAAAACAAATTCCTTATGAATTAATTGTAATCAATCTCATCGGCGTTCCACAATTAACAATAAAAATGTACCTTGCAAACTGATGTTCTAACGTCAAATTGAGATTTAAGATAATATGTATTATCTTGTAGACTGGGATTTGAACGTCAATTTCAAAATATAACTAGGAAGAATTTAATACCCTTGAGGGCAATTAAAAAAGATTTAGATAGACGCTGTTTAACAAATATAAAATTTTGCATTTCTTTGTTTGTTAATTGATAATATTTCAATATTTTGTATTTTAAATTCAAATAAGTTCACTTTTTTTTAACTGTATAGCGGATGGTTTGCAGAGAATTTTGAGGTCAAAGTTCAAAGCATTTTGACCTTTAATGAACTATCTGTGAAGCGTTTTTGGCCAATCACGTTTCACGAACGTGGTTACAAAAGATAGGCAAATTAACCAGCTATTAATTAAAAAGGTTTGTGTACCTTTTCACAAAGACTTCGTAAGGAATATTTTAATAATTAAGTAACTTTTAGGAATTATATTCTGTATGAACTTAAGTTGTAAATTATTTTATAAATTCTTTTGTATGAAAAAATTGTTTTTGAATGTATAGATGTTTCTTGAGGTTGCTGTGTTTTATTTTATTTTAGAAATTTTTCAGTACAATTTGGGCAAACCATCAAACCCCAAGGGTTATCACGGCAATATTAGCAAAACCCAAACTCACAGGCCGTATCATAGCAATAATTAACGACGCCTAACGCGCGGCCGGATCACCGCTATGCTCAAGGTCCCGGGTTCAAATCCCGACACGGTCCGCTTAAAAAATGTTAGGCGAGCATTCTTCACAAAAATACGCCTTTGTTCGGATGAGGTAAAATGGAGGTCCCGTGTGTGGATGTTGTCACGCATGTTAAAGATCACTACCTTGCTTGGAACAGCGAGGGTTCGGCAAAATTCAAAGTTTTTCAGGTAAAAAAAATCTCCCTTCCTGGCCAATGTAGTACTTGCGGGTGGAGCATTGGAAAATTACATGTAAGGCCGCATCATAGCAATATATATTGACAAATATTAGTTATAGCACAAGGAGAATTGATTTTCATGGTAATATTAGTTGATCAGATGAAATAATAACTTAGACTTTCATGCAATTGAAAGAGGGAAATATAGGGTGCCGGACAGGATTCAAACCGGTATCTTCGACATTCGTGGCCAATGCGTTAATCAATTGCGCCAACCCAACAGGTGATTACAATCTGAAGGCTATATAAATCTAAGTCACACAAGTAACCTGTTATAGTCCCGCGCGACCCCTATGAGCCACTACGACAGTTGGCAACACATACTAACTACGTACACAATTTTGCACAACAAAATATTAGGTCATAATTTGCCAAATTGCATCACATGCCAAATATGTTTATAGTGATACAAGGTGCACCTTAAAAAGATAAAATGTACTAACTTAAAAATGTGGAACTTCACGATTTTGCGGTCATCCTTGCGCAGGGGCCATACTCATCTTCTTCTGGGTGTTATTAGGCGTGGGTTGGGTTACGCCGTCGTTGAAGCTAGATTTTACGTTTTTCCTCTTCTTCGTTCGTAGGTAGAGCGAAGGAATAAGGTACGGAACGATAGAAGGTAGAGGATACGATAGATGAACCTAAATTTCAAGAGAAAAGACAAAAGGACACAGGCAAACGTCACTGTTCGACGTCTCGTTGGCTAATAATGATTCGGTCGTGTCGCAAACGGCGCACTTCCTTCATCACTCTACGTCTGCGCATTCCTTTGCGCCGACGCAACTGTCCGGGATGGCGGAAATAAACAAGTTTATTTTTTAAAATATTGGCGCGAATTCAGTCACATATTTAAAACTGTAAAATGCTAATTTTGGCATGTAACAAGTGCATCCACTGCGATAAGAAAATCAGACAAAAGTTGAAACAACACCTTAAAAGTATCATTACAGATACCCTCGCACAAAAACCAACTGTTGCAAGGTAATTTTTAAAAGCGGTAACGCCATAAACACACAAGAATGCCTAACTATAAGCAGTTAAATACAAACACACTGTCCCCATATGCTAAGAACAACCGAGAATTTGATAAGATATCGATAAAAAACGATAGCACCTCACCACGAAGTTCAATAAGAAACAACAAAAAAATGTTTATATGTTATGATGAGTTAGTAGAAGGAAAATAAGTAATGATAAATGATACAGTGGGCGACTGTAATAATTCAGAAGAAAAACGCATGGAATATCTTACAATGGCATAGGCCGCGTTTCCTATGTGAGCCCAAAGAAAAAAGCATCCACTCAAAACATCAGCTAAAACCAATCATAAAAATTCAATGAGTTATTACAACCAAAGTTTTGACAATCACCATGTAATTAAACAATGTAAGATAAATGCTAAAAACAAAATAATATGGTGGAAAAAAAGTGCTAGAATTAATTAAATGAAGCAACAAAGTTATACTGGGGGACCTAGATAATAAACGGATATGTGGCTAACAATAAATTCAAGCAAAAGTCAACAGGTAGCAAATAGATAGCTAGTTTAAGGTAAATAAGGCAAACGTGTAGAAGGTAGGTGGTGTATAAGCAAAGAAATGGCTAAATAAAGTTACTTAATTCATAGCAAGGACAGAAACATTAGGTAAATCGTTAAAAAAATGAAACGTGAAAATTTTGGATGTACGCAAAGCTTGAGCGATTTTAAAGATATTTTCATTCCCCTAGTGTGGTCTAAATCGAAGAGATAACGGTAATTAAGACTCGATTTACTCATAACAAAGTTGTTGAAGAACAAGAAAAATATATTACAACGCATATAATTGCTAGGATGACGAGCCCTCCTTTGAGCTTCACCTAAACTAATAAAGAAAAACTTCAACATCATTTTCAAAAATTGATTCAAAAATTGCTAGAGCGACAAACTTACCACGAGTCTCATCTAGACTTATGTAGTGCTGAGCGACCAACCCTTCATGAGTCTCGTCTAGACCAACATACTGCTGAGCGACCAACTTCGACGACAAGTTTCGCCTAGACCAAATAGATCTTAGAATGCTGCGTTGCAATATCGATATATTTAAAAAATATGTTATCAAAACAAAATCATACTCGCTACACAAAAGCAATATTCTAGCGATACATGTATAGAAAGAACAGTATACCAAATTATTAAAACACTGCTTTTATATCGAGGAATTTATCTACAGCCAGGTAACTAAAGGGGATCGTAAATGAGTTTAAATACAAAACGTTATCAACAACATCATTCTTGTAGTGTTTAAGGTAGCAGATATAACAAAATCAATTTTACTATAGTGTTTTAAGAGTTATAGATATATCAAAGTAAAAATTCAGGTAATTGCATAAGCTATATTTAAGGACAAAATTTTCATTTAGAAGAAACTCGTAACTTATAGTTGAGTATTTAGATTGTAAGGGGACACTTTAGAATCATATTATATATATGAATTATCTAAACGACGGCTTTAATAAGTTAACCCAAAAAACTAAAGAAATTTGAGGTTTAGAATAGTTATTTAAATAACTTTAGTGTATTTTTAAAGAGATTTTTAATCATATAGGTTTTTATCTATGACTAAAATACTTACATAAAGAATTATTTAATCCAAACACATGGTTAAAGTGAGGTTATGTAATTTGCTAAACACATTTGAAAGGTATATACTTTAGTTTCATCCTAAATCAGGTCAAGCAATTATTTAAGAGAATTTAGAATATAAGGGAAAATATCAATTAACTAAATTTGAAATAACATATATGAAGTAAACAATCACTGTTTCAACATGGCTGACTAAATGCTCAGATTGACATTTCAGCTGCATTTAATGTCATGCCAACTTAAAATGGATGTTGTCACATGCAATGTTGCCAGTTAATATTTCTTCTATTTAAACGCCATTAAAAATTTAAAAAAATTATTTTATATTATTATTTGAGTGAACAAGACCCAATTTCTAAAAATATATTCAAAACTAACCCTTATAAGATAGACAAGAAGTGAAGACTAATTTTAATACAACGTTTTGGGCGTTACTGTTATAGTCCCGCGCGACCAATATGAGCCACTACGACAGTTGACAACACATACTAACTACGTACGCAATATTGCACAACAAGATATTAGGTCCTAATTTGTCAAATTGCAACAAATGCCAAATATGTTTATAGTAATACAAAATGCACCTTAAAAAGATAAAATGTACTCACTTAAAAATGTGGAACTTCCCGATTTTGCGGTCATCCTTGCGCAGGGGCCATACTCATCTTCGTCTGGGTGTTGTTGGGCGTGGGTTGGGTTACGCCCTGGTGGAGCCAGATTTTACGTCTTCCCTCTTCTTCGTTCGTAGGTAGAGCGGAGGAATAAGGTAGAGAATGATAGAACGTAGAGATACGATAGAGGAACATACATTCCAAGAGAAAAAACAAACAGGACACAGGCACACGTCACTGTTTGACGTCTCGTTAGCTAATAATGATCCGGTCGTGTCGTAAACCGCGCACTTCCTTCATCCCTCCACGTCTGCGCATTCTTTTGCGCCGACGCAACTGTACGGGATGGCGGAAATGAACAAGTTTATTTTTTAAAATATTGGTGCGAATTCAGTCACATATTTAAAACTGTAAAATGCCAATTTTGGCATGTAACAAACCATGCATCAACTTAACTTTCAATTACATTTGATATTTTTGTCAATTATATCTGATGGTGTCAAGTTTTTGACTTATCTCAAATATAGACTAGAAAAGAAGATACAGCTTCGAATCTTGCTCGGGACCTTATATTGAAGGTAAGGTTGATGAATGATTACGTATATGATTTAGATTTGTATAAATTTCTAATTGTAATTACCCATCCGGGTGGCGCAATTAAGCGCATCGGTCGCGAAAACCGAAGATTGTGGTTCGAATCCTATTTGAAACCTTTCATTTTTTATCTTTTAAATATTAGTTCGATTCAAAGTGATCATTTAGACTTTGCATAAAAGTTTAGGTTTATTATTTTATCCTAATAACCTTCAGTCAGTGAGTATCGTAACATTTAATAGTTTCAATTTTGTAATGATAATATACAAGGAACGCGGTCTCTGGAAGTACTTTGTGCTTTATTTGCACGGAATTTGGCAACTCATTTCTGTCTCGTTACGTATCCTTCATATTCTTATGAAAATTCTATTTTCATATATTCAGGACATACTCGACTTCAGCTGTTAGTTGAAAATTGTAGATGAGTACGTCATTACGATGTAAAAGCTATAAGATAAGGGTTTCCTTGCAGATGATTTCAGGTGTGTTTGTAAATCTCGTCGGAGGGTTGCTATATAAGAAATATATTTTTCATATAACACTGATGTCTAAAATGTGTTTGGAACTGTATTGTACACCTCTACAATATTGTCGACTTTTTGATCCGATTTGTCAAATCGTTCCGTGGGTAGGTCAGGAACCACTGATCCTTTTTCTATCGTTTGTAGTTCAACAGCCCGGTTTTGAAGGTAAATTGATATTTAGAAATGATGTAAACTGTGTGGCAAACTGTATATTGGCCAATATAATCCGCTTTCTGTCCGAAGTTCACTAGAGATATATAATGATGAAAATAACACATGTGACAGCATACGAGTTGTTCTGCTTATAAGGGTGTCTTACTGTCAACGCAACAATTGCTTTCTGTTGTATTGAGGGCTGAACTGTAAAAGGACAATTCAATTCCCTAATCGCATTACTATCGCTAGAGCTGTTTGTTACAAACTTGGTGCTAATTACATACACGAAACCTTTTCATAAAATATCGCATTGAACAAGCTTACACTCGATATTACAAAATAATCTTGTTAAAATGTGGTCGTATACAATTTTTAAGAAATCAGTCCATGTATACGAGTCGATAAGGATTAGCCTCGATTTATATTTTAGAGGGTTCTTAGGAAATAAATACTGAAAACCACGAACTATTCACAGAAATGTGTCAAACTTATGGTTAATTGCAGGATGAATCTTGTACTGATTGCAACCATTTGCAACGTGTTTTTTAATGTATGTTTGTAAAAAGTTTGAATGGCATATATAAAAACTGGGCAGCTGTGGGGCGGCTAGCGAGGTGGTTACCACACGTGCAGCAAAATATTTCTCTTTGATAACATGAAAATATGTTTTATCTATAAATATTAACTGAACACCGTATGACCTTTTTCCATGGGCGTATGTAAGTTTATACTCCTATCTTTCCAACTGAAAGGCGCAAGGGTAATTAACGAGGATTTCCTGTTGATGTAAGAAGCCCGAGGTTAGTTTAGATGGAAAACGGCTCATGAGTAAGGAAACCTCTAAAGGCTAAGCGGCTAGTAGAGTGATTTACTATGGGTAGAACATGAGCTTGGGTCGGGGTTGAATTACGAACAAAAAAAGTTAATATGGCGCCACCGAATTTTTGAATACAATCAATGACAAACCTTAGTCTCTTTGTATAAGGCGAATGCGGAAACCTAAGCTCAATACTGCTATACAAATATATTGCGTGAATATAACCCTTACAAGATTCATACCTTTCTGCTCGAAATTGCTGATAAAGATGCACTGCTACTGCTGTAATTAAACCAAACCAATACTAGCACAGTTTATGCGTTCTGTTAATTATCACAAAATTTTTTATAAATATTAAGAACCAAATCTCGCCTCATTCCAAATAATAATCATAGACGTGACCAAAATAAGTTTCTATTCTCTTAATTACCAGTTAGCAAAAATGTCTGTATACAACAATTTTATTAACAAGAGTACGTCATAAATATTCTATTCTCTTAGTTACCAGATAGCAAAAATATCTATATTCAATAATTTTCTCAACAAGAGTACGTCATAAAAAATTAGAGTTAGTGCTGTTATTTCCTACATCTTAAAAATTTAGCAATCATGCTTTTTATTGATATTTAAACTAAAATATGAAGAATGACTAATGATATACTAACAAGATTTTAATTAGTCTGGGGTAGTACTACGATAGACTTCACATTTAAATATTAATTCTACTTCACTTTCTCTTTCATGTATGATATTCAATTAAGCATATTTAATCTGATCAGTAACCAGCAAATTTTGAACTTCAGAATATTATAATTACCAACTATTGTTGTCTAAAATGATATAATTTAGTATTCTGAACCTGAATAATTATTATTTTCCTAGCTTGAAGGTTTGAAGGTGTTGCTTCTAAAAATTAACCCTTAATGTAAACTGCTCTCTATAATTTTTTTTATCTGCTCTTATCGAAAATAAAAATGGGGTCTATAAGGTTCTCTTCACAATCACAATGATATTATAAGGTCAAGCAGCATAGCGTAGCTTGAAAATTTCCAAGTCGAATTAAACAAAAAACAATTACTTGCTTATAATCCAGATGTTGTCACGACTTAAACGTTCGTATAGAACAAACAGCATACCAAATGGTTTACCTCTCGATGAAATATCTGCGATGCACTTATACTATTTCGGGAACGTTTTATGAATCTTGAAGTTTTTTATAACATCGTGAATCATGTTGTAATTTTCCCAAACCACTTAACTTCAATAATTATGTTAAATTTAACAAATATTCACGTGTATCCACGTTACCTCATTGCACTACAAAATCGTTGTAAGGCAAGATCACGACTGTCTGGAAAAACTGGTTCCTGATCTTTAAATGGCAATGAGACGACATAGCGACCTTGTTCATAGCGGCGAAACATATCGACAAAATGTTTTTCAACAAGAGTTTCTTCAGGCGTGAAAGGTTGAACGTCGGGGACAGCTTCGACTTCCCACAATTTAGCGACAATATCTTCCAATGGGGAAGTAGAATCTGTCATACAAAACAAGCTAGTTATTTTAGAAGCGGGCAAGGAAGATATGTTTCCCATTAAAACATATCTGAAAATGGTATTAATAGCGACAGGTTGATCGCTGTCACCCTGGATGCGACCGTCTAATAACACTTGGGGGAAAATATCCGCGCCAAGTAAGAAATCAATGGGTCCAGATTGAGCACAAAGCGGATCAGCTAGCTTGAGGTTAGCCAGATGATTAAAATGTTGTAAAGAAATATTAGAAGTAGGTAAATTTTCACAAATTTTGGGAAGTACTACAGCTTGAAAATTAATAGTCGGTGAAGAAACACCTATTGGTTTAAGCAAAACGGCGACAGTGCTATGCTGAGCAGCAGAGCGCATGGAACCTAAACCACTATGGTAAGAGAATGTGGAGTAGTACGAAAACCTAATCGTTTCACACTACTTTGCGAAATAAAAGAAGTCATGCTGCCCGAATCGAGTAAACCGCGAAATTGCTGGAAAGAACCAGAGCAATCAGCAATTTCCACTTGAACGGTGGAAAGTAAAACATTACATTTGATTTTTTTTTCCAATGCTCCACCCGAAGGTACTACATTGGCCAGGAAGCGAGTTTTTTTTTTACCTGGAAAATTTGGAATTTTGCCGAACCCTTGCTGTTCCAAGCAAGGTAGGGATCTTTAACGTGCGTGACAACACTTACACACGGGACCTCAATTTTACCTCTCATCCGAACGAGGGTGTATTTTTGTGAAAAATGCTCGCCTAACATTTTTCAAGCGGACCGTGTCGGGATTCTAACCCGGGACCTTGGGCGTAGTAGTCACACACATACCACTACGCCACGGAGCCGCCTTGGAAAGTAAAACAACTGAAGGTTTAGCTAAAGAATTAAATAAAACGACATTCGAAGTTGGCGGACCACCACAGATAAACGAATTCGATGATACCTCAGGGGCATTAAGAGCGGAAGGCTTGTAGCGGTTTTGAATAGCGGGAGTAGTGCGAGGTGATACCTTATAAGCGGCGGTGTCCCGTCTCAAGCGAGCCTGGCTACTAGCAGCGAAAGCGGGTTTAGACAAAACGCGATCGAAGTGCAATAACGAATTATGACGTTGATTGCATTGGCGGCATGAAAAAGTAGACCTACATTTATTTAAAATGTGAGAATTGCTAAGGCAATTAATACAAAGATGTTGGTTTTTTGCAAAGTTGTAGTGACCTTACGACGAAAGTTTAACGAAATCATTACAGCGATAAAGATTGTGATTTTGGTTGCAAAGCGGACATTGATTAACACTAGACTTCGTCTAAACCAACATGAAAACGGCGGATCGAGACTTAGACGGGTTGCTGGAATGAATAACTTTGTTTAAATCAGATTTATGATTTAACGACAAATTCGATAAAGATTTACACGTATTTTCCAGATAAGCAATTAACTTTTTATAAGATGGGTTAGCGGTCGGATCTTGATGCATTTCAAAACTACGAGCAGTATGTACATCCAAGCAATTTAAGATTTTTTTGTACAAGAATAAAATCCCATTGCTCTATGGGTAAATCAAATTTTTTAAGCGCTTGTAAATTATCGACAAAAGTATCAACTAATTTTTGCAAACCGACGGGGTTATCGGAGTTTAATTTGGGAAATTTATCTATTTTGTTCCATAGAGCAAAGGTAATGTAACAAATATTACAATATTTTTCACGAAGTTTTGTGTATGCAAGAGCGTAATTGGCTTCTGTAAGGTCAAAGTTTTTTAACGGTTAAAAGTGCGAAATCTTTTAGTGCTGATTGAAGATTCGAAATTTTATCTACGTCTGACAAATCGTTATTAAGATGAACTAAACTATCAAACCGATCAATAAAACTTTCAAACAGACAACTTTCCCCATCAAACGTAGGCAGCGACAGCGGGGGAAGTGATACTTTTAACTTTAAAGTATCTAGGGGCCGGGACACATCAGCCCGAGGCAAAGATTGGCTGGTAAACAGCTTGAAATACAACGCTTTTATTTGAAAGTAGTTTTTATCAAAGCGTTTACGTATACCGTCTTCCATTTCAAATTGTTCATCAGCGTTACCGGAGGAAGAAATTGCACCTACTATCCAATTATGGTGTGTAAAAAAATTTTGTCTAACGTTTTCCAGAGATTCATACTGTGCGCGAAATAAATCTAAAAAGGCTGGTTCGACCGTACATTTTTGAGCGATTTCAAACATTTGCTCTAGCGAATTGATTGCGATATTACGTAGAAAACCATTACGTTTCAACTTTTCTGCCATGGTCAAATAAATACAAAAACGGACGAGATAAAGAACGAGAACTTGACGATTTATAAAAACCTAGCGGCGATAACAAATACGAAAACCTATTGCAAAGTAGATAACAAATGCTCGTCAACAACTCAACGATACAAATTATGCTAATTCGAACTGTCAATGCTTTGAATAGCGGTATGATTAATTATATGAATTTGTTGTCTACTCAAATTCGGCTCGAAGGCCCAAATGTAAAATGCGGTAACAAAACTACGATAGCTAATTAGGAGAGAAAAGTGGACTGTATATAAAGTTTAAGCAATAATTTACAAACAACATAATTAATCGTTTTTAAACAGTTCAAGCGTTTACTATAAGCACTCACCTGGTGTTTATGAAGCCGTGCCAACAAAGCAAACGATGTAACATCTACTCTGCTTTTTGCGGGTGTAACGAAGCACATTTATCAATAGCGGTTCTGAAGAAAAGCGGTTCGTCAAATTAATTTGGCCTACGTAGAACATGCAAAACAGCGATGCGGTCAGTTCGAACGACAAATCGATTCTCTCTTGCTTCGTGGATTTTCCAGTTACTACACTGCTTGCACATGCGGAATTACACAGAGTTTTATCACTCGCGGCACTTGTTGGCGTGTACTTGCAGTAAACATGGAAATTTACTCTAACAAATTTAAATATACCAAGGCAAACGTAAATAATCAACAAGCTCAATAGAAAATAAAATGTAGGTATAAATTATTTACAATATAAACAGAACAGATAGGTTAGCACTAGACATAGTAGAGATCAGCAAAAGTCGGTGACTAGAAGCGGAGGATTTTTAGAGTGGAGGGTTTAGGGTAATTCATACAGGATCAGAGGAAGTAAATTCGGGTGTGGGAATAGGTATGCGAAAAAAGATAGGGCACTGTGTAGAAAACTAATTACAAAAGAACGATAGAGTACTCATATTAAATTAGAGTCTATACCGGTAAATACAGTAATAATACAAGTTTAACAGCACACGTGTCAAAAATATTAACTATACTTGTACAAAGACGAATGAAAAAACGAACTCAATAAATACTAGGAGATGATCAATTTGGGTTTAGGCGAGTGATAATGGAGAAATCAATAGAAAAGGAGAAAAGCGTGTATATAGGGTTTGCAGATCTGGAAAAAACATTCGACAATGTAAAATGGAAAGAAAATGTTCGAAATACTCAAAAAGATTGGAATGAGTTTTAGGGGTAGACCGATAGTGCATAGATTATACAAAGAGTAAACAGTTGTAATAGAATTATAGCAGGAACGTGGAGAAGTGAATATTTGGAAAGGGGTGAGACAGGGATGTGCCTTATTCCCATTAATTTTTAACTTGTACATAGAAGAGACAAGGAATACTGTCAAATGCAGGAAGAGATTGGAAATTACTGTGCAGAAACAAAAGATTGATATGCTTAGATTTGCAGGTGATATAGCGGTATTAGCATCTAGCAAAGAAGAGTTAGAAGCTGCTCTTAATGAAATGGAAACAGTTCTATTAGAGAGATACGGTATGAAAATTAACAAAAATAAAACTAAAGTTCTAATATGAAAAGGAGAGAAAAATAAATCGAAAACAAGAATACTAATAGGTAACGAGAACTTACAAGAAGTTAAGGATTTCTGCTACCTAGGAAGCCAAATAACGCAAGATGGGGAAAGAACAAAGGATATATAACAAAGATTAGCACAAGGCCGTGCTACATTTAACAAGAAAAAGCAACTACTGTGTTCAAAAACAACAAACATAGAAACAAGGCAAAAAGGTTGCTTAAAACATATGTGGAAAGCACAATAGTGTATGGCTGTGAAGCCTGGAGTGTAGGACAAGCGGACAAAAAATAGGTAGAAGCCTTTGCAATGTGGTGCTACACACGTATGATAAAGATATCATGGACAGACAAAGTTAAGAACAAAGAGGTACTAGAAATGGTAGGGGAAGAAAGAAATATATGGAAAATGGTAAAAAGTAGGAGACAGGATGATAGGTCACATACTAAGACATGAGGGAATAGTGCGAAATATATTATAAGAAGAGATAGGAAAAAAGAGAAATAGAAGTGGACCTAGGTTAAACTATTGCACGCAGATAGTGCAAGATGTAGGATGGGGAAATTTCAGGGAAATGTGTAGACTAGCTCAAAATAGAAATCGATGGAGGTATGCATCCAACCAGTCTCAAGATGGAAAAACTAATGACGAAAAAAATAAATGTACTTAAACATGGTATTGGTATTGGTCTTGCAATATTCTCAACTAATGTTAATTGTACGAAAGTATTTACTGGAAAACTATTAATCCGGCATATGTCTAAGTGTTGGGGATCTTTGGCAGCCACAAACTGCTAACCCTCTTCACATACCACTGAATCTCGGTGAAATAGGACATATAATTAGAAAACAATATAAGGGGAACCGAACTGTATATAGGCTGCTGTCGGAATTTCACGGAACTTTGTAGACTAGCTCAGACCATAAATAAGTTCAGGCACGCGTCCAACTAGTTTCATGACGGAAAATCTAATGACGAAAAAATAAGTGCACCTAAATCCCATGATTATTATAAATAACTACAGGTGTGGGTTGTAAAATATTTTCTACTAATGTTGATTGTGTAATTCGACAAATGTTCAAGCGTTGGGGGAATTTAGCAGCCACAGGCTGTTCCCCCCCCCCTTCACATACTGAATATCGGGAAATAGGGTATATAACTGTAAAACAATAGAAAGTGACCGATTTGCATCTAACAAGAAAGAACAGCGGATATGTTTAAAGACAACAAACATAGAGACAAGAAGAAAATTGTTCAAAGCATATGTCTGGAGCACGCACATTGCGTCTATGAAATAGGGGCAGTAGGAAAAGCAGACAGAAAGAGATAGAAGCTTTTTGGAATGTTGTACTTCAGATGTATAAGGACGATAGAATGCACAGACTAGGTTAATAACAAATAGGTTATAGAGATAGTGTAGGAAGAAAGATATTAGTAAAAACAAAGAAAAGAATTGGAGAAATAGAAAGGCAGGATGAGTTCTAAGGGTTTTTTGGGAAATAGTATAGTATGTATTACAAGCAGAGATAGGAAAAAAGAGGTAGAGGTAGACCGAGATCAGACTTTTGCACACATATAGTGATAGATGCAGACTATGCAAATTTCAGGGAAATGTGTAGGTTAGTTCGGAATAGGAAACAATGAGGATACGCGTCTAACCAGTTCTAGGACTGAAGACCTAGCGATGATGAATATTGTCCGTGAGACCAGTAAGGTTGCACATTGTCGATTCTTCTTTAATAATGTGCAGTATACATGCTTTCCAATAATCCCCAGTAACGATTTAGCTCCGGGTAACTTGAATGCTCGATTTTAGATGTCACTGCATTTTTATTTTAGCCCATATCAATTCTATCGAATTTAGTTGAAACAAATTTTAATTACTTAGCTGCACACTTTGAGATGCTTAAGTTACAAAGTTACAATTTTCCTTATTTCTTTATGACAAGTTGGACGCCGGTTTGAGAGAAATCTATATGAGTACGACTGTATTAAAGGATTGATTCAACAAACGTACCTTCTCCTAAAGCCATATTTCAATAAAAATGAAATTTTAATCCGTGATAAAAGACTTTGAGGAGGCTCCAAACTAACTCTGAACGCTAATTTCAGTGGAGTTTGGCAAGTGTAGCAACTAAACGGTAAATAACGGATTTATACATAAATGCCTAAGTTCAAATACTCTAGTCGAGGGACCAGAAAGAAAAAGGTAGGGGAAACCGATGTAAGTTGTAACAAGATTTAGTTTTCAATTTTTTAGTGAGACGTCAAGAGTAACTAGGTATATTTAATAACATACATACACTGGTCCGTTTGTCGGAGTTAAGCTGCCATTATGAAATGTTACATAAATACGTTCGTATTTTCTACAAAAATATAGTTGTTACAACTTACGCTCTGTTACTATTGACACCAATCTGGTGTCAAATTTAACACCCAAGGTGTCAAATGTAACGCTATAGGAAACGATAAGTTTGTTTACTATTTCCATACTTTTATATCACTGCATTGAATTAACAAGCACTTGCTATTTTCTAAAAATATAACACATAGGTATTTAAATGTTTGTAAACTGAACATTTATTTTTGTTTTACAAAAAATCACAAAACTAAACGTAAACATCCTATCAATAATAGCTACATCAGTAAAAAGTGTCTGTTAACCTACTGATTATAAATTCTTATTTGTTACAAAAAGTTTAATCAGAATTACAATGATTACAAATACACAAAGGGTCATTATAAGCACAAGAAGAATGGGCCCATAATGTGCATTCCCTGCACTGCAGCCAATCTTCGGTGCTGCCTTTGTAATGACCAAGACATACTAAACACATAGTGTCTTCTTCTTCTGAAGAAAAAAATTCTTCAGCTTCTAAAACTTTATCTTTTTGGGAAGTTTCTTGGCGCTCTTAGGTTTCCTAGTATTTACAATACTTCGCTTTGCTACAGAAGTCTTTTCTTATCATATTAGACCTGCAGCAGATTTTTTCTGGGGTAATTGTAAATACGGCCGTTTTACCTTTTCGTCTTGAAGAAGTTTTTGGTTTGGAAAAGTGGACTTTGGGCAAAGGCCGAATTTCATCCGGAGTAAATGTAATTTTAGCAGGAGGAGTAGTTGGTTGTATGAGCTTCGATGTGGAAGGTTGAAGAGTGCTTGCTCTGGATATACTCATTGTAGAAGGAACGGTAACCGATGAAGGCGAACGGGATCTAGATGTGCTTGCCGTGGATTGCGGAGAAGTTTTGTTCGTTTGATGTTGGTTGGTAATAGTTTCAGTCGGTCTATTAGTTACATTACTTGGTGAAAATTCATCTTCGGTAAAAATACTTCTATTAAAAGGTCATATTCCAGAGCACCTAAATCCAGCAGTTATATTTTTGGATGTTATGGCTAAAGGCAATGCTGCTTTTACAATTGCAGAGATATGGTAAACCGTCATTGTTTACAAGGATTCATTCTCATCCACTGTATCACATTCATTGTAATAAAGTCTTTTAAATCGACCAAATACTTCACGATCTAGGGACTGCAACTTGTGCGATGTATGTGGAGGAAATGATAGCAATGTTATGAAATTTTGTTTGCAAAAATACACCACGGGTATAAACAAGTGAGAACCGTGGTTGTCTAAAAACCCCGTTCTCTTCACTTGGTTTTACGTGTTTAGCAAAATGTTCTATAAACAGTAAAAAGTTCTCTTCCTGCATCCATTCACTTTTGTTACCTATGCCTATACAACCTGAGGGCCCATCTCTAACAAAGTGATCATGGTATCTTAGGAGAGGAAAAACAAACAGCGGTGGTACGCTGTTACCTAGCGTATTCACTGCCAAACATAAAGTGACTAATGTGCGTCTTTCTTGAGAAACTATAGAGCTGACTTGTTTGGCACCTTTCATAGCAAGAACCTTAGTTGGTTTTTAAACAGTGGTGCACCCAGTTACGTCGACATTATATATATTTTCTGGGGTGAAATGGTATCTTTCTAAAACGTCCGCCAAATTATCAAAAAATTTACCTACGTTGGCTGGATTAAAATTCATTGTCCTAGCAAAACTTGTAGATTCAGGTGTGCGTATTGATAAAGTCGAAGTTTGTGTTGAAATTGCAATAAGCCAATCTTCACTGGTCATTTGACGTATGTCCCAGCTTTATAGAAGATTGCACTTTATTTAATAACGGTCATCCAGATCGCCGAATTGGTAAAAGAATAGTGTATCAGACAATTCATGAGTACGAAGCATTTGGCCATATAGAAGAATTGCCTAGAATTGGACGTCTAAAAACAGAAACTGATGCAGATACCAGTCTGAATGTTCTATTAACAGTGCAAGAAAATTTGTATATGAGTACAGCTAAATTAGAACAACCTCACGATATTTCCCAAAAATCTCCCCACAAAATTCTAAAATTTGCAAAACTTAAACTCTTCATTAGTTGAGTGAAAATGATCCCAGCACTTGAAGTTCTTTTTCCAAATGTTAATGATGTTCGGTTTCATTAGCATGAAGCCCCACCACATATTGCATGTTTGTGATTATTTAAACGAAATATTTTTTGCACACCGGGTTGGGCGAAGAGGACCAATTGAATGACCAGTCCGTTCTCCAGATTTATGGCCACTCGATTTTTTCTTTTGGGGTCACTTGAAATGTTGTGTTAAAAATCGCGTAATTAATCTACAAGAATTAGAAGGATGAATAGTTGAAGAAATTAGTTGTAACACGCCATAGATGGTAGAGAAATCATTAAATCATTTCATTGATCGATTACTTCACTGTCAAGTTGTAAACGGAGCATAATTTGAACATTTTGTGTTGTGTCAACAATGTTTCAAAGAGTTTTTAAAGACATCTTGATTTTGCGGTATCGGTTCCTGTCTCAACTCTAAAAGTTCTTATGCATTTTGTCACTTTACTGGATATCTTGCTTGTAATTTAAGTGATGCATTATTTCGTTACGTTTTATGGTAGGTATTTACGACAGGTTGATTATGTTACAATATTAAAAATTGTTTATTCATTTTGCAGAGTGTGATTTTTAGCAGATATCAATTAGAAGTTTAATTGCAACCTATTGAAAACTTACCCTGTATAAATTATTATTGAGAAAAGAATAATTTATTTGATAGCTATAACTTATATTATGTCATGTCATTTATGTCATGACAAGAACCATATCAGTAAAAAAATTATGTAGATACTAGATAGAAATGCGCGGCTTTAAGTACACGCATTCATGAAAGAACGAATTCACGTCATAGGTTGTTGAATTAAAAAACGACATACTTTCAAATCTTATGCATTAAGTATATTCCCATAGATCCTTTAAAAGTATGTCGGTTTTTAATTCAGAAACCTATGACGTGAATTCATTCTTTCATGATTTAGACTATACATATGTCAACTGTTCTATTCTGTTACTTATTTAGAAAAATACCCCAGAAGTACCATTTAATTTACTGCGTGCTTCATGTATTCATATTTCACTCTGCTTTTTTCTGATATCCTGCCTTCAGCAGCCTTTCTGCAGATTCACCAGTTCTGGTGTAGTTCATTCAAATTTCCTATCCGTCATATTTGCAAACATATAAAGATAATTATATGAAATACAATACGAGAATCCTGTCTGACAACTTTTGTTTGATGTCAATCAACTATATTTCCTAGTACTGATCTCACAAATCTCTTTGCTGAAATACAGTAATTCATCAAATTATGATAAGGATTATTATCATTTAAAAGATTGTGGCTAAAATAGTACCGTACTTCTTGGGAAGGGTCCTTCATTCTAGCCTCGTGCATATACAGGGTGCCCACAATCTATCTCCGTATATGGGTAACTTTTTTATTATAGAAGATACAATGTTGGTTAAATTAGCAAAGTTGAAGAGAAATTTACGAGTAGTATGATGCTTTTTTGAAAACTCACCTAGATGCTCAACTTTTTTAGATATTTGAAAAAAACTGAAATTTGCCATTTTCTTCAAACGCTAATAACTTTTAACGGTTTAACCTATAGAGAAAATAAAACTGCTTGTAAGGTAACTTTTGCGTAGAATTCAATAGCGTATATGACAATTTTAATTGGAAATGGGTTTTCAAGCTACAAACATAACCTCACTTTTTAAATGGAAACCATAGTTCAATATAACCCAAATGGAAAGGTTTTTCTTTTCTGATTACCCTGATGTAAGGGTTGATGTACTTATTTTCAGTAGTTTCTTCATAATAAAGAAAAACGATTTATTTATTTGCGGACATCAAGGAGTCCATGGATACATATTTTAAATAAACAAAAACAACTGGCATTTGTCAGATATTATTAGTTAAAGTGTTTATTTGCTCTGGGTTGAAAATTTTGTGTAGAAGACTTTTAAATTTATTTGATTATAATAGAGAATGTATACAAACGACGAAAAAATGACATGCTCTTTTGTTACTATGCCTGTAACAGAAATTGTGATGCTGCTGGTGATATGTATTATGAAAGATATTTGGAAAGAAGGCAGCCAGATAAACGATTGTTTTCTAAATTAGAAAACAATTTAAAAGGTTTGGTGCTTTTACAAAACCCAGTACTGATAAAAGAAAATTCAAAACTGATGATGAAGAACGTGTGTTAGCCTACATAAATTTTAAGCCAACAGCGTCCACCCGAGAAACTGCAATTGAGTGCGCTACTTCTACAGAAAAAGCTCGCCTAATTTTAAAACAAAACCGCTACAAACCATACAAAACCCATGTTAGCAATACACTGTATCATGGGGATTGTGAGAGAAGACAACGGTTTTGTAGGTGGTTTCTTAATGAAACAAATAATAATCCTGGTTTTAGTCACACTATTATATTTACCGACGAAGCAAAATTTACTAACAAAGGCATGTTTAACAGAAAAATACAGTCTACTGAGTCAGGAAAATCCCATTTAACAGAAGAAAGGCGGGATCAACATCAATTTTCGATAAATGTGGTGTGCCATTTTGGTAATAAAATACTTGGGCCTCTTTTCTATAATTATAATTTAAATGGTGTACGCTATTTAAATTTTCTACAAAACGAATTGCAAGAAATGCTCGATAATTTGCCACTTCATTTACTGCAAAACTTATATTATTTTCAGCATGACGGTGCACCTGCTCACAATGCTCAAGCCGTTTCTGAATATCTTGATAATAGTTTTCCAAATTGGATTGGCAATGCAGGTCCTGTTCTATGGCCGGCAAGATCACCAGAACTATCGCCACTGGATTTTTTTCTTTGGGGTACTGTAAAGGATGTAGTGTTGTAACAATTTTAATTCTGGGTTGATAAATCCCTTCATTAAATGTACGAACATAATAAAACACCTTTATTAAGTAAAGTCGTAATACGTTTAACAATTCAAATATTACATTAAAACAGCATCTTAGTTCGTTAGTCTATGTGTTTTGGATGTCGGTGTATTCCACAGTCAGTCGCAGGCGCGTTTAAAGGTGACACCCCCCCTTGGATCATCGGATCGTCCGAGAGCGCGTGATAAGCACTAGGCCATAGGTAGAAGAAGCGGCAGGATGTATGCGAGGACGATGGCCAGTGACCTACGTATCAATTTGAATAAGTGAGCACATTTTCGGAATAGCGGTTGATAAAGTATATGCGATATTATCTTATTTAATTTGGAAAATTTGTTTAGCGCAACGAGGATCTAAGCGACAAGAATGTAGGCGACAAAATTTAGACGATAAGAATTTAATCTACAATCTACGATGCAGTTGGAACTTTGAATGCTAGAGTCGACGTAAGGGAACCACTTCACTTTGCAATGTGTATTTAGAGGATGGAAAGCTGATCTAATTAATAGAAGATCATTTGTTGCTCCGAGCGAAGATACTGCTTAGGTGGAATGTAAGCTGTAAATTCCGCATGGTGATACACTTCCTAATCCAGTCTAGGAATGCAGTTTTGTTTGGTTCGTAGTAGCTTTAAGAAATTCTTTTGTGTTTCACTCTAGAAACACGCTATTTTGTTTCGATACGCAGAAGTACGACTTTGTTATTCACTTCATCTATTGCTAAGCTGGATTTCCCAGTATCAAACTTATAATTCACTCAGTTGATTTTGTAAGAAACAACACGTTGCTCCAGTATAAAATAACAGGTGTACCTACGTCACTTGTTTGTTTGAAATATGTTGTTGACACATGGATCCGCGATAGCAGCTGCTTAGCACTGCGCTATTACCACCTTTGAAAACAAGAATAATTTTTGTGAATTTTTTCATTTTAAACTGAACTTAGTACATTTAACTTAAAGAGAAAATTTGTATTTTAATTCTTATAATGTAAATGACCTAAACAGATCTGAGTGGGTTAGAGAATTTTTGTGTAACAAGTTACACCTTGTTGTAATATATTTGATCATGAATAAGGTTGATAAACCTTACTTTAAACTAACAAGGTAATTCAAGTTTTTATTTAATTCTGTTGCATTGAATTTTATTTAAAGAAAAAAGATTCTTTTTAGTAAATTATTAATCCAAGCTTAAGGTTTTTTATTTTGATCAAGTGTGATCAAACCTAACCACCGAAAAATTAACATCTTTAGGAGTTGAACTTTGATGCCACCCTTATATAGAAAATATTTTTTTATATATTTCTTTAGGTATATTTGCGGGACACAAACAGTGCTCCCATTCTATGTTGATTTAATTATGTTACTTTCATACAGGAACAGCGTCTTATTCTGTTAAGACAGTTTTTGTCAACGAAGGCGATCTTTTTTTCTTTGGGTCTCCACGTCCGCCCTTAGAAATATGCCATGCCATTAACGTGAATCAATCCGGACTTGGTGGCGCCTATTTGTTTTAGTTTGAGTATGATCCCCCAACAGATTTCGACTTACCCCCCCATTTCTCATAGCTCTGCCCCAGGAATAGACCCCTATAGTTACGTCGGAAGACTTCGTTTTGCTGACCCCCAACTTCTAGAGTCAGTTATAGGTATTAAGAAGAGAACGCTAGTTAAGCCCAATTAAGGAAAAATGTAACACTGACACCCAATGTGGGGCTGGTGTTTTAGTAGTTCAAAAAAATTCGCTACAGTGTATGCTAAAAAATCCAATAACATTGAGCAACTCAAAGATAGTATTACAGCAGCTATTACAAGTATAAAACCACAAACGTTAAATAAGGTGCACCAAAACCTAATTAAAAGGTGCGAAATGTGTTTGCAAGCTAATGGAGGTCATTTTGAGAATATGTTAATGTAGGAGTGGGCATATTCGCATTAATTAATTTTTGTTTCCTTTGATTAAGTTATTTGTATTGTATGGATAGTTTATTTTTTAAGTATTTTATTTTTCTTAGTTTATATTAAATTTAGTTACAATAAACTTGTGTTTCCATTATTGATTTTTACACATTTTGTTTGTTTGTAATATGTATCCATGGACTCCTTGATGTCCGCAAATAAATAA
Source organism: Platerodrilus igneus (assembly GCA_036346225.1). Taxonomy (NCBI): domain Eukaryota; kingdom Metazoa; phylum Arthropoda; class Insecta; order Coleoptera; family Lycidae; genus Platerodrilus; species Platerodrilus igneus. The sequence continues at coordinate 10,905,359 of JARFIW010001700.1, read as the reverse complement.
ATCGTTTTTCTTTATTATGAAGAAACTACTGAAAATAAGTACATCAACCCTTACATCAGGGTAATCAGAAAAGAAAAACCTTTCCATTTGGGTTATATTGAACTATGGTTTCCATTTAAAAAAAGTGAGGTTATGTTTGTAGCTTGAAAACCCATTTCCAATTAAAATTGTCATATACGCTATTGAATTCTACGCAAAAGTTACCTTACAAGCAGTTTTATTTTCTCTATAGGTTAAACCGTTAAAAAGTTATTAGCGTTTGAAGAAAATGGCAAATTTCAGTTTTTCAAATATCTAAAAAAGTTGAGCATCTAGGTGAGTTTTCAAAAAAGCATCATACTACTCGTAAATTTCTCTTCAACTTTGCTAATTTAACCAACATTGTATCTTCTATAATAAAAAAGTTACCCATATACGGAGATAGATTGTGGGCACCCTGTATATGCCTATGGGCCCCAGGCACTTAACTATAATAATTCGCTTCCCGGGCATTATGTACATAACTACTATTACATGAATAATGTATCTAATGGAAAATGTTTATGATTGTGTTCCAATAAAAGTTTACAGGGCAACTTTTTGCCGACTTTATATCTTCAAACGACTCTCAGGACAAAATGTACAACTTAAAACAAACCAGATCATAACCAAATAATCTGAGCCATATTTAAAGTGCAGGAATGCCACTTCATGGACTTCTCATTAGTTTTAAAAGCACGCAAAAGACTAATATAAACATCTTTCCAGTTTTATAGCCCTATAATAAATAAGTAATTGTATTTACATGTTTCTCTTTGATTAACTGCAATTTATTAATGTATTTTTACCATTTAATTGTCTACTGATGCGTGGTTGTTTAAGTGTTACAAGTTTCAAGTCTGATATGCATCGCTTAAATTATAGGCGTAAAGACGAGAACATCCAAGTGATTTTAATTTAAATTGAATAGAAGCAAAAGTCTTGCTTGTTAACTTCTGTAAAAGATATGGTTCGGTACCCGAGAGACAACTTATCCCGTAACGCTTAGTAACTGATACAAAACCTTGTTTAATTGTTTTCTAGTGTTGTTGTTTGTTGTTATGCGGTGTATTGTTTTCAGTTACAATTTCCGTAAAAATTTTGCAGTATAGGGGCATTATGTATACGTCCTGTAGTAAACTTATTGACACACTTATGTTGTTGAAGATTAAACTAGAATGACTTTCATTATTAAAATAAGAGGTAGTTCTTTCAGACAGGAACTTATATTTCTTCTAACTACAAGGTGGATATAAAGCACAATCGCAAACGGTGTTGCTCGAAATGATGATTATAGTAGCTGAAACAGCATTAACTTCGAATTACGTGAATAAACTGCTAGTGCATCTTGTAGCTATTATTTGCGTAAAATATAGTCGAGTGAAATCTACACACTATAGTAAATAACTAGGTGCATTGTATATGAAACTGAAAGCTTATAACCAGATTAAGGTAGTTATCTCATCAAAATGAAGAGAGACAAAAGCGATATTTTGAAGACAACGCGAGTTAAAGTTCGGGTCTTGGGAGCTGCTTTTTTAAAAACCAGTTCCAAAACTTCTTAACAATTTATTGATTTATCTTAAACAAAATTTATCATGGAATTTTGACAAACTGAATAAAATAACTTTAAATCAAAATTAGTTAATTAATTGAACTAATATTATGGTGAGTAGCCTAGGTAAACAACAATGCAAAAGCTGTAATAATAAGACTGACTACTGTCAACTGGAGCTTCCGGGCTTTTTATAATGTCCCTACCCCCTCACATGGCTGTGGGAACTTGCAGATCTCATATCTGCTTATTCTTAATTCTACACTTTGTTACATTGTTTCAATCTTAATTTCTAGATAATTGCATATCTTAACCGTCTGTGAACTGCCACCTGCAGTATCACTGTCGTTTGGAATACATTGTATTGCATCCGTTCTCATGAACTGTTAATAACCTTTCTATATCTATTCTTGAGTTACATTGTTGTACTCTACTTATGATTTATTTAACAATTTCTAATAAGTTCCTATTAGATTCTATTATTTAATATATATATATATATATATATATATATATATATATATATATAAAATTGGGGAATACATAACTCGCGTTCATCTTTTTATCTGGGAATTTTATCAGGGCTAAATTCCAATTTTTTAATTTTTTATGTTGGTGTTTTTGTGGTTTAAGAGTATTTTCTGAATTCTTTCTGTATAACGCGATTACTTCTTAAAACCCGTAGAACCCCGGTCCAATAACTATTTTATGTCTGTTTCGAATAGTAGAGGCACTTGTGGTTACAAGTATACGAGAGTGCTCGATATGTATGGGAATAAGTAACAAAAACAAAACTCAAAGTGTGAAAACTTTTTTACTGTTTTTCTAAATATTCTCTACGATGATTGATACACTTTTACATACGTTGGAACCAATTTTCATAGTATTTTTTCCATTGCGATTGAGATATCTCCAAAACATGGGTTTTGAACGCATCAACCGCCGCCTTTTCTGGTGTCAAAAATTGTTGTCCACGCAGTTTGTTCTTCACGTGTGGGAACATAAATAAATTATTAGGTGCCAAATCAGTACTATACAGCGGACGAGTCATCAATTCAATGTTTTAAGTACTCAAATAGTCGCTTGTTTGAGCCGATGTGTGATAGCTCGCGTTGTCGTGATGGATAATGATTCGGCGTCGTCAGTTTACTTTTCTTATTTCTCCGAAAGCTTGTGGCATACAAATGATTGTATACCAAGCAGAATTAACTGTTCTACGATCCTCTAAAGCAACGATCATGGCATGTTCATTTATTTTGAAAAAACAAGCAACCATTTTCTTCGAAGTGCTTCGAGCGCAAACAATTTTTTTGCATTTCGTTCATCTTGAAAGACCCATACAGTCGATTGCTGTATACTTTCGGGTTTTGCAAATAAATTCAAGATACGTCAACTATGTAGATGATATACACTGCGTTTGTGCACCGCAATCGCATTTTTTGAGCATTTTTTTGCACCAATTGACACGAGTTTTTTTTGAGCGATTGTCAAATTATGTGGAATCCAACGCGCACATAGCTTTTTCACAGCTAAATGCTCATGTAATATCAAATGTATACTTGTGATACTAATGCCTAGGGATGCCTGATTCTCACGATAAGCCACATGACGATCTTGCATTATCAATTCACGCACAGCATTGATGTTTTCTTGCACAACAGCCGATTTTGCACGACTTTGTTTAAATTAATCCGCTAGCGAACTACGACCATGATTGAATTCACATACCAACGATATGTAGTGGTTTTAGTTGAACCTTCTTCCTTAAAAGTCAAAATAAGTTGATTCAGGCACTGTTATGGAAATAATCCACGTCTGAAATCGTAAAAAATCGTCGCACAAAAATGTTCAAGATTTAATTCCATTTTTTGGCCGAGACGAAATTTTCAACTCAATCAAAACAAAACAAATAGTGTTCACATCGCAATATGTTATAAGTTTGTATACTGTCAGAAATGTCAAACTTTAGGTTAGAAACGTCAGATCGCACCTAGCAATACTAGTGTTGTCAGTTTCTGATATATATCGAGCACCCCCCGGACAGTCTAACAAATTTCAAAACGAATTTACAGTTTTGCAATTTGATTGGGGAGTAAATGGGTTCTCTTGATATGCAAATACTGTAAACGAATTACATTTACAGTCTTACTCACTTACGCTAAGAAGGTTTAGAAATTGCTGTACGCAGTTAAACGACTGAAAGTCGAATTTTGCGCTAGCTATCACTACGGGAGAAAGGTTATATCTACAAGCCAATATAGTCCCATATCAATGCATCACTAAGATAAAACCTGTGCGCCACTAACTCGAAGCCACATTTTGTATTTTTCAATCGTAGACCATAAACCTAATAAAAAAACAGTTACAAGATTAAGCGACACGGCATATCGTATTAAAAAAGCAAGGTTGTCACTTAGTCTATTATGCAAAATAGTAGCTATGCCATATGTGTTTAAAGTCGCTATTTTTAACAGAAGTAAGGTTATCTTGTAACAATAACTGCAACGTAGTTTTCTTTTTAATTATTTTTAATATTATTATTATTATTATGTTATTATTATTATTGTTATTATTATTATTATACGTACTTTATTAAAATGAATAGCAGCAAGCTTACAATCGGATGAGAGGACGATTATTAACACAACTGGCGATCCAATTTATTGGTATAAATATACCTACGTATCATAAAATGACTGTAGAGTTCAAAACTTATATTTTTAGGGTTGTGACCCATCCGATATAAGGACTAACCACACCAGAAACGCAAAGCAGTAAAGTTGGAAAGTAAAGTGATCTATGTAACGGTATTTTTCGTCTCCTAACATTTGTTTAGCTTTTTCCTCGTTAATACTACTTTAGAAGTATCTCTGGCGTGTCCAAGCGCTGGCATCCTTGTTTTTCGATCAGCTGTGTTCTTTTCGAGAACGTTATTTCATAAGGTTAAATATTAATTCATTCGTATTGTAATTTACTGATTGTGTTATTGAAATATTAAAATATCTCTAGGTCATGAGGTTATCAACTTCAATTTCGTACCTTATGATGCATCTGGTTATAATGGGATACCTTTATGCACCGTTGAAGATGAACGTTTTCACGTTCACTATTTTTACGTGTTAATACGGATATTTGGGAGCAATTGTAAATCAATTTTTGAACACCTACCTTTTTGTGAGTTATATTTTGGAAAGCTATAATTTCACTTTGTGTAAATTTATTCTCGTCTGGTTCGACGATTTATTAGGTATGTGATTTGGTTTTTCTTTTTATAAAATACCTTTTTGCTATTAAAAGTTTATCTTGTAGGTGCAGATAAGGTTTCGATCCTGCGACGTTGTTTCATATTTTTGTCGTAATTTAATTATTTGTCTGGAATTCCACTTTAGTGATATATAAAATTTTATAATAATGCTTTTACCGAGCTTATGATCATAATTTTAGGGAATTATCTACTGACGAAATTCAATCTGTTACGGGCCTAACTCATTCCTAGGACAACATTGTAGTCCGCTAACAGGTCGTATGCATTCTATATGTTGATCAATTGTTATTACATTTTTCATGGTTCTAATGTGACCTTTTGAATGTTATATCTTATGTGTGTTATTGTTGTATGTAACATTCATTTGTACTAGTTTGTACTGAACTTCATTCAGCCTCCCCCTCATTCCCATACAGTAATTTCTATTTTACGTAATAGTGTTTTGTGATTTAAAAATGTAAAACTTTACACGAGAAGTGCCCCTTTACTATTTGCGCTAACAAGTTTACCGTCGCATATATTAGGTTATTAGGATTTGTTGTAACCCCGCGTCGTGCGTTCTGTGCCACTTCTGCAGTTGGCAACACTGATATTATCTACGTTCATATTATTGCACAACAAAGATATTACGCCATAACTACATGTGAAATTGTATCACATGCCAAATATGTTTACAATGATAGAAGTTGCACCTTAAAAAAAGATAAAAAGTACTCACTTAAAAATGTGAACGCTTCACGATTTTGCGGTTATCGTTGCGCAGAGACCATGCTGATTTCCGGATACCTCGTTTGTTTGGGTGTGGGTTGCGTTATGCCATTGTTGAAATCAGATTTAGCATTTTCCTCTTCTTTGTTCGTAGGTAGGACGAAAGAATAAAGGTGAAGGCAACGATAAATGAAGAAAAAGAAAAAACCTACATTCTGAAAGAGAAAAGACAAAGGAACGACACAGGTAAACGTTACCGTTCGGCATCTTGTTGGCTAATAATAATGCGCCATCACTCCGCGTCTGCGCATTCTTTTTCGCAAACGCAACTGTCCGAAATGTCGGAAATTTAACAAGTTTATTTAAAATACTGGCGGAAATTTAGTCACATATTTATACTTAATCTAAATATAATACATAACCAATTTTCGGCATGTAACCATTGCGACAAAGCCATAAAAGAAAAAAAAATTAAAAAAGAAAATGACTGTTAGCACGGTAAAAACTTAAAATCTAAATCCTAACTAACCTACATATACCCTAACTTAAATAACTACAAAATGTTTATTTTAGGCGCCACCTGGTTTTTTCAACCGATAAAACGTTTTACGAATAACCAGGAAACGGAATGTGTAGCTCCATTGTTTATGAACTACATCACCAAATGCACACACGAGTCTTTAATGTGGTGCAGTTATAATCGATAGCATAAATTTGTCGGAGAGCACGAAACACTACTAAAACTAAAACAAATGCGACAAGTCGCCTAACATATATACTATAACTAAAGCTAACATTACAGTTTTTTAAGTGCACACGCACATAAGCATTGCATCTAAACTGTTTTTTCTTTGGCAGGAAAATGCCCAAATTTCAAAATGTACAAAAGAGCAAGTTACTCTGCACTTTAGCAAATTTTTATGTACTGGTACTCTGGCTTAATAAACAATACACATCAAAACTTTTTCATGACATGACTGTGAATTAACAAATATACCAACATTACCATCTTACTAATTTCTTACGTTACTAACCTAACAAATTATATTGCTACCATCAGGTTAGCTTCTTCACTCAATATTCAAAAAAAATATTCCTACGTCTGATCGTAAATACCAAACGTTAGGAAAAAAATAAGGCAAAGTCTGAAGTTATTATCAAAGATAATAGGTAAGATAAAGATATTAAGATAAAACTCGATAACAATAGGTGGATCCGAAACGTCGCAGCACGCTAAGGCACGCTACGATGATATACATTAAAGATATAGCGTAGAATTCCCCAGCTCACCAAGCCTTTTTGTCATCCATCACAAAGATACAAGATAGAGCGGCTTCTTCAAGCCGTTATATAGGTATGATACTCATACCCCCTAGAAGAGAGCGACCTGTGAGGCAGGCCCGTTTATAAACACGGTATGAGGGACCAAAAAAAGGCATGTGGGTGCATTCCTGCACCCGACGTTGAACGATATCGATACGATATCCATACTTATATGTAGATACATATATATTCTTGCACTCACACATTCACACACTCATACGTACATGCACTGTTAGCGGCCACATGCGCTGACAGCGGCACCGCATGACCTCACAAAAGATTCCCAGAGACTTGGTCCGCGTGCCTGTGAAAATTCCCCGCGCAACCACACGGTGACTAACGGAAATAAAGAGGCAATAGAAATATAGGAAAGGTAAAAAGAGGGAGGTAGGCATTTTGGAATGCATAAGTGACACTTCCAGATAGAACAGAATAGAGGAAGGGCTCGCATTGAGCAAAAAAGACAGAAAAGGTGGATAGAAAAACACTACTCAACCAGCCAATGTGGTCAGTAGCCTGGAGTGAGGGAAAATCACTCTTATGTGGTAGACGGGTGTTTCGGGACAAGAACAGGTCTACCGAATAAAAAATAAGGCGGAAACGGAGATAGCAGGATAAGAAAAAGTAGAGTTTTGGACAAGCGTCCGAGAAAAGGTAGACAGTTGTCCCTGATAGGTGCAGATCGGTCTGAAGGACCACCTGCTATATTAATCAGACAAGTTAAGATACATAATAAGTTACAAAATTACTAGACTCTTGATGAGAACTAGTACAATCATTTTCCTAACGAGTGCATCCACTGCGGTAAGAAAATCAGACAAAAGTTGAAACAACAACCTAAAAGTATTACTACAGATACCTTCACACAAAAGACCAACTGTTTCAAGGTAATTTTTAGAAACGGTAACGTCATAAACACACAAGAATGCATAACTATAAGCAGTTAAATACAAACATACTGTCCTACTAAAACAACTGAGAGTTTGATAAGGTACCAATAAAAAGCGATAGCACCTTACCACAAAGTTCAATAAAAACAACAAAAAAAATGTTTGTATGTTCTGATAACTTAATAGAAAAAGAAAACAAGCAATGATAAAGGATAAAGTGTGCAACTGTAATATTTCAGAAGAAAACTCCTAGCTTTCTGCAAATGCGAATATGGACTATATCTTACAATGGCATAGGCCGCGTCTCCCATGTGAGCCCAAAGAAAAAAGCATTCACTCAACATCAGCTAAAACCAGTAATAAAAATTCAATGAGTTATTGCAACCAAAGTTACGACAATCACCACGAAATTAAACAATGTAAGATAAATGCTGAAAACAAAATAATCTGTTGTAGAAAAGGTGTCAGGATTAATTAAATGAAGCGACAGAGTTATATTAGAGAATCTAGATAACAAAGAGATATGTGGCTAGCAATAAATTCAAGAGAAAGTTAACAGGTAGCTAAAAGATAGCTAGTTTAATGTAAATAAGGCAAAAGTGTAGAAGATAAGTGCGGTATAAGAAAACAAATGGCTGCATAAAGTTAACTAATTCATGTCAGGGGCAAAAAACAATAGGCAAATCGTTAAAAAAATGAAACGTGAAAAATTTTGGATGTACGTAAAGCTTGGGCGATTTTAAAGATATTTTCATCCCACCTAGTATGGTCTGAATCGATATATGGAAAGATAGCGGTAATTAAGACTCAATTTACTGATAACAAATTGTTGAAGAACACAACAAAATATATCTTACAACGCATATAATTGCTAGGGTGACAAGCCCTCCTTTGAGCCTCACCTAGACTAATAAACAGAAACTTCAACATCATCCTCAAAAAACAATTCAAAAATTACTAGAGTGACAAACTTATCATGAGTCTTGTCTAGACTTAGGTAATGCTGAGCGACCAACTCTTCATGAGTCTTGTCTAGACTAACATACTGCTGAGCGACCAACAGCGACGACAAGTCTCGCCTAGACCAACTAGATATTAAAATGCTGCGTTGCAATACCAATATAGATAAAAAAAATTGTTATCAAAACAAAATCATGCTCACTACACAAGAACAATATTCTAGCCATACATCTACAGAAGAAACAGTATACGAAATTATTAAAGTATTACTTTTACATCGAGGAATTTATCAAGCAACCATCGTACCTAAAGGGGATAGTAAATGAACTTAAGTACAAAACATTATCATCAACCTCACTATTGTAGTGTTTAAGAAAGCAGATATAACGAAATCAAGTTTACTATAGTGTTTTAGAAGGTATAGATATACTAAGATAAGATTTCAGTTAATTACGTTAGCTGTATTTAGGGACAAAATTTTCTTTAAGAAAGAATTCGTAACCTATAGATAATTATTTAGATTGTAAGGAACACTTTAAAATCATGGCAAACTAAGATAATGTAATAGTTAGGTAAAATTTAAACTAAAAACAGGTTTTAATAAACTAATAAAAATTTCAGGTTCAAAATAATTATTTAACCAGGCTTAGTGTCATTTTAAGGGGATTTTTTTTAATCATAATGAATGGTAAATAAAGGCTTTTATTTATGGCTAAGAATACTTACAGAAAGAATTATTTAATCCAAAGCACATGTTTTCCACTTATACGTTAAGACAATTTGTTAAACACATTCGTAAGGTATCGGCTTTAGTTTCATCCTAAATCAGGTTAGGTAATTATTTGAGAGAATTAAAATATAAATATACTGTTCTTATAAAAGAAAATTGCCAATTAATTAAGTTAGAAATAACATATATAAGAGGTAAACAATCACTGTTCAAACATGGCCGACTTAATCCTTCAGATTGACATTTCAACTGCATTCAATGACGGCAACATAAGATAAAAATTACCAAATGCAATGTTGCCAGGTTGTATTTTTTCTATACAAAAGCCACTAAAAATTTAAAAAATTATTTTTTTTTATATTTGAGTGAAAAAACCCAATTTCTACAAAGATATTTAAAACTAACACCTTATAAGATAAATCAGAAGTAAAGACAAAATTTTCAGCACACGTTTAGGCGTCACTGCTATAAGTCCGTCGCCGCGTTTAGCGTCACTACTGCAGTTGGCAACACCGATACGATCCACGTACACAATATTGCACAATGATATTATGACATATATGCGTGTCAATTGTATCACATGCCAAATACGTTTACAATGATACAAGTTGCACCTTAAAAAGATAAAAAGTACTCAGTTAAAATGTGAAACGCTTCACGATTTTGCGTGTCATCCTTGCGCAGAGGCCATTCAAATCTCAGGGTATCTCGTTTGGGTGTGGGTGCGTCATGCCATCGTTGAAACCAAATTTATCGTCTTTCCTCTTCTTTTGTTTGTAGCAGTACGATAGGAACAACCAGGTAAGGAACGATAGGAGGTAGAGATACGATAGAGGAACCTACATTCTGAAAAGAAAGAAGACAAAAGAACGACACAGGCAAACGTCACCGTTTGAACGTCTCGTCACTAATAACCCTCTCGTGTCCAAACCGCGCACTTACACCACTCCGCGCCTGCGCATTCCTTTTGCGCAAACGCAACTGTCCGAAATGACGGAAATGAACAAGACTATTTTAAAAATAATGGCGGAAATTCACTCACAAATTTAAAAGTGTTCATCTCCAAATTTGGGATGTAACAAGCAATCTTCCCTACTAGTTTTTGACCTTTAATAGACACTACCTTGGTGTTGTATTTGGAACAGTCGAGAGCCCACCTTTGTCCGTATTAAATATGCGTGTAGTTGGAAACGGTACTTTGCGATAAGATTGGAGAAGTATAAAGTACAAATCCACCTGTACCTTATTAAAACCCATAGCTCTGGCTACACTAGTTTTGGAAGGTGTCCGTAACGATAGCTTGTGCCTTTTTAAAAAAGAGTATGCCAAATCTTTCCTGGTCATTTGTTTTTCTTTTAAGAAAGAATTTGCAATGTTATTTAATTTAACATATTGAAAACCTAATTTTCTTAAACTCTTCAATGTCAAGCCACAAAACAAACTTTTCCAAGTTTATTGTATGCACAGCTAATTCACGATTTTGATCTCCAGAAAACACGGGTATAAATCGACCCAACTGGCTAACACCACAATCCAACTTTAAACGTTTTCTCAGCGCACCTTCCGTAAATCCTAGTTCGCTAACAACTCGACGTTGAGATTAACCATTTTGAAGCATTTGTTTGACTTTTTCGAATATCTCAGGTGTAATTATAGTTCAGGTGTCTCCGTGGCGTAGTGGTATGTGTGTGACTACTACGCCCTAGGTCCCGGGTTCGAATCCCGACACGGTCCGCTTGAAAAATGTTAGGCGAGCATTTTTCGCAAAAATACACCCTCGTTCGGATGAGAGGTAAAATGGAGGTCCCGTGTGTGAGTGTTGTCACACACGTTAAAGATCCCTACCTTGCTTGGAACAGCAAGGATTCGGAAAAATTCAAAATTTTCCAGGTAAAAAAAAACTTGCTTCCTGGCCAATGTAGTACCTTCGGGTGGAGCATTGGAAAATCACATGTAATGTAATCGCAGTACGTTCGATTTTTCGTTTATAATTTCTGCAACAGAAAATAGAACTTAGAGACACAGAACACAGCACATAGAATAAATAATATCCTAATGGGAAATAAGCACGCAGCGTACTTCTGCCCCATTCGAATGTGCGTACTTCTACCCCAACATATGTTTAAAAATACGCGCCACATCGTATCCTCAAAGCAGTTAATGTAACTCTAGACTGTCCGTGACAATTTGAAGGTTAGGGATACATATTTATGCTATAAAAATTGTTTTTCTAATAATTAAAGGTGACGGCTCGTAGCACACAAATTCAAGCTGCTTAAAAACAATATTAATGGGCATCATAACAAAACTTTCCTCATTTTCCCGGTTATTTTAAGAACACGGGGCACCGCGTTGTTTACACTTTATCGTATAACAGAAGACTGACGAGAACCGACCAGGTGCCAATCTACATTGTAAGCGTTCGGGAAATAATGGCAGTACGTACTTATACCCGCCGCGAACTTTTGCCCCAATCTACTCTACAGTACTCGTGAGGAAAGTTCCATTTCACACTCGTGAAATTTCCACATTCGATGAACGCCTAGTGCGACAACTCTTTTACTCTTGTGAAACGGGTTACTTTCCACACTAGTAATGTAATACGAGGGTAAGGTGAAAAGTTCTCGGCCTGACACAGAGATGGTGTTCCAATCAGCAAAAATTTGTGCTTCCCGCCTGCGTGCGCATGTCATTAGTTCGTATGACAAGTTTCAACTTGCTATCTCAAGTAGTTTGTTTACACGAATTTTTTCAAGCAGGCGTCTTAAGCGTGTTTCCTTAAGACGGATAAACTTGAATATCGCGCGGTCATAAAATTCTTCGATTTGTACGGATTAACCCCTAAGGAAGTTCATCCGAAGTTGACAAAAGTTTAGGGTGACTCTACCCCTTCACCGTCAACCGTTAAAAAGTGGGCAGCTGAATTTAAACGTGGTTGCACGTCTCTCGAAAATGGCCCACCTGAATGACGACCAAAAATCGCAACCACACCGAAAACGATCGAAAAAGTGCATGATATCGTTTTAGACGATAGGCGAGTGAAAGTTGTAACATGCCTTTTTGCCTATATTTTAGCATGTTACCTTGTGCTTTGCACTATTAGCATATAAATGCTTATATCTACATTTAAATATAAACTTATTCTCTTTATTATATAATATATTTTCTATAAGAATTTATCTCGCACAATCCTGGATTATTAGTTTTAATCTACAAGTTACTAATTTGTTACATAGTACAAATAATTATATCTATATGAAATTTTCCTATTGGTTATTTCTGAAGTGTTTATTCCAAAAGCACAACTGGTGTGGTTCTAATTCTGTATTATTGAGAATAATCGCTAGAGATCGTCCATTCCAAAGATGGCCGAAAATAATTTATTTGAAGTGTCAAATTTTCATTTCTCTTTTGACATCTGATTGCTTATCTGGCACTGTTGGCCATTTTTGATTTGAACTTTTACCTTGCCTCATGTGCTTACCTGGTATGTAAATTTTCTAATCATAAATCCTAAATTAACATTTAAATATAATTTTAGATGTTTAGCATAAAGGATAAAGAAGTTGTTTATTCGTTTAACCCATCAAATGATTATACAGATGGTAAGTTATTAATGGATTAATTTTTTTTGCACCTCGTGTTAAATTTTCACTTTAGTAACACAACTGAATTCTCTAGGGTGCTCCGGTTACCTATGTTCCGATTACCTGTGTTTCGGTTACCAATGTTACGGCGACTTGTTCTCTCATTCAGATTTCTACATGGAAAAGTTGCTCGTGCATTCGCACAACCGGATGATGTAAAATAAATACTCTCATCGCAAGAATTTTATATTTCGTTTCCTTCTACTTTACATATTGCCGCTCAGTTATTATCTTATTGAAAAATATCTACAAGTTTAATTTATGGGACAGAAATCTGCTAAAGACAACATTTAAAGTCGACCACATGCTGTTTAGTACCTACACTAGGAGATCCACCAATGCAGGATGTTTCAGTTTCCTGGATATGAAGGATTCCTATAAATAAAGTAACTATTAGTATTAGTTCAGTTACTGATACTACAGGTATGAGATTAAAACTTTTACCTTATCGTTTTTCTGTTAAAATAAAGAGGCCTAACCTCTGTTTAAATTTGTTTTTGTCACTACAAATATTTTGTTTTGATTATTTAAATTTGTTTTTGTCACTACAAATATTTTGTTTTGATTATTAATTACATTTTACTTATCTTAAATGATTTCAAATATAATTCTCTAATACATGTACTAGGCCGCCCCCTATAATAATAGGTAGAAGTATCCGTAACGTTTAAGTTGGTCCGATAGGTAAGGATCAGTCGGGGTAAGCGTGCGAGAGAGTGCGGCACGTGATAAAAACGCGTGTCGGTTGTTCTAGAACCCAGTTAATTTGTGAACTTTGCGTTGCAAATAAATTATACATTAATCCGTAAGAGTGTGGCAGTGATAGTTGATGCTAATGATGATCAGTTGGATTGTACTTTACAGATAAGTTATAGTTGTAGTATTGTTTCTTTGTTTGTTTTTTTTAATGGCGACGCCGCTGGCCACATGGTAGTTACGGTGTGTGCTGCATTTTTCTATTTAGCTGTGTTTGTTTTCTTTATTTTGTGACATTGGTTACAATTCATTAAACTACATACATCCATCTACGAGTTATTATTACATATCCACAGGTTGTAACAGATAAAAACTTAATGGATCACGAAAATACCACATGAGAGGGGTTGCCGTTAGCCTGGGCCAACATCTGCAAGGGCAACCACTCGTTTCCGCACCTCCTGGAATGTCTGAGCTTTCGGAGGGAGCTGGTTCATTTTGGCGCCAACGGGGACGTTTTCTTGTTACACAAATACCTGGAACTGTAAATGATTCGAGTTGTTTACGTAGAATTTGAAAAGGTTCAGGTACCTAAGGTCATTAGTAAATAATTACTGCTATTGGTATTTAGATAACATTGAATGAAATCTTTGAAACGAACAGTACATTTTAATTTCTAATAAGTGTTAACGGTTATTCAACAACCAGGTCCATGTTAATTGTATTTACGGACAATAGTTGGTATTAGGAATGTTAATGAGACTGCACTGGAAAAAGTTTAATTCTTAGGTGTTTGGATATTGAGGTATAACATTCCAAGTTGCATTAAGCTTGAGTGGACAGTTCAGAGAAATTCATTGGGTTTATTGTGTTAGTTTGGAACAAAAATAAATAGAGTAATTTAGAGCTTAAGAGTTAATGATCGCACCTCAAGGTGAAATATGTTTTTGATTGTTGTTGAAATGTAATGTGACATAAGTATAATACGCGTAGTAAAGATCAAAGTAATTTAGAAAAAGCTGATAAAATGGGCGAGCCTGATATCGCAGATGCTTTGAAACAACTAGTTGCAGCTGTTAATAGTATGAATTGTAACAATGCCATCCTAAAGGAATCAATTGAACAAATGAACGTGAATATTGCTGCAAATATTAGCAAATTAAGTTTTGATGTAAATCGTGTTTCTGAATCGGTTAAAGAACAGGTAGAAGCTAGCGATGTTGAATATGTTAGGGATGAAGGTATTGTGCATGTACACCAACCAGAGACCAGGGGCGTCACGTCCGAGGCTTTTGGGTATCATAATTATATGAGTTTATATAAGGATCTGGGGGTACGAATTTGTGCTTTGTGCCGTAGGGATCTGTGCATCTGGTAACTTTCATTAAAAAACAGGAAACAATATTTTTGGAAGCCAGAGTTCCTGAAAGTAGAAAAGTTCCTTTGACCGTTAGTAATTTACGTAATTCAGCTCAGGATTGGGGTGTATTAAAAGAAGAAAAAGTAAGGGATTTCCAAGAATTTAAAGAGCTATTTTTAAGTCGGTATTGGGGGGTTGACGAAGAGAGGAAACTTTTTCAAAAAATTAAATTTGGGTGTTACGAAAGGGGGTCAAGGGCTGATTATTTTTTAAAGTTGGTGAGAGAAGCAAATTTCTTAACTACTGCTCTTGAGGAAGGTGCGCTTATTTCTTTATTAAAAAATCATTTTCCGAGTGAAATTCAACGAGGTATTGTAAATTGCATGCCCAGAACTTTTGATGAAGTAGAAGCTTACTTAAGGGAAATTGATGAAACTTATAATCGGAACCCCAATAATAATAATAACGGTTCCTACACGAATTGGCGTGGTAGAGGTACAAATAATGAACAAAACGGGAGCGCTCGTTACAATTTTAGATCAAATACGTCAAATTCTGGAGGCGGTAATAGTGCCCGCTCTGAAAATAGGGAAAATAATACTAATAGTAATTACAATAATGGTGATAAGGATGAAGGGCGTCGCGAATCTCAAACTGTTAGTAATCCAGGGGGAAATCGACCATCGGCTGTGGCCGCGTTATTTAATAAAAACGGGGATGACCTTTTACTAGAAGACAAAAAGAATATAAAATCAGTTGCGTTGGCACCGACCATTGAAGCGACGGTTGAGACAGTTTTGGTAAGAATATTAGTAGATTTGGGTAGTCAAGTTACCTGCATTTCAAAAGACTTTTTAGTGAAGATAACGCAAATTAATAGCAATATTTTACGTTTGCCGTTTACATCAACTATTTTGGTGAGTGCGACGGGCAAGAATTCTATTGTTAAGGATCAATTTTATTTGAATTTTAAATTTAATGATTTCGAATTGGCTTACCCTTGTCTGGTAGTTCCGAATTTAATTCGTGATGTCATCTTCGGATGCGATTTTTTTGCTGATCATCAAATTAAAATCGATTTTTCAAAAAATTGTTTATCGGGTATTTTTGAAGGAAGAGCGATAAGCGTAGGGTTTAGTATGGAACCAAAACCTGATGGTCGGTTGAATGTTTGCCAAGTGTCGGAAGAGAAAGATGAGGAAATTCAATTAAAAAAAAAGATAGTGCCGTGTAAGGTGTCTGAGATTAAAGAGGTAGTGGATCGCGCAGAAAACTTTTCTCAAGAAGAAAAAAATTAATTGTACGAGCTGCTGTTGTCACATAGGTCGATATTTTCGAACCAACCAGGACGAACGAATGTTTACTTTCATGAAATTGAGTTGTGGGATGAGTCTCCATTTTTTATAAGATCATACCCAGTTCCGTATGTATCAGTCCGTTGGTAGTAGTTAAAAAAAAGGATGGGGCTATAAGGGTTTGTTTGGACGCTCGTTTTTTAAATAAGCGAATGGTGAAAGATCGAGTTATGCCTCCGAATCCTACAGAATTGTGGTATAATTTTTCTAGTGGCCAACGACTGAGTACGCTGGATTTAACGGCGAGTTACTGGCAGATTAAAATTAAGCCTGACCACCAAAAATTTACTGGGTTTTTGTACGAGGGAATACTTACGTTTTAAGGTTTTACCGTTCGATCTAAGTACGTCGGTAGGATCCTTTATAAGAGCATTGGGTATAATTTTAGGACCAGACGTAGAATCATATGTGATTGCGTACGTAGATGATCTCCTTATTTATTCGGAAGGGGCTGAAGAACATTTGATTTACTTAAACAAAATATTCGGAAGGTTTGAAGCTGCTGGCATTACTATAAAATTAAAAAAATCACATTTTGCCAGAAATACAGTTGTGTTCTTTGGGCATATTATCTCCGCTAAAGGGGTGTGTGTTGATCCTGCCCGCGTGGAAGCTATCAATTCATTTCCGGTACCGAGGAATATTAAACATTTACGTGGCTTTTTAGGGGTTGTTAATTATGAGCGTCGGTTTTGTGAGCAGCTTGCTCATTTAATGGGGCCGTTATTACAGCTTTTGGAAAAAGGAGTTCAATGGCGTTGGGGTTCAGCTCAACAAGAAGCGTTTGAGAAAATTAAGTCTAGGTTTTTATCGATTTCGATGTTGAAGCATTCGTGTTTTGACCGTGCGTTTTTTATTCAAACAGATGCATCTGATGTGGGGTTAGGTGGTTGTTTATTTCAAATAAATGAGCAAACTTCAGAAAAGGATATCGTAACATTCACCAGTCGGACTCTGCGTGGCCCTGAAATTGGTTATTGTGTTACAGAAAAAGAGGCATTAGCCGTACTACATTGTTTGCAGCAGTGGCGGGTATTTGTGCTAGGTCGAGAATTAACTGTGATCACCGATCATAAATCTCTATCGTTTTTAATGTCCTGCAGACTATTAAATTTGCGTTTGACTAGGTGTGTTACGTCATCATCGAACATTTATTGGTATTGGTGACAATAAATACTATTCGTGCGGGTATCCTACAGTTTTAGTGAAACATTTATACCGGCAGTGGAAGTGCGTGAAGTGAGTCGTACTAGAACCCTTACAGAAGACGGTTGTATGAGAGCTTTTGGAAGCGACACCATCACCCGGACGTGCGTGTTCTTGGTTGTCCGTTAAACCCTTTTGTGTGTGACTTTTTATTGCCTACAGCGGCACAGGCTTTAAGATATTTATACCCTTCCTTAAGTAGTTTGTTGTAGTTGCTTTATTTATTACATAACCGCTACACTGCCATCGATATTGCTACAAAAAAGCAAATCCCTATAATTAGCATATCTATATCACCTCATTCATCCCATAAATCCATTGGTCCTTAATACGATCCGGATTAACTAATTCTATGGTTTTATACGCATGTCCTAAATTAAATATTATTTTGCATTCCAGCGAGCTTTTTAATTAATTATTTTAGCTTTTAAATATGTGCTTAAAGCCCATATTTAGCGGGTTAAAATGTGTAAATATTATTTATACTGTCTTTAAACTAAATTAAGCGATTTCGCCGTAAGCGTTTAATTACAAACAAATCCTTAATATAAAATTTGCTAATTTGCATTAAAAGCCATTGCACGTTTTGTATCACATACAACCTTTCAGTCGGTTTGCGGTAAAATATTGAACACATTTGCAGGAGTAATAAAGTTGTAAAGCTGCCTCTTTCTGCAAATACGTTAAGCCACATGTTCCTGTGAGCTTTGATGTAAAGGCCGACCGTACCCGTGAACTGTAAATTTTATCGTAACGCTTTGTTTAACAAACCCTTAGTTTTCCACGTGTTGCTTAAGACCCCATTGCAGGCCAATAGTCATAAACGTAATTTATTGGTTTATAGGCTATTTTACATTTTTCGTGCCTTGAACAACAACATAATATTTTAATATTTCTCAGCGCACATCTGAGCGGTTACCGTTTTACAGCATTTATTGTAGGTCTTGCAGAATGGCTCCGAAGAAAACACATGTAGCTGAGCTCAAATTACTTAAGGAACGCATTATAGAGATGTGGAAACTTGGCAATGCTATACAAAGTAATCCAACTTTAAAAACGTTATTCCATATTTAAACAAGGGGAGTCAATGACATTTACTCCAATTTTAACAGGGTTTTAGTTGTTGTCTTAGCTCCTGTGACGAGGTAGAATTAATGAATTACAACGCTTTACGGAAGGAAGTGGATTCCGCTTATTATTGCATACTGCTGCATCTCGAAACGATGCAAGAAATGCGGGCACCGAAAATTACGGAAAATGCTCCAAGCAGCACGGGATCAAAATTGTTACCGTTAAAGCTCCCACATTTTAATAATGAGGTAACGGAATTCCCATCTTTATCGATTTATTTGACAGTCTGGTTTATAATAACGCGTCGCTGTCCAATATCGAAAAGCTAAATTACCTTATCAATTGCTGTAGCGGGGAGTCTTTGAAAATTATTAAATCGGTACCTATTTCGGGGGATAATTTTATTATCTCATATAATGCCTTGCGTGAGCAATTTAGCAATCCGCGTTTATTAGCAACTTTGCATTGGAAGGCTATGAAAGACTTTCCACCTTTAAAATCAGAAGACCCTAAGAAACTTAGGGCACTTATTGATTGTTTTTCAGAGAACCTTGCTGTTCTAACTAACTTAAAGTTTCCCACTGAACATTGGAACTTTATTCTAGTCGATTTTCTTTTAGAAAAACTCGATACGTTCACTAGAAAACGCTTCGAACTCCAATCGGATCCGAAGCAAATACCCAATTTCGATGATTTGAGATATTTTTTAACTCAACAATGTGCAGCGTTGGAAACCTTTTCTTCAACCGCACCTGTTTCTTATTCGACGACTGTCCATACATCTCACACATCAGTGCCTAAGAAATCCTCAGCGTTTCAATTTAAACCAAAAGTTTCTTCTAACGTAGTTTCACTGGATACACCAAGTAGCTCCAGTGACTCAAATAATTCACTTTCGCACCATTGTCCTTCTTGCAAAGGCAATCACTTAATTTACAGATGTCAATCGTTTCTAAAGAAAACTCCGACCGAACGTTTCGACATTGTCAAACGCTTACGCCTTTGCTTAAATTGCTTACGAACAGACCATGCGTCCATGCAATGCAAATCTTATAACTCTTGTCGAACTTGCGCCAAGCCGCATCATACCTTGCTACATTTTGAACCGCAACCTGCTTCTAGCCGTTCAGCTGAACCGACCGCTACACCTATGCATAAAAATGCCAACAGGACGCAGCCAGCCTCTCCTATTCCGGCAAATGTTTTGTCTTCACAGACGAATTTAAATCCTGGGGTTACTGTCTTACTCTCCGCTGCTGTTGTGGAAGTTCAAGACCGGTCTGGGAGATACAAACCGATCAGGGTACTCTTAGATCCTGGCTCCCAAGCTAACTTTATTCGAGACGATTGCGTGAGCAAACTTTGGCTTTCACGCATACGTTCTCAAGTTCCGATTTATGGACTTGGGCAGACAACTTCAGCAGTCAATAGAGGTGCCGTCAGCTGCACCATTCGCTCTATGTTAGACTCTGAAAATCTCTAGAAGTCACAACTTTTGTGCTTTCGTCAATATCTGGCAAATTACCCAGCGTTGAAGTTCCTAATAATTGGGAACACTTATGCGTCCTGCACTTTGCAGACCCGACCTGGAACTCTCCAGGAACTATTGACATGCTCCTTGGAGCAGATGTTTATCCGTTCATCATCAATGGCGGTGTTATATATGGCAAATTTCTTCAGCCTGCCGCCATAAATACAATTTTGGTTGGACTATTATTGGTCCCACAAAAGCTTGCAGTCTGATACTGTCCAAGCATTTTTACTTCTGTAGAAGATCCTATCGACCAGACCCTAAGGCGGTTTTGGGAGATAGAAGAGTTGCCATCCAAGCCTTATACTTCTCCAGAAGAAGAAAAGGCAGATTTGATTTTTGAAAACACGTTTTCTCGTGACCTAGCGGTCGTTTTATTGTTGCGTTACCGTTCAACGATACTTTGCCCGTTTTGATAATTGCCTTTGACATGGCTAAAAAGACTATTTTCGTTGGAGCGCAAATTGCATGCTCAACCGGAGCTACGCACCCAATACAACAATTTCATGCAGGACTATCTTGATGCGGGTCATATGGCATTACTCGATTCTCCGCCCGTTGGGAACGATAATTATTTTTACCCCATCACCCTGTGTTTAAAGAGGAAGGTCATACTTCTAAAATTCGTGTGGTTTTGACGCCTCTGCAAAGGCTAAAAACAACGTGTCACTTAATGACACTCAATTGGCTGGACCTAGTCTCCAAAATGACATTTCGTCAATCTTACTTAAATTTCGCTCTCATCGTTTCGTTTTTACTTGTGATGTTCGCCAAATGTATCGACAAATTTTGGTTACCGAAAACATCGAAAGTTTCAATTAATTGTTTGGCGGTTCTCCGCAGAAGAACCCATTCAGACTTATCAGCTTAATACAGTGACCTATGGTATTAAGTCATCGCCTTATCTTTAGCATTAAAAACTCTTCAGCAATTAGCCATTGACGAAGGCAAAGGTTTCCGTTAGCCGCTGAGGCTATACGGTCAAATCTATATATTGACGATTTCGTCGCCGGTGGAGATTCTATACAATCGGCCCGAAATTAAAGATCAACTTATCCGACTTTTACATTTGGCTGGTTTGAACTTCGAAAATGGAGTTCTAATTCAGTTTCTATTTTGGAAGGCATTCCGTCAGATTTTTGCCAATATACTTCTCTCGATTTCGATTCTGACGAATCAATAAAAATATTAGGTCTTCAATGGTCACCTACAGAAGATATTTTCTCATTTCGGGTTAAACCATTAAACCCAATATGTACAAAGCGCAACATACTTTCACAAGTTGCCAGAATATATGATCCATTAGGATTTTAGCCCACTAACACTTTTTGCAAAACGCCTAATCCAGCATCTGTGGATGTTAGGTTTAAATTGGGATGACATCCCACCAGCAGACATTTTGTATCAATGGCAGCAATACCAAGAAGAATTGCCGTTATTATCGTCATTAAAGTTACCACGTTGTTTACCCCCTTCGGATCCTTTTACTTGTCATTTGCATGGGTTTTGCGATGCTAGCGAGGTAGGGTATGCAGCGGTAGTGTATTTCAGTTCATAAATCAAACTACTGGAGAAATAACTGTACAATTTGTAACCGCTAAAACAAAAGTAGCTCCAATTAAGCGCATTTCAATTCCACGTTTGGAATTATGTGCCGCCGTTTCATTAATCGATTTACTTTCTTTTACCATTCGGTCTTATCAAGGCTTGATTGAAAACTCCGATGTTTCAGCGCGGAGTGATTCTACGGTCGCTCTCACTTGGATACGTTCTCCACCTTTTCGTTGGAAAACTTTTGTGGCAAACCGTGTTAGCCACATTCAAGAAATTATTGCACCTAGCCGATGGTTTTATATTAAATCTTCGCATAATCCGGCTGATCCTGCATCTCGGGATTAATGCCAAGCGCGGTTATTTCATGTTCGCTATGGTGGGCGGGGCCTGAATGGCTTCACTACCCTAGTGACTCGTGGCCGCCTCAACCAACATTGTCAACCTCAATTGCTGAGGTAACTACGGAAAAGAAGATCCTAACATTTGTCGCTCAAACAGATCCAAACGTCATTGACATTTTACTAAGTCGCTTTTCATCGTTATATAAAATCCAAGGCATCGTGGCTTACATTTATAGATTTTCTAAACCCATGGCTCAACGTCATACGGGTCCCTTAACAGACATTGAATTACACAATGCTCTCATGATTATCGTTCGGCATGTACAAAATGTTACATTTTCAAAGGAAATAGCTTCGATCAAGGCAAACCGTAAATTACCTAAAAGCTTGCTAAAACTTTCTCCATTTGTTGATCCACAAAATATCTTAAGAGTAGGTGGGCGCTTGACACATTCTTTGCTTTCCTATTTCGAAAAGTTTCCTGCGTTATTGACTCAGCGGCACCGATTAACCGAACTTATCATTCGGTCAACTCATGAAAGGTATTGCCATCCTGGTGTTAATACCACAGCGTATCTTATCCAACAGAATTTCTGGATCCTTTCTATTAAAAATTCAATCAGAAATTATTTATCATCATGTCATAGATGTTTTCGTACCAAACAGGTCCTGGTAACTCCTCCTATGGGAGACCTACCGGCAGCACGTATTACCCAAATCAAACCGTTCAGTATTGTTGGTGTTGATTTTGCTGGCCCTCTTTAATAAAGGCTAACCGCCTACGAGGCTCTAAAACTCTTAAGGCCTATATTTGTATTTTTGTTTGTTTCGCCACTAAGGCCGCACATATTGAACTTGTTTCGGATTTGTCGGCAGACGCGTTTCTTGCCGCTTTGCGACGATTTATAGCACGTCGAGGACGCTGTTCTCAAATATTTAGTGATTGCGGTACTAATTTTGTAGGTGCCTATCGTCAGCTTATGAGTTATCTGCATAGTGCAGTAACCTCAGAAAAGATAAAGTGGTCGTTTAATCCACCTAGCGCCCCTCACTTCGGTGGCTTGTGGGAAAGCGGTGTTAAGTCGGTAAAACACACCTAGCTCGCGTAATCGGCGAACAAAACTTACCTTTGAGGAACTTTACACAGTTCTTACTCAAATTGAATCTGTTCTAAATTCAAGGCCACTCTGCGCTTTGAGTTCGGATCCAAATGACTTGCGTTGCTTAACACCAGGTCATTTCCTAACTATGGAGCCTCTTTCTGCACCACCAGATGAGGACCATTTAACCAACGTTTTACCATTAAAGAGCAGGTGGAAACTTCTGCAAAAACTCCATCAAGATTTTTGGGCTCGCTGGAGCCATGAGTACTTACATACTCTAAATCAGAAGGTTAAATGGCACTCTAAGGTAGGTGTCCGACAAGTTGAAAAGGACACTATTGTCCTCATCAAGGACGACCAGCTTTCTCCACTTCAATGGAAGTTTGGTCGTATTATTAATACCTTTCCCGGTGCGGACGGTATTATACGTGTCGCGGAGATCAAAACTGCACATGGCACATTAAAACGACCTTTGGTCAAACTAGCGCCGCTACCGGTATTTTAATTTTATTTTATGTTTAGATGTATATACACATTTCTTACATGTATAGTAGTATATTATTTTTAAATATTTGCTTATTTACATATATATTTTTATTTTTGCATAGTTGGTAATATCGCTCGCTGTAGTGTACCACCCTATCTTTCGTTACCTGTTTTCCTAGCAAGGTCAAATCCCATGTGATTTCCTTCACCCAACCTACTTCCCTCCTTTTCAAAATTCTATGAATTTGATGGGCGGTATGTTACGTCATCATCGAACATTTATTGGTATTGGTGACAATAAATACTATTCGTGCGGGTATCCTACAGTTTTAGTGAAACATTTATACCGGTAGTGGAAGTGCGTGAAGTGAGTCGTACTAGAACCCTTACAGAAGACGGTTGTATGAGAGCTTTTGGAAGCGACACCATCACCCGGACGTGCGTGTTCTTGGTTGTCCGTTAAACCCTTTTGTGTGTGACTTTTTATTGCCCACAGCGGCACAGGCTTTAAGGTATTTATACCCTTCCTTAAGTAGTTTGTTGTAGTTGCTTTATTTATTACATAACCGCTACACTGCCATCGATATTGCTACAAAAAAGCAATTGGTCCTTCCCTATAATTAGCATATCTATATTACCTCATTCATCCCATACAAGCCAAGGTGGGTGTTGTATTTTCAAGAATACGCTTTTAATGTTAAATATTGTGCTGGGAAGGAGAATGTCCTTGCGGATGCTCTATCGCGTTATCCAATCAAGGGAAAGGAGAAACTTGCAAAATTTGAGAGGGTGCCGACAGAAATTTGTGCATTAAAGAAGTCGGAACTATGTAAAGGGGTCCAGTTAGGTATAAAAAATATTGTTGAGGAGCAAGGGAAAGACGAATTCTGTTGTAAAATAATGTCTAGATTATTGAAGGAGGAAGTTCCGAAAAGGTGCGCTGATTGATTTGTGGTGTATCAGGGAGTTTTATTTAGGCGAGGCTACGAAGTTTCGCCAGAGTTTAAAGTATGTGTGCCTGCTTCCCAAATAAGTATACTGGTTTGGCAAGAACATGTAGATAATGGGCATTTTGGGGCGGAAAAGTGTTTCCAGATGCTGCGTCGTGATTATTATTTTCAGAGGATGAAACATTTCATTCGAAAAATTATTTCAAGCTGCGATTTGTGCCAGAAGACGAAGAGTTCGATTAGAATTTATGGCGAATATTATAGTGTTTTACCTAAAGCGCCCAACGAAATCGTATGTGTTGATCTCATTGGTCCGCTCCCAGTATCAAGGGCGGGGGCGACTTTCTTATTAGTTATTATTGACGCTTTCAGTAAGTTGGTTACTTTGCACCCTCTTAAACGTGCTAATACGGCTGCGATTCTTCGTTGTTTGGTCAAGAAATATTTTATCGAGATTGGTAAACCAGGGATCATTCCTTCCGATAATGGTAGCCAGTTTACGAGCAAAGATTGGAAAGAGTCGTTGAACCTATTACGTGTAAAGGTAACTCACATGTCAGTGTACTTTCCGCAGGGAAACCAGACGGAACGGGTTAATAAAGAAATTGTGCGTATTTTGAGATCATTGTGTTACTCGGCTCATGGGGGGGTGGCTTTGATGCTAGATAGAGTAAGGAAATGGATTAATAGGGCAGTCCATGACTCGACTGGGTATAGCCCTCGTGAACTACATTTTGGTGATCATATTGATAACCCTAATATTAAAAACCTTATTTTTCCTACAAGTGACATACCGGATGTTGGTAGGGATAAAATTATAACCCTAGCTTATAATAAATTAAAATCTAAGGCTGAAAAACGTAAATTACGCCATCAAAGGATCCATAAAAATTGTATTGATTTTAAGATTGGTGATAAAGTACTGGTTCGTACTCATCCCCAGTCTTCTGCGGAAGACAAGGAGATTAAGAAATTTTTTGCTTTATTCCGGGCCTGCTACGATTGTGGCTAAGCGCGGCCAAATTTTATAAAGTACGGGACGACACTCGGGGTCTCTTGTTGGGTATACAGAATGTTAGGAATTTAAAACCGTATGTTGTACCGTATCAAAATTTAACACTGTAATTGTTAAGTATAAGTTCAATTTAATTACAAAAATATGTTTAGCAATTAAGTTTAACTTACAGTGGGGTGATGTACTAGGCCGCCCCCAATAATAATAGGTAGAAGTATCCGTAACGTTTAAGTTGGTCCGATAGGTAAGGGTCAGTCGGGGTAAGCGTGCGAGAGAGTGCGGCACGTGATAAAAACGCGTGTCGGTTGTTCTAGAACCCAGTTAATTTGTGAACCTTGCGTTGCAAATAAATTATACATTAATCCGTAAGAGTGTGGCAGTGATAGTTGATGCTAATGATGATCAGTTGGATTGTACTTTACAGATAAGTTATAGTAGTAGTATTGTTTCTTTGTTTGTTTTTTTACATGGCGACGCCGCTGGCCACATCGTAGAGGCAAATCACTTTAAGAAGAACCCAACGTCATCATGCACACAAAGCAAAAATTGGTTAGGAACAGTTCATTATATGTAATTAGGGATGGCAGTATTCAGGTTTTAGTGGCGTAGAGTTTTATGATCAACCAATCGGAAATTACCTTGTAAAAGTTTTAGATTTCATTACTATTTATTTTTACTTGATACACATACGGACAGTTTTAAACCGCCATCTAACTAATATAAAATATCTTTTATATAACAATTAACATTAATAAAACAATAAGTTACTCAACAGATGTGTTTGCAGAACACTAGAATGAGATAGAAACCACTTAAGTAGGCCATGGTATTTAATCATTTCCTTTATCGGATTTTACAAAATAACCTTGCTATAGCAGTATTTTTTAGGGATATTGATGCACACAACTTATATGGCGATATTATATTAAAAATTTTAAATTATAATTTAATTGGTTATGTTTATTTTGTTACTATTTAACGCCATATATCTCCCGTTTATACTGTAATAACTCAACTACGCCACTGTTATTACATTTCTGCGCAATCTGGCATATGACGTTGGGTTCTTCTTAAAGTGATTTGCCTCTAGTTACGGTGCGTGCTGCATTTTTTCTATTTAGCTGTGTTTGTTTTCTTTATTTTGTGACATTGGTTACAATTCATTAAACTACATAAATCCATCTACGAGTTATTATTACATATCCACAGGTTGTAACAGGTAAAAACTTAAAGGATCACGAAAATACCACATGAGAGGGGTTGCCGCTAGCCTGGGCCAACATCTGCAAGAACAACCACTCGTTTCCGCACCTCCTGGAATGTCTGAGCTTTCGGAGGGAGCTGGTTCATACATAACCTATAAATATGTAAACATTCGGAACTTCATGAAGCTTATTTTGGTAAAAAGATTTATTACTTGAACTTTCATTTCATGTGCATTTGCTACATGACATTATTACAGTTATGATCACTGTTTGATTTACTCTCGCATTAAGTTAAATTTTGAGTTTTTAAACAGAGGTTATTTATTTTGATTTCTCTATAGAAAGTTTCTCGTGTATATTTATTAAATATATGAATTATATCATGTTAAAATATATAGCGATGTCTACAATGTTAATGACACAAGTGTATATCTTATACACGCCTTTGGAATTGTAATAACTGAGTATTAATATACATATTTAGTCAAATTTCTCTTATCGTGTTTTAACTTTTTTACAGTTCCTTAGTATAATTTCCGTTAAGCTAGCCAAGCAAAGCAAAGTAAAGAAAAGAAAGGTAAGTTAATAATTTTAAATTTTCCATTGCTGTACCGTTGTCACAGCATTCCAAAGAGAGGGTATCACAGCAAGATACAGGTTCGAGTCCTGTCCAAGACCTTATATTTTCCATCTCTTAATTACTAGCTCGATTTGAAATGATCATTTGGACTTTACATAAAAGTCTAAATTATTATTTCATCTTGTTAACTGTAATACGTTAGTATTTATCAAATAACCTTGTGCAAATAAATACCTAATATATATATATATATATATATATATATATATATATATATATATATATATATATATATATAGACATACATTGCTGTGGCTACACCTCGCGTTGGTAGTCGCTTATTTTGCTGTGATAGGCCTAATACTTGAGGAAGTTCAAATTAATGCTATGACTTAGGTACAGCAAATTCTATTAATGAGGATGCAAATATGAAATTATGAAATTACTATCTTACCGTGTTCTTTTCCTTACCTGTTCAGGTCAATGGAAATTATGCTGTCGAATTTACGAAAATGAAACAGAACACAGAAATCTCGAAAAATATATTCATTCAAAAACATTTTTCTTTATACACATTATCTAAAGAATCTCTTACATTCAATAAATCTAAATAGTGCTTTAAAACAGTTGGCAGCTTAAGCTTAGACATTACAATTTGAATTAGGGCCGCTATACTTGCGGCCACGTCCCCAATGCTCCACCCGGAGGTACTACATTGGGTTTAAACGCGAAAATAATCGTGCTTCTGATTAATTCTGACTTCATAGTTAATCCACCCTAAATAAAAAACTAAATAAAAATTAACACCCCTAAAAATCTAACAAACCTAACAAGCTCTAACAATCTAACAAACATAAAAATCTGACCAACTGAAATAAAACTAAAAACAGGGTTGTAAATAATGGTATCCCAAGCGCTGACTTTGGAGTGTACCCGATCAACAAGACACAAGCAAAAATAAGAGGGGGAGGGATCCGTAATACCGGATAGCAGACGCCGGCTCTGCTTACCAGTGCGACCTGAAGGGTCGTCTTAAAACTATCCAAAGCTAGCTAACTAATTTAAATTCATCCCTAGCTTTCCTTATCATTCCCTAACTGATTTATATTATGATTACAATCTTCACTATTCTACTCTTCCTTCCCAAATATATACTGCAACCAATATGGCGACAGAACGTCAA
Organism: Platerodrilus igneus; assembly: GCA_036346225.1. Classification (NCBI taxonomy): domain Eukaryota; kingdom Metazoa; phylum Arthropoda; class Insecta; order Coleoptera; family Lycidae; genus Platerodrilus; species Platerodrilus igneus. Next base: position 10,876,627 of record JARFIW010001700.1, on the reverse strand, counting down.
ACAAAATAAATATGCCACAAAATGCTACAATGCATGCTAATAAATAAATAAATAAATATAAAGTGTAAATATAAAATATAAATAAATATATAAATAAATGTCTAATAAGCATTAAGCATATAGCAGTGCACAAAAAGCAAAAGCATCACCCTATTTATCAGGTGCACTCACAAGCATTATGTCGGCTAGCGCCATTACACACAAAACGTGCTTGTTAAATTATTTCAAAACTACTAATTAATGTAAATCAAAGCTTGTGCGAGTACAGCCGCCACAATTTAAGTCTTACCTCCATGATAAAATTCTCCAGCATCCGAAGATCTGGTCGTCTGCTTACATCTAACTGTAACTTACTTAAGGGTAAGATGGGGTGCACTGCTAAAGTCCTGGTGGGTATGCACTAAATGTTCTTGGGGATCACAATCACTATCACTATCACTTCACTTTCAAGTCCTGGGGGGATGCGCGGTTTCACTCTATTTTATTATCTTTGTGTTATTTTATTGATTTAATTTAATGAGGGTTTCTGATTTATTTGATATTGTTTATTTGTTATTATTTATTCCCGATTTCCCGATTTTCCGCACATAATTATGAAAATAGGCAGTGATTGTATTAATGGTGTGGGGGTTTCTCGTGCATATTGGACATTTGGGTATAATTATCATGTTATTTTATTATTATTATTTTTTTTTGTTTTTTTTTTCTTTAATATCAGGTTTTGGTTATATCTATGCTCGTATCCTTACTCACGCCAAGTCAATCTAAAATTTTCCAATCCTCCCACGGACCCCACCGAATTTTACACGCGGTTATCATTGTCTAATCTCGCGACCCTTCCCGCGAATTCTTTTAAGACTGTCCAGAACGCCTTCTGGTTAAGCACTTCCCCGACTTCCTCTAGGATCCTTGGCCATGCCAGACCTAAGATAGCTAGTTTGCTATCAGCCAACCCACGATTTCCCGCCTCAAGCGGGCAGTCGAAGAGCACGTGCTCTGCGCTTTCCGCGCCCTCACCGCATTCGCAGCGGTCGCTGTTGGTTAGCCCGAACCTTTGTAAATACGCCTTCAGGGCGCCGTGCCCTGTTATCAACTGCACCATTTTGTGATCGAGCTTAACCTCGATCCTACCTCTAGCTTCTATGCTCGGTATGAATTTGTGGGTCAACCTGCCCGTGACAGCGTTGTTCCACCTTTCTTCCCATTGTTGAATTGATTTTTCGCGTAGCTTTCTTTTAATCAAAGACTTCGGTATTGACGAATGTGATATTCGAAAGTCTCCCGTCGCGGCTTCTTTAGCTAATTCATCAGCCCTATCGTTTCCTACGTTACCATTGTGCGACCTGACCCAACAGAACTTTAAACGTCGAAACTCGAGCGCCGTACTAGCTATCATCCAGACGTCCGCTTGGAAGTCTGTCGAGGTGTTCGTGTTTGTTAAAGCCGTCAGCGCCGATTTACTATCACTGATTATATAATACTCGTCTCTGCCCGTATGGTTTATTACGTAATCGATAGCCTCTCATATGGCTACCAATTCGCACTGGAAGGTAGTGCACCAGTTAGCGAGTTTGGTTTGAAACCGAAACACCTCCCTTTCCTGCTTATACACGACAAACGCCGCGCCTGCTTGCCCATCGTCCCTCTCACTCTGTGATTTCAAATCTCATGCAGCTTCCGCAACCTTAAAGGTCGATGCAAGCTGTGCCGAAGTATTTCTTATACTTCGTCGTGCAATTACCCTTTTTATAACATCGAGAAAAAAGTAAGGAGCAAAGTGACGGAGATAGCTGAGGCTGTATGGATATTGAACGAAAGGGTGCGAAACATCTTACACAAAGAGTTAGAGATGCGAAAATTCTGCGCAAGATGGGTGCCGCATTTGCTGAATGCCGATCAAAAGCAAATGCGAAAACGAGTTTTGCAACAATGTTTGGCCCGGTTCAATAAGGATCCGAGCAATTTTGTGCGGCGATTTATTACTATGGATGAGACATGGGTCCACCATTACACGCCAGAAACAAAACAGCAGTCGAAGCAGTGGGTGGAAGCCGGTTGTTCAGCGCCAAAAAAAGCGAAGTCAATCGCATCTGCCGAAAAGGTGATGCCCAGCGTGTTTTGGGATGCGAAATGGATCCTGTTAATAGAGAACCCTGAAAAAGGCAGAACAATTACAGGCCAATATTACTCCACTCTTCTTGACCAGCTGGATGCCAAAATTTGCGAGATCTTTCACCAAAACAACACACCTGCACACAAGAGTGCGTTGGCGATGTGAAAATTGACGGATTTGGGGTACGACTTGCTCGGCCATCTCCCCTATTTCCCTGATTTGGCGCCCTCAAACTTCTATCTGTTCCCAAACTTGAAGGAATTTGTTTCTGGGAAGCGCTTCATGTCCAATGAAGAAGTTGAGAGGGCCGTAGACGAATATTTTCACAGCCTTCTAGACTCTCACTTCCGGGAAGGAATACTGATGTTGGAGACACGCTAGACTAAGTGTGTTGAAGTTAAGGGGGATTATGTCGAAAAATAAAATAATTTTTTACTGAAAATTGCAGTCTTTCATTGCAGATCTAGAACTTTTCACCCTACCCTCGTATACTATGTTTACAGAATCAAAACATTTAACTATTTTGTTTATTGGTTAATTAATGTTTACGATTTGTGTTGTTTTTACAAATATTTTTGTACTGTTCCTACTTTGTTAAAACCTTATTGGTTTGAAGAAGGACGTTTACGTTAGTGCAAATCCAATCCTGTGTCGTGTTCATTACGTCGATTAACGAAATAACTTTCCAAATTCATCGATTTCATATCCGGTGCGCTTCAACTGTTAAGACGTATTCGCTACACGCTCTTAAATTGTTCACAAATTTTACAAATTAACTACAGTTGTATATTAGACATATAAATCTGTATACTCTACGTGAAATTCTTAAAATTTGTTACTTATAAATCCTAGTGTTCGCTTTGTTAATGGTAACATAACTCTAACATATGTATATTAAACGAAATTCTGTTTAATATTAATTATGACTGTTATAATCTATTTATATAGATTTGCATTTTAGTGATAGACCATAGAATTTGTATAAATTTACGCGTGCTTATATTGTCTGGCGCCCTGCATTGCCCCCTGTGATGGACACAGCTCGCGTTACCAAGACTCCACGGGACGTTTGTTTAGCACAGCATCCCGCAGAAATACGGATGGTCATTTGTTTACCTGCCGTACATTCCGATACTATAAATAATGTTGTATTGATTCTCCTGTTCGTGGTTGAAATTCTTCTTAGTGCTACACGGTCATTTATTTGATTTGTGTACTTGTTCTGGAGACCATTGTGTTTGTAGCTACATTGCAATAATGTTATATTATCCTATCTTATTACATAGCCGGTTAGTTTATTGAATTATACCCTTTATTATGGTTGTTTATGACAGCGATTGGGCACTTTGTGTTTGTTCTATAATACTTTATATGTCGTTAGTAACTTTATATTCACATCAGCAAATTGAAATATATCTCTATTAATACCAGTTAACCTTATAAGAATTTATTATTAATCTTAAGGGATTTGATATATAAAAATGATATCAACATTGAAATGCTACACATATCTTTTATAGGCAAAGCATACTTTACTCGATTTACATCCATAATACAATTAGCTGCATTTTGTATATCTGCCATTTTGTTACCTCAATCACTGTTACTTAGCATTGTTGAAACTTTTTTCAACGTTTTTCAAACGATTGTAAACGTCCTTGATCAATATTAAAATCTTTTACAACAGTTATAAAATTATGTTTCGAAACATCCCCATTCCAACAATTTCAACACATTTCTTTAAATTTCGCATATGGCACGTCGTCGCATACATGGTTAGAAAACGTATGCCTAAGTTTTGTATCGTCCTGCTTCCACAATGCAATCACATTAGCATTCGATCTAAGTCCATGTTTTTACGCACGTGCATAGGTTTGCATAGGTAGAAACAATCACGATAGAAAACTAGCAGCCAAAAGTAGCGGCCGATTCTAAAAGCAGTGATTGTGAACCAGCCACACTCTACAGTACAGTATACTCTAATGTATAAAGACATAACTTTTAACTACGATAGCTATTGAGAAGCGCCTAATTATTGTAGTTATAGTGAAATTCTGCCAATTCAACATGATGTCGCTAAAGACACGCTAAATGATGATTCGTAGGGCCACTCATAAATTGCTAGTCGAGAATATAGCTTGCAATGTACGCATTTCAACCAAGCAAAATAATGTTCCAAATGGTTCACAGTATCCATAAATAATAGAGCAGCCAAATGCTGAGGCGTAGGGATATCAAAAATATGCCGAGGATGTAGCTTGCGTTAAGCGAATTTTAACCAACTAAAATAATGTTCCAAATGGTACACAGTATCCATAAGTAATAGATCAGCCAAATGCTGAGGCGAAGGCATACCGAATAATGGGGCGATGTTGTAGCATGGATTGTGCAAATTTCAACCAAGTAAAATAATGTCCCAAATGGTTCACAGTATCCATAAATAATAGAGCAGCCAAATGCTGAGGCGTAGGGATACCGAAATATGGCCCGAGGATGTAGCTTGAATTGTGCGAATTTCAACCGAGTAATGTAATGTTCCAAATGGTTCACAGTAGCCTTAAATAATAGAGCAGTCAAATGCTGAGGCGTAGGGATACCGAAAAATATCCTGAGGATGTAGCCTGCTCGGGATATTTTTCGGGATACCAAAAAATATCCCCAGCAAGCTACATCCTCGAGATATTTTTCAATATCCCTACGCCTCAGCATTTAGCTGCTCTATTATTTATGGATACTGTGAACCATTTGGAATATTATTATCCTTGGTTGAAATTCGCACAATGCAAGCTACATCCTCGGGCAATTTTTCAGTATCCCTACGCCTCAGCATTTGGCTGATCTATTATTTATGGATACTGTGAACCATTTGGAACATTATTTTACTTGGTTAAAATTCGCACAATGCAAGCTACATCATGGGCCATTTTCCTGTATCCTTACGCCTCAGCCTTTGGCTGCTCTATTATTTATGGATACTGTGAACCATCGGAACATTAACTTCCTTGGTTGAAATTCGCACAATGTAAGCTACATCCTCGGGCCATTTTTCAGTATCCCTACGCCTCAGAATTTGGCTGATCTATTACTTACGGATACTGTGTACCATTTGGAACATTATTTTACTTGGTTGAAACTCGCACAACGCAAGCTACATCCTCGGAATATTTTTGGTGTCCCTACGCCTCAGAATTTGGTTGCTCCATTATTTATGGATACTGTGAACCATTGGAACATTATCTTCCTTGGTTGAAATTTGCACAATGCAAGTTACATCCTGGGGCCATTTTTCGGTATCCCTACCCCTCAGGATTTGGCTGCTCTACTATTTATGGATACTGTGAACCATTTGGAACATTATTTTGCTTGGTTGAAATTCGCACAATGCAAGCTACATCATCGGGCCATTTTCCTGTATCCCTACCCCTCAGTATTTGGCTGCTCTATTATTTATGATTACTGTGAACCATTGGAACATCATCTTCCTTGGTTGAAATTTGCACAATGCAAGCTACATCTTCGGGCCATTTTTCGGTATCCCTACGCCTCAGCATTTGGCTGATCTATTATTTATGAATACTGTGAACCATTGGAACATTATCTTCGTTGGTTGAAATTCGCACAATGCAAGCTACATCATTGGGCCATTTTCCTGTATCCCTACGCCTTAGTATTTGGCTGTTCTATTATTTATAATTACTGTAAACCACTGGAACATCATCTTCCTTGGCTGAAATTTGCACAATGCAAGCTACATCTTCGGGCCATTTTTCGTTATCCTATGCCTCAGCATTTGGCTGACCTATTATTTATGGATACTGTGTACCATTTGGAACACTATTTTACGTGGTTAAAATTCGCAAAACGCAAGTTACATAATCGGGATATTACTCGCTATCCCTACGCCTCAGCATTTGGCTGGTCTATTATTAATGGATACTGTGAACCATTTGGAACATTATTTTGATTGGTTGAAATTCGCACAATGTAAGCTACATCATGGGCCATTTTCCTGTATCCTTACGCCTCAGCCTTTGGCTGCTCTATTATTTATGGATACTGTGAACCATCGAAACATCAACTTCCTTGGTTGAAATTCGCACAATGTAACCTACATCCTCGGGCCATTTTTCGGTATCCCTACGCCTCAGCATTTGGCTGATCTATTACTTACGGATACTGTGTACCATCTGGAACATTATTTTACTTGGTTGAAATTCGCACAACGCAAACTACATCCTCGGGATGTTTTAGGTGTCCCTACACCTCAGCATTTGGCTGATCTATTATTTATGGATACTGTGAACCATTGGAACATTATCTTCCTTGGTTGAAATTCGCACAATGCAAGCTACATCCTGGGGCCATTTTTCGGTATCCCTACCCCTCAAGATTTGGCTGCTTTATTATTTATGGATACTGTGAACCATTTGGAACATTATTTTGCTTGGTTGAAATTTGCACAATGCAAGTTACATAATTGGGATATTTCTCGGTATCCCTACGCCTCAGCATTTGGCTGGTCTATTATTTATAATTACTGTAAACCATTGGAACATTATCTTCCTTGGTTGAAATTTGCACAATGCAAGCTACATCTTCGGGCCATTTTTCGGTATCCCTACGCCTCAGCATTTGGCTGATCTATTATTTATGGATACTGTGTACCATTTGGAACATTATTTTGCTTGGTTGAAATTCGCACAACGCAAGTTACATAATCGGGATATTTCTCGGTATCCCTACGCCTCAGCATTTGGCTGGTCTATCATTTATGGATACTGTACACCATTTAGAACATTATTTTGCTTGGTTGAAATGCGCACAATGCAAGCTACATCCTGGGACCATTATTCGGTATCCCTACGCCTCAGCATTTGGCTGAACTATTACTTATGGATACTGTGTACCATTTGAAACATTATTTTGTTTGGTTGAAATTCGCTTAACGCAAGTTACATCCTCGGAATATTTTTAGTATCCCTACGCCTTAGCATTTGACTGCTCTATCATTTATGGATGCTGTGAACTATTTGAAACATTATTTTGCTTGGTCGAAATGCGCACAATGGAAACTACATTCTTGACTAGCAATTTACGAGTGCCCCTACGAATCATCATTTAGCGTGTCTTTAGGGGCATCATGTTGTATTGGCAGAACTTAACTATAACTACAATAATTAGGCGCGCCTCAATTGCTATCGTAGTTAAAAGTTATGTCTTTGTACATTAGAGTATACTATACTATAGAGTGTGGCTGGTTCACAATCACTGCTTTAAGAATCGGCCGCTACTTTCGGCTGCTAGTTTTACTATCGTAAACAATCTATGCTTTTATGTCTCCCAAACGAGAAAAACTGGGTGAACTTACTTTGTTCCTTTATAGATATGTCAACAAATACCATAACTGATTCTTTTGTAGGATCCTTAAGTCCAATTACGTCAACACAATTCTTAAACTCTTTGTGATTCATATCTCGGTTGATAAATATTTTTTTGAAAATATACAGATATTTGTATTCCAAGTCCGATTTTGTGTAGAATCAAAGATATTAGAGCACTTATTTTACCGCAGCTGGATGCTCCCACGAAAGCAACCTTTGTATTGGATAGAAACAAAGGATCGATGTTTACCAATTTCTATTACACCAGTATTGGAAGATATACCAAAAGCTCTGTATAGGCAGTTTAACTTCTTGCTTCACAGTATCTTTTACATAAAAAGCTTTTTGAGATAAAGTTGATTTAGATGTCTGTGAGTGTTCTTCTTGGTATACTGTACTTTTTACTAGGAGACCGGGTGTAATCCGCACCCTAATAGAGTTTACTTATTGTTTTCGCTAAAGATTCTTTAGAGTACATCTAGTAAGTATTTAGTTATGACAATCCCAAATTGAAAGGCATGCGCCTTATACAGGGTGGTTCACAACTTCATAAAAATATTTTAACTGATGCTTAAGAAAAGGACGTTGATTCATATTTACGAAAAAAAATTTTTTTTTTTAAAACTAAAAACCCAAAATTTGAAATGATGTTTTTAAAAAAGAATGTACATGTAAATGTATTGTTGAAAGGCGACATACCACATTAAGTAAGGAGGCGACCCATTACAGTTTCTATCGGTTGTGATTCACGCAGTGTTCTTAACTTTGTAGAAATAACCGATGCTTGAGCTTGGGGATAGTGTTAAGTAAAAAGGCTTTAAAAAACAAAACTAATGTTTACAGCAATGTGTTTACTGTACTTCGAAATTAAGGTAGCAACTCACCAAGTTATACTGCTTATAGAAGGTGTTCAAAATACCCTCCATTTTGTTGAATGCACAAACATGCTCTTCCGAGCCAGTTTTGCAAAATACTTTGATAGACATTTGCTTTATAGTTTCGTATTACTTCTACTGAATCACTAATGCGTCGGCGTAACTGCTCCACAGTATCAATGTTCACATTAACGGCACACACAATATTTTTTATGGAATCCCACAGAAATAAGTCTATTGGATTGAGATCGGGCGTTCGTGCTGACCACGGCACTGGCCCTCCTCTACCTATCCATCGTTGATCAAACTCCCAATTTAAAGCTGCCGTACGCGTACAGCGTAATGGGGAGAATCGCCGTTAAGTAAAATCCACTTGTGGCGACAAACCTGAAGAGGAAAGTCATCCGACAAATCTTCCAAATCATTTTGTAAAAAGTTTAAATAGCCTGCACCATCCAAACGATGTTGTAAATAAACTGGTGCTAACAATCTATTACCTATCATTCCAGCCCAAACATTAACAGAAAATTGATGTTGGAAATGAGCCTGCCTTGTTACATGTGCATTTTCAATAGACCAATAATGGGTGTTATGTCTATTAAATACAGCATTTCTTGTACATAAAGTGTTATGTGCAAAATTAGGGTTAATGTCGTTTTGATTCACCAACCATTCACAAAACTGAACTCTTCGCGGATGGTATCCAGGTGATCAGCACTGCACACGGCGATAATGAAATGGTTGCAGTCTTTCGTCGTTCAATGTTTTCCACACTATTGGTTGAGAAATATCAGTCATCGCAGCAATCTGACGTGTACTAAGATTGGGTTGGTTCGCAACCAAATTTAGTACTTCAACTTCGACGTTTTCAGCGTAATGGGGTCGAACTCTACTGCCTCCCAATCCACAACGTGGACGCATATTACCCGTTTCTCTACCACGTTGCACAGTGTTTATAAACATTTGAATATTTGGAAGTCGCCGTCGAGCAAAACGTACTCTGTACATCTCGAGTGCGGCTGCAGCATGTTGCTCGGCTTCACCACACTTTAAGACGGCATTCATTAACTTCACATTAGTAAAGTCATTCATACTTATAAATTAAGAAATATGCAGAAATTATTGAATATTAATTATGAGATTATAAAGCAAGGTGTTGATTTTAATAACGTTTGTTGTAAGCAACTGCTTCTAACAAACTAAAAACATAATACATAATGCATGAGCAATTAAGTCGTTGTACCACAATGCGCAGAATAATATTACACTCTTTGTTACTAATACTAACCAACATCGTAAATTTCTTGAAAAGATGACATGTTTATGTTTTAGGTAAGCTTGTTTAGGATAGGGATTACGATTTAAAGTTTATAACCCCTGTGCAAGGCAGTTATTTTTTAATTATAGGCTGTTCAATGCCACCAACCCTTTCAATGTTTACCGAGCGTAGCCTAAGGTCATCAGTCACTTAGGAATTCGCACTATTTGCAGAAATCCTACTCTGTGCCCCTATTATTACCCTCAGTTAACGGATTCCTATACAGTTGAGAAAACCCTAAATCACAACTTCGTAAGATACAATGAACTACTGACAGAAACTATAGTGTGTCGCCTCTCTACAATACATTTACATCTACCTCAGTTCAAATTATGGGTTTTTAGTTTTTAAGAAAAAAATTTTTCTTTGCGTAAATATGAATCTACGTCCCTTTCTTAAGCACCAGTTAAAATATTTCTATGAAGTTGTAAATCACCCTGTATACTAGTCCACATTGAACTATTTTAGACCATTGTGGGCTATTGCGGGTCATTTTGTGCCACTGTAGGCCGTTATGGACCATTTTGGGCCATTGTGGTTAATTTTGAGCCATTTAGAGCCATTGTGGGACATTTCTTTCCATTATAGGACATTGTGGGTCATTGTGCGCCATTTTGGGCCATTGTGGACCCTTGTGACTCATTATGGACAATTTCTGGTTATTGTAGGCTATATTGGGCCAGTTCGGGCTACATCGAGCCGTAGTGGGACATGCCGTAGTTAAAAGAAGAAAAAGACGGTAATACTAAAACAACATTTTTTATGAAACTTTATTCAAAAACAATATAGATACGATTAGTTGTGAATAACTCTATTAACGACATTCGTAAAGGAGTTATACTCAAACATAACGTCATGAATAATTAAAGCATATGCCTTCGCTATCTGTTCAAAATTTCTTGATGCTCCCAATTTCATTCTCACGTCCACTGTTGCATCTTAGACATTTTCATATTGGCAACGGCAGTCGGTCACAAATTCGGGTGAATCCTTGAACATGCTATAATCCAGTAAACGTTTATTGGAATCTTGTCCGGATAGTAATTTTCCATGAAGGTTGTATGAGAGAGGTATGCAGGTAAGTATTCATTTTGTTCTAAATACAGGTTCATCCGACTTTAAGGGAATATCTGTTGGTTCAAAAAAACTTTAACATTTTTTATACAGGTTGATTGCGACGATTTCCCTCGGTTTAAGGAGGTGATTCTTGATATTATTTTGAACAAAGAATGTAAATAAAATAATCGGATAACATTCATAATTAAAGAGTTACAGCAATTTGAAAAAGCAAAACAAAACCTTTTATTTAAGGATTTCACTAACAAAAATGGAAGAAAACAAACAATTGTTTCATTTTGTAACATTCTCTTCCATGTAAGTGGATTTAAAAGGATTTAAAGCTAGTGTTCAAAATTTTCTCCCTGCATTTGAAGGCAAAGATTCGCACGGGAGTGAACAGGTCGCGTAGCATTTCGTAACTTCACATGCCCGTTCCTTATTGACGTTGCGGCATCGAGAACGCGTTGAATCACAAAGGTTTCCCCCGGCTTATGGAAGTGATTCTTGGTATTATTTGAACATAAAATAAAAATAAAATAATGGGATCACATTCATAATTTAAGAGTTACATCATTTTTCGAAACATGCCATGGTGTATGGAGCACTAGTGTTTATTTAGGAAACACAATCAATCAGTTTAGTAGTAGACAAGTGAAACGAGTGAGTGGTACGTTCCCATAACGACAGGCACGTTGTTGATACTGTACTTACTGTTTACTGTTGATATCTCCTGTGTACTTTGTAATGCCATACATCTCAAGAGTTTAAAGAGATGGTGTTCATTTTGGGCTTCTGTGATGGTGATGCGAAAGCTGCAAGTACAAGTACAAGACGCCTAGCTACCCTATTCAACGGTTCACAGTCGAAAGTATGGAGAGAATTCTTCATGTGAACGGGCTGTATCATTTCCATGTGCAAAAAGTGCAGCATTTAGAACCACATGATCTTGTCAATCGCTTGCAATTTTGTAACTGGTTAAATAAAAATCAGTAGCTTTATCGCTTAATAATGTTCAGTGATGAGGCATGCTTTACAAGAGGTGGAATCAACAACGTGCATAACATGCACGTCTGGGCAGACGAAAATCCCCATGCTACGGTAGAAAGTTATTTTCAACACAGGTTCAGTGTCAATGTCTGGCGTGGTGTTGTGTGTGACCAGATACTGGAGCAGTTCATTCTCCCAGAAAATTTAAATGGTGCGATGTACGTTAACTTTTTACAAGAAGAGTTACCGCAGCTTCTCGAAGATGTTCCCCTCAATAAAAGACGCCAAGTGTACGTCCAACATGACGGGGCGCTTGCACACTTCTACCACATGGTAACAGCTTACATGAATCAGCAATTCCCACATCGATGGATAGGTCACGAGGGGGCCTATCAACTGGCCTGCCAAACCACCAGATTTAACACCCCTAGATTACTGTATCTGGAGGTGGATGAAAGACCTTGTGTACCATTAGGGCGCAAACATAAAAGAGTTGATTCAATGTTACAAAACTGCAAACGATTGACAAGATCATGTGGTTCTAAATATTGCACTTTTTGCAAATGAAAAGGATATAACCTTTTTTCATGAAGAATTCTCCATACCTTCGACTGTGAAATGTTGAATCGGGTAGCTAGTCGTCTTGTACTTGTACCTGCACTGCGCTCTACTGAATTAAGAATGTTTTCCTCTTCTTGCACGTCACGATTTCTTTCGCAGTAAATACGAACACTGGGAAGAGTACCAGTTTGTAGCAATGTTCGATATGTTCCACTAAATGTTTTGGAACTCGGAATCGTACGACTAAGATACCGACGGCGATATTCAGCAATAGCAGCTTTTGCATTACCATCACAGAAGCCCAAAATAAACACTATCTCTCTAAACTCCTAAGATGTATGGCATTGCAATGTACACAGGAGATAATAACAGTAAACAGTGAGTGCAGTATCAACAACGTACCACTCATTCGTTTCACTTGTCTACCGCTAAACTCTTCGATCGTGTGTCCTGAGTAAACACTAGCGCTCCATACACCATGGCATGTTTCGAAAAACTGATGTAACTTTTCAATTATGAATGCCATCCCATTATTTTATTTTCATTTTATGTTCAAATAATACCAGGAATCACCTCCATAAGCCGGGGAAATCCTTGTGGTTCAACGCGTTCTCGATGCCGCGACGTTAATAAGGAACGAGCATGTGAAGTTACGAAATACTACGCGCGTGGTTCACTCCCGTGCGAATTTTTGCCTTCAAATGCAGGATGGAAATTTTAAACACTTGCTTTAAATCCATTTAAATCCACTTACATGCAAGAGAATGTTACAAAATAAAACAATTGTTTGTTTTCTCCCATTTTTGTTAGTGAAATCCTTAAATAAAATTTTTGTTTTGCTTTTTCAAATTGCTGTAACTCTTTAATGATGAATGTCATCCAATTGTTTTATTTACATTTATTGTTCAAAATAATATCAGAAATAACCTCCATAAGACGGGGAAAAACTCGCGTAATCACCCTGTATATTGTTCGTAAAGCTTGTAGTATTTAATTCTTTCTTATCAAGCTTCCCATTTTTTAGTGCTAATAATATCCACCAAACCTTTTCTGTTTCGTTCGATACCTTAATTCTCCACAAATGTAATTTTGATGGGGGTAGCGATGGTAATTCGTGCAGTTTCCATTTTCTGAATGCTATTGATTGATTGATTGATTTTTTGTTTCTAATAGCAGCGAAGCCTTAGCAAAGTCGCTTGATGTTATATGAGGTACTTTCCATATAATGCTCTGCATGTTGAATATTACAATATTTTCGAATAACTAGTAACAATTTACGTCTGACTTGGATTTGATTAAAATCAATTCTTGTGGCATGTTCACAATAGTTTTCTTATAATCTTCAAAAACCCAAAGGTGGTTTTAAGCGGTATAGCTCAAACATAAACGATCATCTGAATATTGATTCAACCTCCCATCCGCTGTAGATGATGGACTTCGTTTCTTGTGATTCTTCTAGGAACACCAATCCCTTAGTAGTTTGAGTAATCCCAAAAGTGCAAAGCACGTCGGTCATCTGATATTTCCCAACTTGTATTGTATCTCTTCAAACAGGAATTATGGTCCACTTCTAGTAAACTCGTATACTTTGACCACATCTTTTATTGTGTATACCCCCTTAATAAATATGAAGCTTTCGTGGATGTGTGTAATATTGTCACTGCTTTGAATTTCAATTGAAGTTTGATCGTCGTTTTCTGCATTCAATGTAAATGGTAGATATGTATAATAATCTTCAATATAGTTTCATTCATTCTGTAACTATCAAACACATCTAACTTAAGTACATCTTCGTATCGAAGTCGTTCTAGTTTAATGTTGTTCTCATCGTGGGAGTCTAAGCTGCGCTTATTTGTTTCAACCATTTTTTACAACTTTCAGTTCTAAGAATTGTTGACAACGTATGTTCTCAGCTTTTAGCCTCTTGATGTCTTGGCTCATTGGCGGTGTAGTTACCTCTGGTTCTCGAGGTGTATGGTAACATGATTTATACACAAAAGCGATGGGCATTTCATTTGATGCTTTTTAACTCCATTCTAACGCAGCTAAAGGTGTCCGGTGAAATTTTACCTACATGATCAACCTATCTCATTGTATTGAAGTCAATTCGTGACACACTCAATGTGTAATATACGACGTGGTTAGGCTCTTAGTTTCCCCAAAGAATTTTGTGACTGAGATCATGTTCACTTGTTGGTGTGCAATATGTATGACATCTCCAGACAGTTTGCGGTTGGTAAAGCCTAAAATGCTTCAAATTCAGTTTATACGATTCGCTACAAAGTCAATCGGAATACTGCTTCATATAAAACACTTCAGCGTGTTATTTTTAGCACTTAATTTCGAAACCTTATCAATGTTTTCGTTAATGTCTGGAACTACACTGAGCTTTCGCTTAAAGATCTGTATACATTACGTCGAATTCTTTTAATTAATAAGACCCCGCTTCAATTACTATTTTATGTTGGTCTGAATCATCAAAGTATAGAAAATTATTTATACGGCCACGTTTTGTACAGCGTCACAGGTGTACAGCCCCACTAACCCTCAAAGCATGCTCTTCGTCCTGCTTCAATTTAATTAGTGGGTAAATGGATGTCGTCGATATGACTATACCGTACCCAAACACGCTCACATTTTTAACCATTTTCACTGAGAAACTTTAAAACTAAATATCCACAATTGTAGGTGTTATAATTCTGTTCCAGTGCACTGATATAATAAATTTTACAATAACAAAATAACTCTGGACCTATTCTGGCGGTCTCAGATCTTCAAACGGATTGTATTGCACTACCTTATTTTAAACCTTTCGGTACCCAACCCAATGAATGCAATGTACTTTTATAGTAAATGACACCTGATTCGTTGACACCCGGTTTAATCTTTTTCAACTGATCCCTAGGAAAGACACCACGAAAATGAGGAATGGTTGCTGTGCGTTTCACTATATCCACATCGGTCAGAGTTTTTAGAGATAACTTATCTAGTTTTTAATATCTTTGTTTGTAAGGTTTTAAGAATAATGTTGAACTTTTCTTGTATAATTTTAGAAACAGTCAATTTCGCTTTTTTCCCGACTGTCATTGTTTCCATAGGTCTGTTGTGACGTCGTTCTCCTTCATCTGTTTGTCATTTCCCTTTGCATCATTAACTGCTATTGCAATTCCTGCAGCGGCACCTGCTACAGCTCCTAGAGCACTTATCCCAGCAAATATCAGAATCAATGGTAGAAATCCCCTTCTTGTTGTGCGAGCATATTGCACGTGATTTTAATATTTTTTTTCGCTCCAGCACCTTTTGCGATTCTTCTTCTAACATCAATCCCTACATTAAGCAGCTTCTTTAAATTGTCAGATCCTACTCGATCAGTTGCTGATGGTATTTTCTTTAAGAATCAGCCTGTGAAACTTATCTCCTACTTCTTTAATACCATACCCAATTTTCTCTTTGCCTTCAGTGCGTTTGTAACAAACAAAACTGCAGCTTCTCACCAAATTTTGCGTCTTTTTGACGTTACCCCTTCCCAGGTTCCTTCTTCTAAAATTTTATCTGCTCCATGTTTGGCGGAGATCGTTGAAATAGTTTCTGTAAGCAATATTGCGTTCACGACACAAACGATCCAAATCGTTTATTCCAGGATCATCTTGAGCTAAGCGCTTTTCTAATCGAGTCCATAGACTACAGTAAGAATCATTATGAATGCGAACCTTAAATGGTAATATGGCTTTATTATGCAATCCACTACCAGAATGTACAATTATTGATGTGCACACTTCCACTTTCAACAACTAATTGAATAAAAAAGTATAGAAAAGCATCTCTATATATACTTTTTGGCAAATTTTAATATTAAATAGTTTTTGATAAGTTATTAATAAACCTCATTATTAGCCTGTTTCTTAGAATTGCTGAATTGGGCTTGACAAAACTCACACTGGCATGTTTTATAGTCCCCCGAAATGCTGATAGCAATGCAATTACAATGTTCAGGTATACGATATTGTTATATTTTACTTTCCATATTCCACCTTCCACGTTCCATTGTACGAGTCTTGACAGGAAAATGAGCAGCCTATAGGTATACTCTATCTCATTAGTCTACACTGTATGGTCAACACCAAAACAATGTCGGGGTGGGGCGTTTACGTTTAACGTCTGTTATTCTTCGTTTAGCAGAAAGGACAGTTTAAGCCGTCGTCTCCTTATGTCCACGGTGTGGTTTTTTTCGACAGGTCGTAAGACGCCACCGTCATCTGAACTTTCACTTTTACTGGAAGTGAACGTGGAGCTACAACTTCAATAGACGCAACCACATCGAAGAAAGAACGTGTTAATATTAAGTGTGATGCATGCGCGGTAGATGTACGGAGATCGATGTACATATCACATTTACGCATTAATGCACGTAAAGCTGCTACTGGTAGTACAGTTGCTGTGCAGCAATGCAAATCATTCATCCCGCTACCTGGTGAAGAATGAGAAAGGTATTGTCAGCGTGCAAGAGTTCTGATACAACCCAGTGGACCGCTTCGTGCAATTGGTTAGTGACAAGTTAAAGGTCCGTGTACCAGTCAAAACTTAAAAATAGATGTACTGTTGTTGGGATATGTGTATGTAAACTTCCGAAATGTATGCATATCGACATATGACCTTAACCCATGTTAGAATCTGACAGCTCCAAGTTTAAGCTGGGACGCCATGCTCAGGTGTCAAACTGGAGTTGCTGACTGACGTTACCATGCACCTCTTCGTGAAGGCTGGAACCACAGGTGGACCAACCCAGTATAGTGGTAAATATACCAAAGTCGACAATCCGTATATGAATGATTATGAGCCCATCGCTCTATCCACATATTTATCTTATTTCGAAGCTATCAACTTGTATGGGTGGCTATGAGCCACCTCCCCCTAGGAGGGTTTAGATAACTGACTGTTGATAAAATAGCTCACCTGAAAAATAAGATATTAATCGTTCCGGCTATCTCTGAGTACATCCTCGAAGTGTACCTACACTACCCAAAGAGCTAGATGATAAACACACGTAATGATTTAACTTTCTGTCTCAGAAGAAGCACCCCGCCACTCAGCAAGTCTAGGACCCTGAAACTACTCGCCACAAAAGAAGATAAAACAAAATACATCATTCATTACCAAAACCTCCAACAGTGTGCGGAATAGGTTAGTGCTAACGGTCATTCACAGAGTCCTCGCGTTTGACCAGTTTCCATGGCTAAAGTTCTATATAGACCTTAACACTGAATTAATAACTCGTGTGGTAAGTTCGTTTAATAAAGACTTTTTTAAATTATTGAACTTTGTGTGAACCCGAAAACAACAAGATGTGCACAAGTAGCTTAATAGCACGCCCACACTTTCACAGTTGTACTGTAGGTAATAACTGAAAATTTGGTCATTATACAGATGAACCGCATTGAACTTTTGTAGCAAACCGATTTATGTAAGCTTTTCCAATATTAAATTTGTCCAGAACTTTATGTATAAGTTTCACTCTGTCTAAACTTTCACTTATGTATACGTACACAGATTCATTAATGTATAGTGTTGAAACTGAGGATTTTTTATAGTGACATTAGTGCTAATTTGGACAACTGTGAAACTAGGGATTACGCCGCAGACAATAAGTTTAGTATCCCCCTTGTTAACAAACAGGTACCCGGCACCCGGTAAATTTAAAGATGAGTTTTGCGACTCGCTAGTGCTAGAATTTGTCGGGACCAGAGCTAGAAGGTACTGTAAAATTAGTAAAAACGGTATAATCAACAAAGTTAAAGGTATATTAAAAAGAGCGTCGTAAATAATATAAGAGTCGATAGTTTTAAGAGTATTATTCAGAACAATATTAATACGGCACCCCTAAATAATGATATCTATACGCAGCAAGAAAAACTTATTAATAAAATTATTACGTCTAGGGCTGATGATTAGCGTTTTCTCATCCTTGTATCTACCAATAAGTATAAATGGAGGTATAAAAATATTGGTAGATTCTAGTTTTAAGTTGTTTTAGATTATGTTTTCTTCATATTTAGTTGATAGTAGTTTTAAGATTTTGCAGCTTCTTTTTCTGATCCTTCAATTCAAACCATTCCAAAGAGACACGTGTTACATCCATGTAGTGTTTTCCGGACAACTACATTGTTGAACACAAAATGTTGTAGCAAACAACACACTTTCAATTTAACGATAATAATATTTCTTTTGTTCTAGGATTTTCTTTAATCCCAATCAGTGTATAAGAGAAGTAGGTATAAGACAATCGCTCACGCAATTATCTAGAAGATTGGATATCCCCGATTCAAGATATCACAGAAGGCGATAGTACAAAACTTGTATATTTAATAAATTTATAATATTTTCTTTATGAAGTTGTTATATCTATTTGTAACTAATTATTATTACAATTGTCGAAGATGTTCATGACACATTTAATAAATTTAAAACCTATATAGCGTTTTTATTGTTAGGTGGTACTACATTAAAAAACTAAATGGTTGGGTAGTCGAAAGATGGCGTAATTAAAAAATGGAGTATTTGAGATTGAGAACGGCAATATCGGCAAGGGATTTTTACAAGGTGGCGTGAACGAACATCATGATTGTGGCAGATTATCTTGGGATATCTTCTTAAACCGACCACTGGCAGTTAGTGAGTGAAATGTAGTGAAGTTACCTGTTAATTTTTATCTTCTTTCTCTTAATACTTTACAGATGTTCCGTGTTCTAATGTTGTAGGTCAACAACAAACATCACTGCGTATTTGAAAAAAATAGGCTATGACTCTAACAGAACCTTAACGGACTTGAGAAATGATTAATACACAGCATTTGCCGCCCAGAAATGGCCGTAGTACAAAAAACTCGTAATTAGCTTTATCTATTTTATATATCTAGATTACTCAAAGTGAGCTCGATTTATTCATCAAGTTGTTTATTTCTTTGTGTTGAAAATTTGCGTAATATTATTACGCCCTCTTTACGGTAACGCAAGGAATTAAAGTGCGTTTACCTGTAACTGTCATTTACCCATAAATTCAATAATATTTAATTAAACATGGCTGTTGCAATTTTAAGTTGTGGTAAATTTATTTGGAAGACGTTAACGCGATATCCTTAGTAAATTTGTCAATATTAAATGAAATCTGAAAAATAGAATGACTTTTTCAAATTAGATTCCATATGGAGGTTGCTGGATATCCGTTACAAATGTGTCTGTTTACCTAGTTTTTAAATAAATTCTAATAAAATTCAGCTTAAACTTTAGCTCTATTAACACTAAATAATTTCAATACAAATACAAATATACTTTACTTAAAAGTAAAACCTAAATTCCGTAACCTCACCCTGGCCAGGTATTGCTAAAAGAGTCCTAATAAACTTAAAATCTAAATCACAATAATTCTACATCACTGTTTTCACTGTTCCCAGTTATTCACGAATGCATTACCGTTATATCATTTTAGTATCCATTCAAAATACTATTTCTTTTATGTTTTAGCCAACATTGACATTCTACCTTTACAAGTTACATCTTGGTCCAGTACTGCCTATTTTTGACGTAAAGGCTAATGACTATTCTCGTACATCCGTTACAGTCCTGTTAAGGTAAATGGTATTATTATTCTTCAAATAAACGCAAAATAGAAGTTTGTTGTTCAAGTACAACATTAAAACAAGGATCACCTGTAAGGTATTAAGAGAAAGAAGTTAACGAATTTACAGATAACTTCACTGCATTTTACTAATTAACTGCCACTCGTCGATTCAAAATAATCTGCCACGATCATGACGTCTGTTCACACGAACTCTTGGAAACCACTACAATGGCGTATAATTTTTGAAGCGTGGGTAAACGTTCATTCACACGAATATATAATAATGAAAGAAAAATTATTTTTAAAGTCCCAGAGTAGTGCACGGAAACTCAAAACAACAATTATAATGCATTATAACCTACTTATACTAGCTAAATTCTGGGGGAAAATAGCAACTATTTTATGATTATAAATCCCCTATGCTTAATTAATAAAATAAAGCATGCGATTCCAAAATAAAAAAGTAACAAAGTACATGGAGGAGTTGTTTAGACGTAGCATGCTTGAATCGATCCCATTACTATGAAGGAATATATACTGCCGTAGCAAGTCAAAAGTTTTCCGCTAATCATAGTTTTCATAGAATAGCAGAATTTTTAAACGGTATTCATACAACCTTTAGAGTTTAAAACTGAAAAAATTACTGCAACGATTCTAACAATGGATATAATTTTATCAAGGCTTTTAAAGAATATGAAATTATTATTCCTACCTCTTAAATATTAAAACTTTTAGTTCATGTGGAACGGAAGCTATTGATGTGGAATATACCATTACTGAAGATTTTGATGATATTCGTTATACACCAGAACACCTAACACATATTGATGAAATTTGCAAATATAACCTTCTTCATATAGTTTCCCCACACATCAGGGTTGCATATGCCTTATAATAAATTTGGTTGCGACTACAACTCTAATGACGTCTGCGAACTAGCTTTTCGCATCGACAACCAGTCACAGGAAGATTCTTATTACACATTCTCAGTTATGGCTTAAGTTGGATGTTCAAACTCAGCAGATATCATTAAAGAGATACTGAGTCATGATATCAGTTATTCGGGTATTACCAGTTGGAATTCACACTACCAGTCTATTTATCAAATTATAAACGAAAAGAATATGTTGCTTCTCCCTTATTAAAAGCATTGAATTAAGCAATAGTTATTAAAAGAAACAAGTCGAAGGGGCTGGGGACCCCGTGACAAATATAAAAAGGTGCGTCGACTAACTGCAGTGATGCGGGAGTAGGTTCTTATGAAAAAAATTAAAAACAAAATAAAAACTCAAAACAAAAATAACAAATAGAATGGCTGAAATGCAAACAAACTGCGCTACGCTATTTACTCGCCTTGAAGGGTTTTCTCTTTATCATAATTAATGGCTCCAAACCATCTGCCACCGCAATTCCTTCGATTTTATCCCTATATGGAAGACGGTTAACGCGCATAGGCCTCCTTATTAAATTTTTGGTCAAATTAAATGAAATTGAAAAATAGAATGATTTTTTCAAATTAGATTCCATAAGTGGAGGTTGCTGGATATCCGTTACAAATGTGTCTGTTTACCTAGTTTTTAAATAAATTCCAATAAAATTCAGCTTAAACTTTAGCTCTATTAACACTAAATAATTTCAATACAAATACAAATATACTTTACTTAAAAGTAAAACCTAAATTCCGTAACCTCACCCTGGCCAGGTATTGCTAAAAGAAGTCCTAAAAAACTTAAATCTAAATCATCAATAAATCTACATCACTCCGTTTTCCTGTTCCCGATATTAGATTACATAACATT
The DNA here is from genome assembly GCA_036346225.1 of Platerodrilus igneus. Lineage (NCBI taxonomy): Eukaryota > Metazoa > Arthropoda > Insecta > Coleoptera > Lycidae > Platerodrilus > Platerodrilus igneus. The sequence continues at coordinate 10,854,920 of JARFIW010001700.1, read as the reverse complement.
TATAAATACCGATTCCTGGAAATATCTATAATAACCAGCATAGAAACAGTTATGCACAAGCATTCCGTTATATCATTTTAGTATCCATTCCAAAATACTATTTCTTTTATGTTTTAGCTAACATTGAATTCTACCTTTACAAGTTACATTTGATTCCCATACCTACCTACCTATTTTTAATACTTTAAAATGCTCAATACTATTCCAACTTCCTTACACGATAATTTTATGGTAAAATTTAATTACATTAATTCAGTCACGAATTCAAAAAGCAAAAAAGTAAGTAAGCTTTCGCGTTCGATTCATTTCGTGTTACATGAGTAACAACCAATTTACGTTTAAAATTTAACATAAATGCTTATAATAGTACTCACTGTCTTAAAATCTTTTTCTAAAAAGGGTTAAAGATTTCCAGAAACCATCAGTAATTTTCATATTGAATTTTTTAAGCTAACACGACTTTCTTCCTAATACAACTCCTTAACACAACACGTCACAAAATTTTAAATTACTGGAGGATTGAACTCTTCAAAGCCTAATCCATTTAAAGCTTAATCATCACGACATTATATCGACGCATCCTTCCCACCTGCCTAAGTATTTCACTTTCATTCCGCTTGACGCATACTTTTCCTGCAGGAATTGTGGGAATTCAATTACTTTTTTTTTGAAGCTGTTTCGTTCACTTACCTGCATCTTAGGAGTAGGTCTACCACTGTATTATACGCTCGAATGATTACATTTGCCCTATTTTTATTACCGACTCAAAACTAATAAATTTATTCTCTCTGTCGTATGTAATTATTGTGAATTATTCCTCCCCTCTCTTACGTTCAATCGGGGTTTTTGTCATATACAGTCTTCCTATTGAGTTTGTGAAATGAACCCTGGGAAAGTGCATGTGATATCAAGTGATTTACTTAGGTCAACGTTCGTCTTTCCTTCTGCCTTCAATAATATAAATAAATATATTGTATGAAATAATTAAATTATCTGCAATCTGATATTAGTGAATTTCGCCAACTTCAGCGTGATGCATTTTTACATTGTAGAATATGCTTTAATAGGCTTTTTATTGCATTGTAACTAAGTAACATTAATCCTAATTTACCCTACTAAAATTTGCAAAAAGCTCTCCCATAGGTCATAGTCATATTGTTCAATTCACTGTTATTTACTTCATAATTCTAAAGTTTTCTTAAAATGACATGATTTTTTAAAGGTTTACAGTTATAAATATTTTGTTTACCATTTTTGTAGTTCAAAATGATTTATGAACCTAAATTCGTTTCCAATACACATTTGGCAAAGATAAAACTATGCTTTTATAAATATAAAAGATAAAGTTGCTATTCTCGCTACAATTTTTTATCTAGCTGCTTAAATGCTTAAACGAAGTTTTTTTAATAATTACGCGTACTTTTGAACAAAAGATTAATTTATGGTATTTCGAAATATAACGCTCAATTTTATATGTGATATAGCATAACATGAAAATTATTTTTAAACCTGTAAATATTTCTCTCGCTCGCTTATTCAACTTTGTTTAGCAATTAGTCAGCAATTTTAAGGAAAAGTGACGTGACAATTATTATAGATAAAAAGTTTGCAACGCCATATGACATATTGCTTTATAGAGAGCTCCAAATCGAAGCTTGATATCAGAATTTACCCTCCACTGGTTTTTGGTTTTAGAAAATCCTCTTCATACAAATACTTTGTGTAAAGTAGTTTTTGCAACACAGAATTTTGCAACAAAGAATTTGCGTATCAAGTTTAAATGCATAATGCGCACATTTCTAGATAAAAATGTATCTTCAAATGATACACGATTATTTACATACGTATCCGTATTCCGTTTTATTTGACAGAAGATCCAGGCAGGAACTTATTTCGATTCAATATTCGAGAATGAAAAGCATTCAATGAAAACGAAATGAACGAATCTACTGGAAATGAGTTTCATCATCCAGTAATTTACATTTCAACAAGCTTGGTAATGTAAACATCGAGGAATATTCTAGGGGATGTAATATTTGCATCTCTACGAATGATTGCGGGTTATAGAGATGGTTCAGTTACGCAAATATGGGATGCTAGCTTCGAAAACGACGACCCAATCTTTTGAACCAATTTGGTTTCCCCAACTTGAAGGATTTAAGCAGGATCTCGATATCACATTACACTGCTTTCGGGCTTTTACAAAAATATACATTAAATTTTATAGGCGTTTATGCGTAAGCACTGGAAATGAGAGAAAATAAACGACTGAGTAAAACGAAAATAAAAAAGTTTCATTGCAAATCCAGTGGGTCGCGTTCTTGCTTCCTCCAACATCTCATTTGACTGCAAGAAGCCGCACTTGATACTGGTACGCGTATCATGAAATATTCATCAGCCACCTAACACTCTCAACTATATTAAAAATCCCAAATAAGTTGGAGGCTCCACGCAGTGATGAGCTGGCGCAGAGCAGGACTTCCTGCTGACACGATATCCTGCTCACACCTCCTCTCTTGTCCTACTACTAATATTTCGTCACCTTAATAAATCTAAGCTTGAAGTATAATAATTTAGTGTTATTAATTGGGAGTGGCACTTATTAAAACAGTTGGATTAAAATGCTCGAGCTACTTCAATTAAATTTCATTAACGTCTAGTTCTCATTAGTGTCAAATTAGAAATGAGTACGTGCCTGCCTAGGGAAAAGCTTTGCAAATTGGATCGTAGTAAGCGAACCAATCCAATGTACGTAACCCACGATGACATTAGGATTTAGAGAATATATAAAAACCAATTGCATTAGCATTATATACGTTTTAACAGCCAAGATAAAAGCATTTGGAACAGTAATGGTTACTTAGGAAATTGCTGTAACTTAAGATGACGCTCACTATAGTGCGATGTTAGACTTCTCTATAATTTTCAGGATTTGAGGATGCTATGGTGTAATTAATCATCCAGTATATAACGCTTGTCGCTCCTTGTTCGTCAATAGATATGAATGCAAAGCATGCTTAGATCAAATCCTGACGTTAACTCCTGAAAATCCACAAAAATCCATCTTCGCATTCCTCATATTTAGGGTGGCAAGCGCCCGGGTATATTGAAAATATAATTATTCGATGTGAAGGTATACCTGTCATATGCCGTAAGTGGTTCATCCTCATTTTGTTTTCGACCTTACTTAAGGTCGGTTTGACGCAGCTCTAACTTCTTTTCTATTCTGTGCTAATCTAAAAAGCTCTACATACCTTTCACAACCTAAATTTCTAATAATTTGACTAATATAGTTTGGTCTAGGTCTTCGTATATCCTTCTATCTTTTTCCTATCCAGCTGGCTCTACATAGATATTAGCAACCTGATGGTTGTTAAAGAACTCTAACATGTTTATATGATTACCATTTATAAGGAAATGAAATATAACCTGGTTATCCGCTTCAAATAGGAAAAGTGTCAAATTATATGTTATGGTAAGGCTTAAGCAACGAATCGCTGCCAACATGCCAGACCGCTACATAATTGTGAGTTATGTCATGGTAACGTTTATTAAATTATATGTTATGGTAAGGCTTAAGCAACGAAACGCTACCAACATGTCAGACCGCTAACTAATTGTGAGTTATGTTCTGGTGACATTTAGATAACTGATTTTTATTTTTTTTGTTTTGTTTTCGAACTTACTTAAAGTCGGTTTGACGCAACTCTAAATTCTTTTCTATTCTGAGCTAGTGTAAAAAGGTCTACATACCCTTCACAACCTAAATCTCTAATAATTTGACTAATATAGCTTTGTCTAGGCCTTCCTACTCTATTTTTATTTGGTAGTCTATAATCTAAGACTTTACTAAATAGTCCCTCATATCTTAACTGGTGCCCTATCATTCTATCTCTCCTGACCTTCAATTGTTTCCACATACAGGGATCCTCACCTATCCTTCTATAAACTTCATCGTTTGTTACTCTATCTGTCCAACTAATCTTTAACATTCTCCTATAACACCAAGTTTCAAAAGCTTTTATCTTTTTCTTATCTACTTCTTTAATTGTCCAAGTCTCACTACCGTATAGTAGAACGCTCCATACGTACGACTTTAAGAAACTTTTTCTATTATCTAAACTAATACTATTAGCTATTAGTAAGTTTTTCTTTTTTAAAAACATTTTTCTAGCTTGAGCTATTCTAGCTACTATATCCCTTCTGCTACGTCTATCCTTTGTAATTATACTACCTAAATAGCAAAATTCATCTACCTCCTCTAACTCGGTATTACCTATTTTTAATTTTGGTTTAGAACTAGGCTGTAACTCACTTGTCATTATCTTTGTCTTTACTGAGTTAATTCTCATACTATAGTTACTCCGTAGTATCTCATCTAAAATATTTAAAAATTCTCCTAACTCTTTTCTAGACTCTGCTATAATGGCTATATCATCTGCAAAACGTAACATGTCTATTTTCTGTCCCTGTACACTAATACCTATCTCTTTTCTCTCTATAGCTAAGTTTAAAGCTTCCTCAATATAAACATTAAAAATCAAGGGAGACAGTATACAACCCTGTCTAACACCATTTCTAATCTTAGCTTCCTTTTCTATTTCATCCAATCTAATTACTACGCTTTGGTTTTTATATAGACTGTAAATAATTTTTCTATCCCTATGAGAGATTCCTATTTTTTGGAAAACCCTGAACATAACAATCCAATTAACCCTATCAAATGCTTTTTCTAAATCTACAAACGCGAAATGAGTCTTTTTATTTTTTTGTAACCTTTTTTCGATAATTAGCCTAATCATTAGTATCGGTTCTCTAGTCCCTCTGTCTTTACGAAAACCATATTGGTCTTCGCCTAAATAATTCTCAGTCAAAGCTTCTACTCTATTTTTAATTATTATTGTTAGTATTTTGGAAGCATGAAAAGTTAAACTAACCGTTCTAAAATTCTCACACCTATCAGCTCCCGACTTTTTTGGGATTGGGATAATAATATTTTTTTCGAAATCTATTGGAACCTCACCTGTGTCACATATTACTTTTACTAGTTCATATAATCTGTTTAAAGCTTTCTGACTTGCATGTTTTATTAATTCTGCGGGAATATCGTCTATCCCTGGCACTTTATTTAGTTTAAGATCCCTAACAGCTCTATCAAATTCCTCTCTTAATATTGAGAACCCTACATCTACATCTACATCCTCTTCTTGGTCGTTCTCTAACTCATCCATATCGTCTCCCTATATAAATCTTCTAAATATCTTTTCCATCTATCTGCTACCTCAACTTTATTTATTAGAAGCTCATTACTCTCGTCTCTAATACCATTATATTTTTTCCTATCTTCCCAAAAAACTTTTTAACTGCCCTGTAAGTCCTGTCTGTCTTACCTACTCTCAAATCATCTTGTATTCCCTTACAATTCTCCTCCATCCATTTATTTTTAGCTTTTCTACATTCATGTACTATCTTATTTCTAACTATATTATATTTTTGCTTATTTTCACTATCCACTTCTCTGAAAGGTTTAAGCTTTCTTCTATTCTCTATTAAATCTAATATCTCTTTTGTTACCCACGGTTTTCTTGCTTCTATTTTTTTCTTACCTATAGTCTGTGTTGCTGTATAATGTACAGTCAGTTTTATTCCTTTCCATCTATTTTATACGTTCCCTCCCACAGCTATCTCTTTGCTCTTAATATCTAATACTTGTTTATATTCCTCTTTTACCCTACTATCATTAAGCTTACCTAGATCCCATCCCTCTCTTTTAACCTTTCTCAATTTTTTAAATTTTAGTTTACACTTCATTTTAACTAAGTTATGATCGCTATGTATGTCAGCCCCTGGATAACTACGACAGTTTTTAACTTGGTTTCTAAATCTTTGTTTAACTAAAATATAATCTATTTGGTATCTAGCCCTATCACCTGGCGCTTTGCAAGTATATCTTCTCCTAACATGTTGTTCGAATAGGGTGTTTACAGTTACTAATCTATGTTCCTGGCAAAACTCAACTAATCTTTCTCCTCTATCATTTCGTTTGCCATACCCAAATTTTCCTACCATTTTTCCTTTACTACCTTCTCCCACTGACGCATTAAAATCGCCCATAACTATTAAATTCTCATCTCCTTTTACTTTTCTCACTATACTATTTATATCTTCGTATACCTTTTCTACTTCCTCATCCTCGTACTGAGTTGTTGGCATGTAAACCTGTACTAAAACAGTGTCTGTGGGTTTTGTACTCAATCTAACCATAATTATTCTATCACTAAATTGTAAGTACTCTTTAACTTTATGCCCTAATCTTTTACCTAACACTATTCCTACGCCTGCCTGTCCATTAGTTGAAGAAGTTGTAATTATTCTATAATTATCTTTCCAAAAGTCATTACTATCTGACCATCTCACCTCAATAATACCTAAAATGTCTAGTTTTTCCTTTCTTATTTTGACTAATAAATTCGTTAACTTATCTACTCTAAGTAATGACCTTACATTCCAAGTCCCTATCACTAAATCGAACTGTTGTTTTATATTCTTACGATGACGAGCCCCAAGTACCCCCTCCCGGAGATCCAAATGAGGGAGTATTTTACCTCCGGACAAGAATTTTACTTGTGAGCTCTCCATCATATGTATTTCGTGTTTTAGGCCACGCACACCTGGGGAATATTGTGGTAGGCTCCCATATTTCTACAACGCAGTTTTTAAAGATTTTAACAAAAAGCCGTATCCGTCACGGCCAACCCCCAACAAGCTTGTAAATTATTGAGGATCGCCCGAGACCAACCGACCCTCCTCCAATATTTTTTAGCCAGCAAGGCTGTTGCCTCTTGCTGCGCCTTTTAATCGCCTTTTACGATAAGCAGGCTTACTATAGTAGTATTCTTTATCCCCTACTATAGGGATGTAAGTGGTTAACACAGGGAAAAGAGTATAGTTAATTACTAGTGAAAAAGTTTTGCAGTCGTCATACTTGCTTTCAAAATGCACGATGAACATTCAGAATATATTTAAACGTTATTTCTCCTGAGGCGTAAATATCAACATTCTAAATAAATTATATATATATATATATATATATATATATATATATATATATATATATATATATATATATATATATATATACACAAATTAAAAAGGAATTATTGACAAGAGACTCAAATTCAGCCACGAGGGCATCCTGTCGGTGCGTTTCGTCCTAATAGGGGCTCATCAGGACAGGAGTGGCATAGTTGTAATATTTAATACAGACACAATATGGGAAGTACAGCCTCACCTAGCTCTCAATTTGTGTCTTCGTGTTGTTTCATCTGACATCGCAGGTTTTAGAAACATTCGGCATGGAGGAAATCCAGCTCAACCGCCTTTTCCCATAGCCAAAAGTTATAATTTAAAATAAAAGTAAGATTAATGAGCCTAAAATTAATACAAATAAAAAGGAATTATTGGCAAGAGACTCAAATTCAGCCACGAGGGCATCCTGTCGATGCGTTTCGTCCTAATAGGGGCTCATCAGGACAGGAGTGGCATAGTTGTAATATTTAATACAGACACAATATGGGAAGTACAGCCTCACCAAGCTCACAATTTGTGTCTTCGTGTTGTTTCATCTGACATCGCAGGTTTTAGAAACAGTCGGTATGAAAATCCGGCTCAACCGCTTTTTCCCATAGCCAAAAGTTATAACTTAAAAGAAAAGTAGGTTTAATGAGTCTTAAATTAATACAAAATAAAAAGGAATTATTGGCAAGAGACTCAAATTCAGCCACGAGGGCAACCTGTCGACGCGTTTCGCCCTAATTGATGCTCATCAGGACAGGAGTAGCAAAGTTGTAACATTATGGGAAGTACAGCATCACCTAGCTTTGTTGCTAAAACTTGCGATGTCAGGTGAAACGACACGAAGACACAAATTGTTGACTAGGTGATGCCGTACTTTCCATATTGTGTCGTTATTAAATATTACTACTTTGCTACTCCTGACCTGATGAGCACCAATTAGGGCTTTCTAAAGTATATAGTATGTTTACAGTTTTATTCAATGAATTAAAATGTTTGAATTACATATTATTGCTAAATTTATCTATACAAATTTATAAAATAATTGAAATAGGGGTGCTGTTGAAGAATGGTATTTGCTTTAATAAAATTTTGATAATGGTTGTAGATCGAAACACGTAAACAAGAATCATGATCATTAGGTCTTCAGTCCTGGAACTGGTTAAACACGTACCATCATTGTTTCCTATTATGAACTAACCTACACATTTCCCTGAAATATGCACAGTCTGCATCTATCAGTGTCTGATCTATGTTTATATCTACCTCCTTTTTTCTACCTCTGCTTGTAATATATCCCATACTATTCCCCAAAATGCCTTAGAACGTATCCTGCCCTTCTATTTCTCGTGTTTTTTTCTACAGATATCCTTGTTCCCATACTATATCTATAACCTATTTGTTATTAACTTTGACTGTCCACGCTATCATCCTCATACATTTGAAGCATAACATTCCAAAAGGCTGCAACCGTTTTTCTGTCTGCATTTACTGCAGTTCGTATTTCATAGGCATACTGTGCCGTGCTTCACACATATGCTTTCGACAATTTTCTTTTTGTTTCTATGTTTGTTGTCTTTCATCATGGGCGCTGTTTTTTCTTGTTAGATGCAGGTCGGTCCCCTTCTCTTGTTTTATAATTATATACCGTATTTCTAAAACATTCAGTGGTTGTAAAGGGGGGGCGTCGCCGTGGATCAATGTAGTAAGCGTAAGTCTACGGATCCCAATGTCCTAGTTTGAAAAATGCTTGAAAAATGGCAGGTGAGCATTTTTCACAAAATTTTCACCCTCGTTCGGATGAGAGGTCAAATGGAGGTCCCGTGTGTGAGTGTTATCACGCACGTTAAAGATATCTACCTTGCCTGGAACGACAAGGGTTTGGCAAAATTCTAAATTTTTAGGCAACAAGAAACTCGCCTCCTGGCCAACAAGTTTGGTATTCCTTTAGTAAAGGTTTAAAGTGTTTTATTAAGTTTTTGTTTATAGTAGCACTTCATCTTCTACTGCACGACTTGCAGCCAACTTGTGTCCGTGAGCTACCACCCTTTTGGATTTTTAATATACACGCGATGCGATTGCTGATCCGTATAACATGGAAGACGTTTCGGATGTTTCTACTAACTGCATTCGCAGCATGGACGATGTGAACCGCGCGCATACATTGGTGCTAAATGTACTGGACGAGCAGCAAGGATTGGTAAAAGATTACGTCATTTAGTTCCCCGCTGAATCCTCAACATCGTTCGTCTGTCTTCGGAAACCTTCGATTTGCATTCTATAGGGAACATAAAGCAGGTACGTAAGAGTAAATTTTTTAGTTATAAGTTAGTTCGCTTACAAGTTTCACCAAAGTCCTATAGTGCGGATTTTGTTTTGTACCAAAATGGTACCTGCAAACGTTTTTAAATGCAACCCTTGCGGTGCTTCCTATACCTGGAAAAATGCTCTTAAACGGCACCAGAACAAATGTTGTGGGGTAACATCGTCTACGGTTAAGCTCATACATCCGTCAGCAGCAAAGTACTTAAACTGTGGATCTTGCGGTATCGCTTTTACGAGATTGGACAACTTAGTGAGACACAAAGAAAAACAGCACGGTATGTCATTAAGCCTTAAACGTTCAGCGTCGACAGTTGTTAAAGGGTCTTGTACGAAACAACCACGAATTATGTGTAAAGTATGCGATTTTGAAATGGAAACGACTAACTATGCCGCACACTTGAGAAGCAACAGACATAAAAATGTAACAGTTACCGCTATTGGCGAAAATGGCGTAGAAATGGTTAGCACAGCGTTTAACAACTGTATGGCTAGCTATCGCATAAAGAACTTCAGTGTCGACAACGGAGCGTCCGAGTTTCGTTGGAAGCAGAAAGAGCGGTTTATTCGATTACTTCATGAAAAAAGAACACAACATACAGCAATAAAAGTCTATTGCGAACTCTACGGCGTCTACACAAAAATGTGAGAAGAGACTACCGATGTGAAATACTTTAACACAAAAAATATGGTTATAACGTCTTCTAGTAATCTGGAAAATATGTACGAGGTCTTAAGCAAAACCATGAGAACAAAATCAGAGAAATTTGAAACACGTGGGTCTGGTTGGTCTTTGGAAAAGGTGCTCTACTTAGAAATAAATATTAATAAGTATAAGCGGATGTGAGGAGTTCTAGGTTAAGAATAAAAATTGTGAATATGTATTTAGAAATGTGGTTCACAAAATTTAAACTGTATTAGTAAAAATTGTCTGTAATAAAAAGTTTTAAGAATGGTTTTTAGATTTTCTTTTAGGTATGAGCTGCAGGAGAGTTATAATTTAGAGGGTGTGTGTGTAAAATGGTAAGGGGTGATCCGATCTTAAATCTATTTAAAGATTCGGATTCTGCATAAAATTCTAGACTAATTTGATGTATTGCGTGACTAAAAAATTTATAAGGACGGTCAGAAATCACTGCTAGTTAAAAATCTTAAAATGAGGGTAGCTCCCTGGGGGGTGATGCAATCTAAAAAATTCCTAGAGATTCGGGTAGCTGAGAAAAATCTAATATTAATTGATACCAAACAAAATATATTTATCTTGAAAGATGAGCTAAACAAGATAGAAAGTGTGGTATGACATTAAAAGCGAGTAGTGGTACGGTGGCGGTATGCTCGCTAGAAGGTATGTGTGTAAAACGGTAAGGGGTGATCTTATTTCAAATCTGTTTATATATTTGGATTCTGCGTAAAATTTTAGACTAATTTGACGTATCGCTTGACTAAAAAAATGTTTAAGGATTGTCAGAAATCGCTTCCGGTAAAAAATCTTAAAATGAGGGTAGTTTCCTTGAGGGAGATGCTATCTAAAAATTCCTATAAATTCGGATAGCTGAGAAAAATCTAATATTAATTGATACCAAACAAGGTACATTTATCTCGAAAGATGAAAATGGTTAGTCGAAGAAAACTATTTGGTCCAGATGTGTGAGGAAATGTGGATGGTGGAGGAAATGTAGTTCCAGAAGACCTGGTTTCCTACTACTCGTGTGGCTACTATGCCCAAGGTCCCGGGTTCGTATTCAGACACGGTCCGCTTGAAAAATGTTAGACGAACATTTTCCACAAAAATACTCTCTTTTTCGGATGAGAGGTGTTGAAATATGCGATAGTACGCCTCTGTGTTTTGTTATTTTATATCAACATTAAAATATCTTAAGTACGCACCTGCAGACATTAAGAAGCAGAGTGTGCGCGTTGGAGTTGTATTAAAAATTCAGTTATTTTTAGTAGTAAGTTGGGTGTTCGTGAAATGTGACAGTTTTACTGGCAATGCTTTTGGTTTCAATTTAAATGATAAAGATAAGTAATATAAAACATTATGCCTCCAATTTAACAACAGGTAAAATGTAGGCCCTGTGTGTGAGTGTTGTCACGCACGTTAAAGATCCCTACCTTGCTTGGAAAAGTAAGCGTTCGGCAAAATTCAAAATTTCTAGATAAAAAAGTCGCTTCCTGGCCAATGTAGTACTTTCGGGTATTTTCTGCATGGTTCTATCATTTAGAGCATAATAATCAGCACATGGTCGCTAACAGCCATTCTTTTTGAACACCTTTTGCAATAGCGATGGCCACCGACAGCTAGAGCGCCTTGCAATACCATCGTTTATTAGATTTTTGAATGTTTGTTTAGCTATATCTAATTTATCCGGTGAGAATCTTCGTGCTTTGCAAGTAACTGGTGGTCATGGGAAGGTTTAGATGTAATGTTCAGTGGTATGTTTTTCTTTGTTAACATTACTTATGGTTTTAGTTACTTCTGGAAATTGTTCAGGAAGCTTTGTGAAACACTGAAAAAACAACGATAGTTTTTACACTGATTGTGGAGTCACCTTTGACATTTTTCCTTTTACATCCAACAATCTGCTATGCCTAAGATCAACCAATAGATTAAAAAATGACAAGAAATCTGCTCCAATATTTGATCGAACTACGTCAGCTGCGAAGAATTCCAACTAATGAGTCTTTCAATGTACTTGCAGATAAATCACGTTGATTTCTATTACGTGTGAGTGTTCACTTAGTAGGAAAGAAACAAATTAACTTTTATTCCAAACCAAGATCACTTTTAGTAGCCGAAAATAATCATCTTAAAAATTCGCTACAGAATTCAGGTATTTGTAAAACCGGGTAGCATACTCCTGTGCTCATTGTTATATTGAAACTTGCGATCTCCCTTGGTATATTCTATTATTAGGTGAACAAAACCCTTCGTTTTTGTAGCTGAAATCAATATAAAATCCATATTAGTAACCTTGTTCGTTTAGGATGGCACATATATCATCGGATAGATTAATTGTAGATCTAAAGGCGGCACTCGATAGATTATCTGATATATCTGATGCGATATATAAATTGGAGCATATTAAAGGCAATTGTATTTCTGTTAATATTATGGCTGAAAGTGCCTTTGATATTAAAAACGATGTATATACTGCTTATAAAACGTGCATCTTGGATGAGGATAACTCAGAATCATTTAATGAAATTACAACACTAAGAATTGAAATAGATAGATCTTTGTTAAACGTTAAGATTATTAAAGCGCAATTTGATAATATATCCACTGTTGAAAAAGGCTTGACTGAAAATATAAGTGGAATTAATTCTTGCAGCAACATTCGACTTCCTCGTATAGAAATGAAAAAATTTTCTGGAAAAATAGAACATTTCCAAGAGTTTATTCAGTTTTTTAATAATTTAGTTCATGAAAATAATCAATTAATACCAATCGAAAAGTTCTATTTTTTAATTGATGCGTTAGATTTTAAGTCTAGAGATCTCATTAGACATTTGCAAATTTCGAATAATAATTATATGCTGGCTTATTCAATTATTGTGGAGAGGTTTAATTCAAAACGTTTAATTGCAAACACGCATTGGAATGCTATAGAATCGTCACCCAAAGCAAAATCTAATTCACATACAGATTTAAGAGAATTGCTTAATAGCTTTACGGAAAATCTGTCAAGCTTACGTCAAACTAAGATTGATTTGCTTGACTTCGTATTGTTTAATTTGTTATCGAAAAAGGTAGACACAAATCTTTTGAAAACATTTGAATTAGAAAATACATCAGACATTCCATCTTATGATCAATTAAAATTATTTCTAGAAAAACATTGCAAGGCATTAGAAATTAGCAATATGGTTGTTTCCGATACTCCGTCCAAATTTAATACGTCCATTAAACAAGCCATATCATCTAGTGTACCTTCAAAACGTCTCCTTGAATATTCAAAACCCCAAGTTCGAAAGTCATTCGTAACAACTTCATATGGTTGCACGCTGCTCTTCCAAACTTGTTTATAAAAGTGTGCAAGGAATCATCATACTTTATTGCACTTTGAAAACCCTACAGTTGCTCAGGAACCTGCAATTACTCAGGCAACAGATAAACTTGTTATCATCTAGATCGGCCAACACAATGACGTTATTAGGCACCGCAAGAATTTCAATTACAGATGGGTTTGGTAAAGTTCAGACAGTAAGAGCACTTGTAGATAGTGCATCAATAGAAAATTTCATGACTGATAAGTGTTGTCGACGCTTAGGTTTAAGAAAATCGAATAATTCAATGAAGGTGGAAGGCTTAGGTCTATCTGCTTCCCATGCGTATGGACAAGTATCGTGTAAAATTAGTCCTCAAGGTAAAACTGTTCCAGAGTACAGCATTGATTGTTTTGTTTTACCAGACATTTGTGGAAACCTTCCTTCATCAAGGATCTCACCAAATAGTTGGCCTCACATAGTCAGATTAGATTTAGCAGATTCGGACTTCGACAAACCTAGTCCTATCGATTTATTGTTAGGTGCAGATTTGTTCGCGCGTGTCTTATTAAATGCAACTCGCATTGGGTCACCAGAAGAACCCGTGGCAATTCACATTACCTTTGGGTGGAAATTAACAGGGAAGGTTCTTTCTTCTGTTACATTTCGTATATCATTAGCTGCACTTGTAGAAGATGCTAATATTACTCGATTTTGAAAACTGGAAAATATTCCAGATTCTAACAAATTATCTCCTCATGCGGAAATTTGTGAAAGGCATTTTGTGGACACTCACAGACAGGATAACACCGGGCGTTTTATTGTTTTGTTACTTTTCAATGGTCCTGAACCGCTATTTGCTAGCTCTCGAGAAATAGCACTTCGAAGATTTCTTTCACAAGAACGCTGTTTGTAAATAAATCCTCAACTGTATAATTCGTACACAGAATTTATGCAAGACTATATTGATAGTGGTCACGTGTCTCGTAATTTATCGAATTCAACTCGATCGTCTACATTATCGCCGGTATATTACATACCACATCACGCCTTATTCAAACCAGACCGTACAACTACAAAACTTCGTGTCGTATTTGATGCTTCAGCCAGCGCTCAAAGTGGAGGATCTTTAAATGATCATTTACTCGCAGGCCCCCCTCTTCAAAAAGATAGCATGGAGTTGTTATTACACTTTCATTTACATTCTGTAGTTTTAACTGCGGACATTAAACAAATGTATAGACAGATTCTTATTTCTACTAGCCATCGAGACTATCAGCGGATAGTTTGGAGATATAAGTCCTCGGAGTCTGTTATCGATTATCAGCTAAACACTGTTACATACGGCATCACATCATCACCATTTCTAGCCATGCGTGTAATTCAAGAACTTGCAAAAAGTCAATCGCTACATTTCCTATTGCTTCCAAGATTTTAGCGTCGGATACGTACGTGGATGATTTGATTACAGGGTGTGATTCGATAGAGTATGGCAAACGACTCGTGTATGAATTAAACCAAATTTGCGAATCAGGTGGTTTTATGTTGCGAAAGTGGAACAGCAACGTGCCAAGTGTCATTGACCATTTTTCTGATTCCGTTCGGTATCAGCAAGCATTTTTGTTTGAAGAGCTAAACAATACGTCTCAAAAAATTTTAGGACTGCAATGGCAACCATTGAGTGATATTTTATTTTACAATCTTAATATCGTTGATCGGCCTCGTACCAAAAGGAATATGGTTTCGGAAATTGCAAGGATCTTTGACCCTCTGGGGTTATTATCACCATTGGTGTTCTCCGCAAAACATTTGATTCAATCTGTATGGATATTAGGAATTGGTTGGGATGAACTTCCTCCCCAACAAATTGTTTTAAAATGGAATATGTATCTTCAACAATTACCCGAGTTATTGAAAATTGAAATTCCTTGACGGATTCTTTGTGATAACTATCAAACTGTACAAATTTATGCATTTTGTGATGCATTGGAAGCTGGATATGCAGCAGCAGTCTATCTCCACTGTGTCGATGAGAAAGGGAACATCCAAGTATCATTGGTCTGTGCCAAATCTAAGGTCGCACCAACCAATCGTATATCATTACCTCGATTAGAATTGTATGGTGCAGTGTTGTTGTCAAACTTGGTCGAGTATGTGCAAAATACGTATAAAGATTGTTTATTATTGGATGATACATTTGCGTGGTCAGATTCCACAGTAGCATTAGCATGGATTCGATCTTCGTCGTATAATTGGAAGACATTTATTAGCAATCGTATCTCGCATATCCAAGAACGAGTGCTCCATCATCGTAGCATCATATTAAATTACAGGATAATCCTGCTGTCTGCGCATCAAGAGGATTATTAGCTGCTGAGCTTGTTAATCATCATTTGTGGTGGACGGCTCCATCATGGTTACTATTACCAAAAGAGAATTGGCCTGCTCATATGGAACCAACTCTGACAGATCACACTCAGATGCACATTGAAAAAAGAATTTTATCCCTTAATATACACGTTGCAGATAATTTCGTAGACTCGATGATAAATCAATTTTCAGATTTGCAAAAAATATGCAGGATTCTGGTATGTATTTGTCAGTTCATTCGTAACTTGAAAGTTCGAGCAAATTTGGATATTGGAAACTTAAAACAATTATTGGTCTCCCCCGAACAGTATGCATTTCATTTATAAATAAAAAGGTTCAAGAACAAGTTTTCAGTCAGGACATTGATATCATTCGAAAGGGAAAACTTAGTAATAAACAACTTCGACCTCTCAGTCCGTTCCTTGACAGTGATGGGTTGTTAAGGGTGGGCGGCCGGTTGCGAAATGCAGACGTACCTTATGATACAAAATTTCCGTTGCTACTTCCTCGGTCACACCGGGTGACAGAGCTCATTATCCGAGATTGCCATACGAAATATTTACACCCTGGACTTAGAAATACTCATTTTTTGTTAGTACAAAATTTTTGGATTCTGTCTACAAAAAGAGCTATTCAACAGTGCCTAAACTCTTGTATTCGATGTTTTCGTCAAAAACCCTTTTATAGGTGACTTGCCCCGCTAGACTTACTGCCGGTAGAGCGTTTCTACATACTCGGGTAGACTACGGTGGACTCTTTTCTATCACCATGAATCGTATTAGAGGTGCCAAATCATTGAAAGCCTATGTTTGTTTATTTGTTTGTCTTAGTACAAAAGCGATACATCTGGAATTGGCATAAAACTTATCTAAAGAAGCCTTTATTGCAGCTTTACGCCGGTTTGTAGCACGCAGAGGTAAATGCTTGCAAATTCATAGTGATTGTGGAACAAATTTTATCTGAGCATCTCGGGAACTAACCGAATATATGAAGCAGTCATCTGAAACGGAAGGTATTCACTTTGTTTTTAATCCTCCTTCGGCTCCTCACTTTGGGGGAATGTGGGAAGCTGGGATAAAATCTGTAAAATCCCATCGCAAGAAGGTGATAGGCGAACAAATTCTCTCGTACGAAGAATTTAACACCATTCTTGCTCAAATTGAAGCCATATTAAACTCCAGACCTTTATGTCCAATGAGTAACGATCCCACTGATTTTTCATTCCTGAGTCCTGGTCATTCTGAACGTAGAACCAGTGTCTGCCATTCCCGACCCTAATGTCGTAGATCTGAAACTATCTTCTTTAAATCGTTGACAACTGGTTCAACGTATTCAGCAATCATTTTGGAAACGGTGGCATTTGGAGTACCTGCACACACTTCAACAGAAAACCAAATGGTTTTCTGCTAATTATTCGTTAATGGTGGGAACGTTGGTGTTGATTAAAGATACTCAAGTTTCTCCATTACAGTGGAAAATGGGACGTATACACACGTTCCATTATGGAAAGGATAATGTTTGTCGTGTGGCTACCGTGGCAACATCCCAGGGACTATTTAAAAGACCCGTGGTAAAATTGTGCCCTCTCCCCATTCCAGAGGCAACTTAGTATTATAGTTAGTATATTAGAGTAAGTTAACTTTTATATTTACGGTTATATTTTATTTTTTTCGTTCGTTTAGATGCAATTAGAAAATAAGTTCCTAATACCTATTTTGGTGGGCGGTATGTTAAGGCTTTATCAGTATTTTGTTTGTAGTTGTATTATGCTAATCACAATTAATTTAAGTCCTTAAACTATTCCCCACCTATAACCCCTCCATCA
This sequence comes from Platerodrilus igneus, assembly GCA_036346225.1. NCBI lineage: Eukaryota > Metazoa > Arthropoda > Insecta > Coleoptera > Lycidae > Platerodrilus > Platerodrilus igneus. Next base: position 10,837,339 of record JARFIW010001700.1, on the reverse strand, counting down.
TCCATACCTTTAGTGCAACGACATAAAAGGGTTGGTAATTTACGAGTGGACGCCATTCGTTTGTCGTGCTTGCTTCTTTCTTTGGTTCGTGATTTAGTTCGGTGCATCGAGCATCAATAATTAGCAACAATTAGTGAACATTATACAGTCCATGATTATTTGATAGCAGTGCAAGTACAATCAACAACTACAACCAGTGAAAGGTAGGTGATACATTCCTTTAAATTACCCTTTTCTTTGTGTGTGATTGTAAATGCAAAATTAACAATTAATGTTTTGTTTTGTTGACACCATGTTGCTCACTACAAACCTGTATATACTATTCCGCCTTCTAAAGCGTTTTATTTGTGTATGTTGCTAACGTGCAAAAATCATCACACGTAGTAATACTTCCGCGATGCCATTTCCGTAATACCAGGATTCAGTAATTAACTAGATTAATAAAGGTAAGCTTGAGTTATTTGTTTATTTTGTGTTGTAAAATTTGTGTAATATTGTTACGCCCTCTACGGTAATGCGATAAATTATTTTACAGTTATTACCTATCCAATCGACAAGTAATAATCGCTATCGTCATAGAACGGTTGGGAAAGTTTTATCAGATTCCATAATGTATAAGACTGCATTTGAATGTATTGAAATTTTATTTTCCTTATTTTTTTTAAAAAACACGTACTTACAAAAGAATATTAACTTATCATAAAGGTTTAGGCAAGTCAAATACAAGAAAGTAATGTTTGGGATGCTTTCACATTTCCGTTCTATTTAGAACCATTTTTCTTAATCTATTTTCCTCTTTTACGCTTTATCAGAGTGGCTATCATTAATATCACTTTTATATCCTCGAAAAGCTTGACTTGTATATTTCTTGCATCCAGCTTTCACTAATGGTGATAAACATTGTATACAATAATAAGAAAACCGTGCTCAAGAGTGAGACGGCGCTTTCGGAATTACTTGTTCTCACATTATAAAAGCAAGGAAGTAAGTTTAAAGCTACAAACTTTATATAGTCATCTTTTTAAATTTACGACATCCTAGAAGGTTTTTAAAACACCACTAAAGTAATTTTGAAACATGGTTTTAATTTTAAAGGGAGTGCAAACACTGGATTGAGAATGACTTCCACATCTGCTACAATGCGGAAAGATATTGTAGGAAGGAAGCTAAAAAGGTTGACAGATTTAGTTATGTCAAAAAATTACGATTAACTGTTTTGGAGTTAGAAAGAAAAACATTAACATTCTTTATATGTGGAAGTCGTTAAGATTCCTTTTTAGTTTATTAGAGAACGCATGCTAGAACAAATTACTAGCACAAGCGGGTTGATCTATTGCTTCGTTACTCAAGCAAGTCATAAACCGAAACAACCAAATGCTCGCTATATTTCATGCGTTCTATAAAATGTCTCATTTTTCGACACATATCGCTCATAATATTAAAATATAGCAGTTTAAGTTGTCATTAATCATTGATACATAAACGGTCTTATCTCGATTTCTCTCGAATGTGTTAATAGATCTACCGAGACTGTGGTTCTCCGGGGATGTTTAGAAAGACGAAGTAAAGAGAGACGGTTTTGCTCAAGGAAGTGCTACATATGTGCCGGTCGGTGTTCAACGTCTCCAGGGAGTTGCCTGCCTTATCGACGCCGCAGCACGGACCTCTGTTCAGATTACACGCTACACAACTCGGTTTAGTTCATCGAGCGAAAACTTGTGTCTACACGAGCAGCCAGATTTAGCGCCAGATTGGGGTTTCCTTTTACACCTTGTTCTGTAACGTAATGGTTTATCCTTACTTGAGTATACACATAGTTACATGCTCTAACATACAAATTCCGAAATTTATGCTACCCACAAAGTTCTATTGTGAAACTATTTGCCATGGATTATAATAATGCTTTCATACTTGCGTTTTAAGATCATCTCGTAATGTAGACGGTAAAAGAGTTGAAATTTATCAAAACCATTCAACGCTGTACAAATTCAAATACACTTAGTATTTAGTAGTTCTGGATGATAACGCGCTACTTCAAATGAGGGCTTCTTAAGACAAAAAACTGATTGAGAATAATTACTATCAACTGACTGCACAAACATTATCAGCTACCTGTGGCTAAAGTGAAACTTTAAAGCACTTACGACGATTTTTTTTCAGCTATTCATTAACAGTACAAATACTAACTTTTTAAAACTACAATGCTATCTTCTTAATTACTATGGAGACACTATAATTAACTCTCAAAGCACTACATGTTAATTTACATCGATCACTACAATAACATATTACATAGAGCTATTTATTTTAAAGCTGTCTTAACAGTATTTTATTTCATATCATCACTTTATAGAACAAGACTCAAATAGAAACTAGTATTATAACCAAAACTTGAATTGAAACCAACTATAAAGCTTGTGAACGGCAATATACTGAGTTTATTGTTCTAGAGCATTCTAAGAACGCACCAGAATTATGCAAAAAAGGTTCTTATTGTAAGCTTAAATGCAACCCTTGTAAACCTTCAATCAAGTCTATCTGAAAATGTCACGTCACAGGCTGACTACAACCCCTTGTGTATGTGTCTTGTTTGCGATCAATTGTATTATTAACCGCAAATTAACCTAAATGTCCGTAGTGTGCAGTACATATGTCAAACTCCAAACCTAAATTCTTCTTAAAAATAAAAAAAATAGCTAAACTTACCAAACTGCGCTCAATAAAAAGGTTTCTTCAAAACAAAAAATTTAAAATATATAGCTTATTGCTTTAACCTATATCAATTTAAAATATCTTTTTTATTTAAATATTTATATTTGTTTTTATTACAAGATCCGTTCAGTTTCAAAATTTTCCCGTGCCAATGCCCTCAGGATTAACTTATATCATAACATCTTTATAATCAACGAAATGCATATTAACGAATCCTCTGTTTTTAACTTCATAATTTTAAAGCTTTCTTAAAATGATAGAATTTCTCTAGAAAAATTTACTGAAATAAATACATAGTTTTGCGCTTTTTGTGGTTTAAAATAATTTATAAACCTAAATTCAGTTCCAACAAGCAATTTATTGGAATATGTTGCTTATCGAGCGCTACTATTCATGAAATCAGATTTAATTCATTATTAAATTGTCCGTTTTAAATTTATTTTTCTTTTCTGTATTCGACTTTTATTTACCATAAGGTCCACGCGCTACAACATCCAGATAGAATCAAATTGCATCTATATACTGATGCAAAGTAGTAAATACCTAATACACGGCTAATTATCCTAATAATTTTGAAGTGATCGATTTTGAGGTCTGGCCGCATGATGAACACACGCCCTTAAATACTTTAAAAATCATTTGTAAGTTATATATTATTTTTTGAAATTCAAAAATGCACCTCACCATTCCCCGATATACCTGTCGTCACGTATAGATATCTTCATGCTTTTTTTCCAGCATTGTCCTTTACAAAAATCGTCAGTAATTAACTCTCCAGTTCACCTAGCAAATGCAATTTCTCAGTTAGAACATCCTAGCAACATCAATGAAATTTAAATCCATCCTACGTTCAACCGTTACAGCAAAATAGATATCCAGAGGACATTACACAGATATCTTCATTCGGCCCAAGATATCAAATTTGAGTGCATTTTAGATATCCTTCCACATGTACATTGATCACTAAATAACCAACGCCATTAGTAAAATCTTGCAAATACACAATCCCCCTCTAAAATCGCAGAAAATACACATGATTTTAGAAATAGCTTTAAAGTCGTAGGTGTATGTAGAATAACATTCAACTTAGATATGGTACACATCGAGAGAAATTGGGCTTTTTACACATTAGAATAAATGAACTTGGATGGTGTCTCAGGACTAGTAAGTGCTATCGTTTAGCAGTTATCAATAAAGTTATCAACTTCTCTTTCTATTGAAATTGGTACAGAGTGTACCAAAGCGCAAAACCATTACTATCGCTGAAGCGCAACCATTACACTCATCAGATTGCGTAGTTTGCTTACCAATCTATTATGCCGATGTAAGCTATGACGATCCAACTGTTCTTCGGTTACTTTTCTCCACAGGGATCTTTTGACAAGCGATAAGTTTTTGGACAATCGGATAATAAGCTGGTTTATTTGGGCATGAGAACCATCCTTGTCCTAACGATTTCGTATAAAAGTGGACGAAATGTTGACTTTGTTACCATCTAATATTACGCGGTCTAATTCCAGGACACTTAACATCGAATTCTCAAACATAGGCACTATTCTCCTTTCTCGGGAAGAAGCTTGTAGGATATTGTCGGTTTCCGGTGTGTTCTCTGATGCGTTGTCAAGTATTGCGGGGCGCTACATAGCAAAGCCTGGAAGTCGAGCGTTACAGGCCCATTATTTTAACTAGAAAATTTTGGACATATAAACTGCGTTCACCTAATGACACTGCAGCCCATATACAACTATTGCATAAAAACATCCTGTAATTAAATACCCTGCAAGAACTTGCACATCACTCATGAAAATTTTTGTAAGAAACGTCAAAGACAATCGCATCACCTTAGAACGTCAAACAAATTTAAACACAACTATATAACTTCATTTTTCTTATTATACAAATGCAAATTTTACTTTTAAATATAGTTCCAAATAGTTTTTGGTAAGTTTTTTTGAACGTAAATCTTTCTTAGAACTGATTTATTATAGATATGGTGCATTGGTTGTATACAAAAAACAATGCCTGCGTACGTTCAATAAATACAAGTTTGCTGACATTTTATTCCTAATTACAATATCGCTATGGATAGAAAGCCTACAAAAAGGTGTATGGGTCATAGAATTAACCTCATGAAGCCAGGAGTTTATCCAAACATAAAGGATATTGCCCCGACAGAAATTACGGACGAGTTCATCGAAAGCTTTAATATTCACAAAATAAGAAGAGATCAATTGCTTAACTATAAGAAAGAGCTGATTAAGAAAACCCACTTACATGAGTTCAAAACCGTTATAACCCCACAGTATCCCAGAATTGCTAAGAAAGTGACTCCTCATAAGCAAACTATTCAAGAAGCGCACAAAATTCCTATTATTCCTTGCACAAAGGTCATCAAGCGTGGAATTTTAAAACGAGTTGTGGCTCGTGGATTAGACAAGAAGTATCCAAAATTATTTTCAAGCCTTTTAGCTGAAGTTCTAGAAGAATATAAGGTGGTAACGCACAATATTTCGATGGTTTGTACTGTTAGACCACTAGATAAATCAATACAAGAGCACGCTCACCTGGAATGTTACCGGTTCCTCGGCAAAACAAGTTTTCATGGTAAGTTTTTGCGATATAAGGAATATTTACAACGGCGTCTGTTTATAACGTACCCCTTATTTCGAGCATTAAATAACGCGTGTGTCCAGAAGCTGCCGTCATGCTACATTGATATATCTAAGTATAGTTCAAAGCCTTATTTGTTATCGGAACTAGAGGAATCTGTCAATCAAGAACTTAATCAACGTAAATTTGCTTTGGCACGTTGGCACGATGACATCATTAACTTAGTAAAAGTACACGGTCTTGCAGTTCCTTCAAACCTAAAGCTAAAATATTTGCAAGCTGCTACTGGTTTATTATCAATTCACATTAGCTCACGCGTCCAAATGGCAGCCGAGGAATTTATTCGTGCTACAGAAAGTGAACAGACGATGCCCTGTTTTAAAATGTCACTATACTACAACCAAAAAATGTGTCTTGATCCTTCTAAAACTGCTACCTGCCAATCCTTTACGAAATTTCTGAACACCTTATTATCAATAGCAAATGAATTGGGCTCTTTGGAATCGTTCTTCCTTGAAGGATTTAAAAATCAACTTATCTCAATTAATATCACAAATGAAATGCGTAATCGCTACTTAAAATTGCTAAAATACAACATTGCAAAACGTTTTGAACCCATTACAAAGCACATAAAAACGTTGAATACACAACTGGCTTACATTTACTCCGAAAAAGAATGGTGGGATCACCAACTTCCAAATGTAGAAGCGTGGATAGTTTCACGCTGTACTGGATCTTCGGAACAGGTTGAAGAACTAAGCGATGAAGAGGAAGAAGCGGAAGATGATGATTTTGATGAAATGGAATCAGCTGATCGAGAACGCAGTGAATCAAAATCGCTAAGTTCGCTATATTTAGACAATCTGTTTGGTTCCTCTATGTCTACTGATCTAAAGCTGCCTTTAAAGAAAAAAGCATCCGACGAATTCGTTGGGTCTACTGCACGTTCAGGCTCAGTTAATCCTTCAGATGTACGATTAACGATTAATATCGGTACTGCAGCCGGTAAACAGAAGGAATCTGAACAAGATATTGCTGAAATGTTAAAAAAAGTAGCAAAAATTCCGCCGCTTATAATGCCAAGTGATAGTTTTACGTTTAGCGTAAAAGAGCAACTATCTTTACCGAATTTACCTAAATCGACTGAAGTTGTTGGAAATGCTGCTCAGCACACAAGCGAATCTAAATCAATTTTATCTCGCGCTGACGCTGAAAGATCCGATATCACGGCAACGCATGTAAGTCACACAGACTCGCAGCCTTCTGATAAAAACGATAGAACCTCAAAAGACTCTCCCGTAACTCCTCAGAAACAATCTGTACCAGGATCAACAGAAATGTCTGATTTTATTTTAGATCAATATGCTGAAACAGTAATCACACAAGAATCAGAACCTCCTCCAAAGCGTGACATTAGCTTTGAAGAAGGTTTTGCTAAAGTCGATTGCTACATTCAATTGTTATACTACTTACATATGATTTTTGATCTTGAAAATTTTTCAATAGGACCTCTTCTTCAGTCTAATTGTAGAGAGGAGCTAAGCATAGCTTTGTGCGATATGTTGCAGAGACTTTCTGAAAAGCTGGTTGGTCAGCACATATGGTTAAATGAGGACATATGCGAGCAATTTGAAATGCTATGTACTAGATCGCGGATAATTCCAAAGTCAACAGCAGAACTTATGGAAATGGGAGCATATATGTTATGGGCTAGCACGGAATACCTTATTGAACTGAAAGATAGAATTCGCAATTCTATTTTAGTGCTGCTGAAACTAGTTGATTTTACAACTATTACAAACAAACACATTTTTCTAAACCAACGCACAATCAATTGGATTTATGAAGTTAAATCGGTGATTGAAAAAAACGCGTCCATGTTTGAAGCTTGTAGGTTTGAATTTGAAGAAACTTTACAAGCTGCGGTTAGAAATCTGCGAAATGGGTTTGAAGAGTTTGAAAAGCGACTTTTAATTCTCGATGAGTTGGATGACGTGGATCACACTAGAGAATACCTAACTCCAATTTCTAGTTTGCTGGTGAAAATCAGAGAGTTTGACAAAGCGCATGAATGGATTAAAAAGGAAGAAACGTTATTTAAAATTGCACTCTCGGAATTTCCACAAATACAAAAATACAAAAACCACTTGTATCCATTTCATCATCTCGTTCAAGTATGTGTGCGTTGGAGGCGTAGCTATAAAGCTTGGATGGATGGACCATTGGAGTTTTTAAACTTTAGCAATTCAGAAAGCTTAGTAGATGATTTTATGAAAGAGTTTTTAAAAGCAAGAAAATTTTATAAAAATTTAATAAAGCAAGCAAAAGGAGAGAATGAATCAATACAGTTTAACGGAATTTTAGATGATCCTGAACCATGCAACTTACCATCCCCCTTGCTACTCATTGCTAAATCAATTGATCAGCTTAAAGCCTTTAGACCTAATTTAAATATGATGGGTATAATGTGCAACGATGCTCTACTTCAACGACACTGGGATGAAATGTCAGAAATAGCTGGATACGATTTAACACCCACAGCACGTACTACTTTGCGGAGGTTGATGAACATGGGTTTGGAACCTAATTTAGACAAATACGAAATGATAAGCAGCGGAGCTATTAAAGAAAGACAATTACTACAAAACTTACAGAAAATGCAAGTAGAATGGGAATCTATTTTCTTCAAAACTAGCATTTATAAGGATACCGGAATTAGTATTTTAACTCAATTAGACGATATACAAGTAGTCTTGGAAGATCATCTTATAAAAACTTTAACTATGAGGGGTTCTGTTTTTGTAAAACCTTACGAGGTTCAGGTAAGGGCTTGGTACGATAAAATTAATCGCGTTAACGCAACTATAGATGAATGGGGTAAAGTTCAAGCTCAATGGTTGTATCTACTACCAATATTTTCCTCAAAAGACATTGTTAGTCAGATGCCAGAAGAAGGAAACCTGTTCAAAGAGGTAGACGGGACCTTTCGGCGCTACATGGGTGCAGTAGTACGCCAACCTTTAGTATTGGAAACAGCTGGATCGGTAGGTCTTTTAGAAAATTTTCAAAACTGCATTATTCTTCTTGAGCGTATAAATGAAGGTGTGACCGCCTATCTCGAACGGAAACGTTTATATTTTCCTCGATTTTTTTTCTTGTCAAATGATGAAATGCTGGAAATATTGTCCGAAACCAAAGATCCTCTAAGAGTCCAGCCCCATTTACGGAAATGTTTTGAAGGAATCCACAGATTATTTTTCGATGCCACTTTGCAGATTCATGCAATGTTCAGTGAAGAAAAAGAAAAAATCACTTTTCTGTCTATCATAAATACTGAAGAAGCTCGTGGAAGTGTCGAAAAATGGCTTGTTCAAGTAGAAGCACAAATGTTAGCATCTGTTCGAGAAGAAATTATTAAAAGCCGAGAACATTATGAACAAATTGCTCGGCCAGATTGGGTGGTTTCATGGCCAGGTCAAGTAGTACTAGCTGTTTCACAAATTTATTGGACATCAAATGTCCATATGGCATTAAGATCTATTGAAAGTAATGCAGTCGCAAAGTTTATAGATACTCTGACAAGTGATCTTCAAAATATAGTTGCCCTTGTACGCAATCCACGTATAAGTAATTTAGCTAGAATTACAATTAAAGCCTTGATTGTAATAGATGTACATGCAAAGGATGTGGTACAGGATTTACACCAAAAAGGTGTAAAAAGCGATTCTGAATTCAAATGGTTGGCACAGCTTCGGTATTACTGGGAAGAAGAGTGCATCGTGCGTATAATAAACGCTAGCGTGAAGTACGCTTACGAATACCTCGGCAACAGTGATCGTTTGGTGATAACTCCTCTCACAGATAGGTGTTATCGCACATTAATTGGAGCTTATCATTTACACTTGAATGGTGCACCAGAAGGTCCTGCAGGAACAGGCAAAACTGAGACTACAAAGGATCTAGCTAAAGCGCTTGCTGTTCAGTGCGTTGTTTTTAATTGCTCTGATGGTTTAGATTATAAAGCAATGGGTAAGTTTTTTAAAGGACTGGCTTCCGCAGGAGCTTGGGCATGTTTTGATGAATTTAATCGTATTGAGGTTGAGGTGCTTTCAGTAGTTGCGCAACAGATACTGTGCATAGTTGTAGCAGTACGAGCTCATGCCGAGAAATTCAATTTTGAAGGCACCGAGTTGAAATTGAATCCAGCGTGTTATGTATGTATTACCATGAACCCTGGCTACGCTGGTCGATCTGAACTTCCTGATAACCTCAAAGTTTTATTTAGAACTGTAGCTATGATGGTACCTGATTATGCAATGATTGGTGAAATATCTTTGTATTCGTATGGATTTACGGATGCCCGCGTGCTCTCCGTTAAAATTGTAACGGTTTATCGGCTTTGTTCGGAACAGCTATCATCTCAAAACCATTACGACTATGGAATGAGAGCCGTAAAAACAGTTTTATCAGCATGTGGAAACAATAAAAGCAAATTTCCTGACGAAAATGAAGATATCTTGCTATTGCGTTCTATCATAGACGTAAACTTACCAAAATTCCTTAACCACGATATTCCTTTGTTTGGAGGAATAATTGCTGATTTATTTCCTGGTATTAGTTTACCTCCAGCTGATTACGACATGTTTATTGAATGTGTAAACATCTCCTGTAAGGCAAGGAATTTACAGGTGAGAGAATCCGTTATTATTAAAATTATTCAAACCTACGAAATGATGATTGTGCGGCACGGTTTTATGCTTGTCGGAGAGTCATTTGCAGGTAAAACATGTACTTTAAAAATATTAGCGGATACTTTGAAGCTACTCAGCGAACGTGGATATCCACAAGTTGGTGTACAGTATCAATTTATTAATCCGAAATCTGTCACGATGGGGCAACTTTACGGACAATTCGATCCTGTATCCTATGAGTGGTTTGATGGTGTAGTGGCAACCTGCTTTCGTCGGTTTGTGCAATCTGAGGAACCTGAAAGAAAGTGGGTGATATTCGATGGTCCTGTAGATGCCGTTTGGATTGAAAATATGAACACGGTACTTGATGATAACAAAAAGCTATGTTTAATGTCTGGCGAAGTAATGGCAATGACAAGTGTAATGTCCATGATCTTCGAAGTACAAGATTTAGCACAAGCATCACCAGCCACGGTAAGCATTTTTTTATTGTGGTATTGTAGAGCTTCTCGCTTTATTTTTACAGAGATTAGTTAGTTTTAAAGAATATCCACCAATTAATCAATTGCGAATGATGATTATTTGTTCCAGTGTTAAATTCAGACCTACCCAACGGGTTAGCTGAAACTGTGGGTGGGTGTCAAATTTTAGTACTCTAATTCTTCTTTGCTTTTATTTGCATATACATACGTAGCCAAGATTAGTGGGCAAACCTGATCCTTTTATACGGAATTTAGAGTTTCTTATTCCATTAAATTTCGAAGTATTGAGCGTATGCGGTTCAAGGTGCTAAGGGCACTTTCTGCACCTTGAATGAACAGTCCTCGGAGACACACATGCTTTAAATTTTCATAACCGAAGTTGAATTCAAGAATGTAAGAATTATGGCGGAGGCGCTTTTGTTCGCCAACGTTTAAAACATATTTAAATGAAGGAATGGCTACGTCATACTCCATCAGTGTCTTTACTATCACCATAAAACAAAACTGTTCACGTCATCAGCAGTTATATTGTTGAATGCTTTCTCTGACTCCAGCGTGGCGAGACCTACCGCCATATCGTTAAATCTGGTTTTCATTCGTTGTACCATCCTATCGACAAACCTTTTAACCACATTTATCGTTATGATTTTGAGTGATGTAGAAGCTTTCTCAATTAGTTTCTCGCTATTTCGATTTAATTCCTTCACATAAGATACGCAACACTCCGAGAAAATATTTTGTATGTGGTTATGCTTTGCTATAATTAATGTAGGTGAACTTGAAATCATTAATTTTTTTGTCCTTGAATCGAAAATGCCAGCATTCTTTGATACACTATGATCTGCGAACTTTTCTTGTTGCCTTTTCGCGGCAATGGAGCGAGCCGCTTCGGATTGTATCGGGGGATGGAAGATTGTTTGTTCACTAACGCCCAATTTAACGTCGTGCTGATCTCTTCATGTAGTTAACATATTTGTGCGTCCGTTGTTCGCGATTTCTCCGACTGTCTCTATTTCTGACGTGTTTACAACTTTGTTGTTAGGCGTGTATGCACCTATTACAGCCTCTGCACACCCTCATTCGAAAATGTTCTAAAGTTTTTAACGGTTTTTGCTGTGTTCAGTTGACCCATACCTGACAACCGTACATAGTCCGGGATTTTATTATGCCCTTTGTCAGTGTTATACTCTCTAGTTGGATTATTCGTTATTCCTTTAAGACTTTGTGTGGTCGTTTTGCAGTTTGTTTTGATACGTTTTTCGTCCTTATTATGTGTAAACAAAGTTTTCTCTTGCGATGCAGGTAATGCTTTTATAGGATATTAGTAGTACAAATACAGGGGAATCAGCCCTTCATTTCCTCCAGCATCCTCATTTCCTCACCACACCTGGACCAAACAAGGTACATTTATATCGAAAGATGAAAATGGTTAGTCGAAGAAAACTATTTGGTCCAGATGTGTGAGGAAATGAGGATGCAGGAGGAAATGAGGGGTTGATTCCCCTGTATTTGTACTACTGATATTGCTTCCTTTGGTGCGTTTTGTTACTTGACCTCAATAGCTGTCCGTGAAGTGTCTTCCGCTTATACGTGCCGCAACTCTCTTGGTCCCATTTATTTTTGATCTCCAGTTTGCAGCCCATTTCGGTGTCTTATTTGCCATGCCTTTCGCTGATATAATAATGGAGTGAATGATTCTACCCGTTGTTGTAATGGACATGCCATTTACAAACTGTAGTATATGGTGCTTTGTGTTGTTTGGGATGTCAGAGACCAATACGTTGAATAACGTTAAGAATAGAGGCGATCCTTGTGGGAGTCCTTCTGTTGCTTCCAATTTCTGCGCTAGCATTTTTCCATCCTCACTATGAACGATCTGTCCTATAAGCAACTTCCACTTATGTTAAGTAGGTGTTTTGGGTTTCTCTTTCTTCCAGGCTTTATCGTAAACTTTTTCTAGGTCGAGTAATAATGTTATATCTTGTCGTTCCTTTTCCTCGGCTTTTTGGACTATTCTGCGATATTTCTGGCCTCCCTGATCGCGTCAAGCTTTTGGCGCAACCCAAATTGTATTTTTGATATTCTGTGGCAGCCTTCTAGGAAGTCATAAAGTTCTTCATTTATCATTGCCTTGTAAAATTTGAACAGTGTACGTAGATGACTTATTTGTTCTGTGTTCTGGTTTTAAAAGGTCTTAATTTTTCTTTGGGATGGTGGTGATGTTTGTCGTTTTAAATTGTTGTAGAAAATTATGGTAATTCTGTATTTTGTTGAATATTTTGGTTATTTCCTCAACTAGCGCTGGCGGAGCATAAACTATATATGGTGCTTTTTTTCAGCCAATTCATCTATTTTTTCCTGTATTTTCATTCGCGATCAAAATTTTTTTTGAGGAAAGAGAGTGTACATGTGCTTCTATTCGGCCCGTTGTCTTTTGAATAGGTTTTAGATGTTTTCTGTATTTGGCAGGTAATTTCGGAATTGTAAATGCATGTGTTGTGCAATAGATCCGGCTGTGTACCTTTCTGTAAATACCTATTTGCCGTTGTAAAATACTTATTTTCAGCTCGTATTTGTTGTACAGAATTTCTTTTTCTTGTTGATTTAATTGTAAATATTTTATTATGTGCTACGCTTTTGTTGGCTTTCTCTATTGTCTCCTGGATTTTGTTCGTTAAGTTATTTAACTTGCCTTGAATGTTGTCTTTGCTTTGTGTTGGTAGTTGACCATTACTTTTTTGTACAATTACTAGTTTGTTTCTTTTTCAAATGGTTTTGGTTCTTTTGGGTTTTCTGGATAACGTGACTTCAAATTCTACCACTACATGATTTGATACCAAGTATTGGTTAGCCTTAACTTACATGTGATTTTCCAATGCTCTTTCGGAAGGTACTACGTTGGCCAGAAAGCGAGTTTTTTTCCTGGAAAATTTAAAATTTTTGCCAAACGCTTGCTGTTCCAAGCAAGGTAGGGATCTTTAACGTGTGTGACAACACTTACACACGGGACCTCCATTTTACCACTCATTCGAACGAGGGTGTATTTTTGTGAAAAATGCTCGCCTAACATTTTTCAAGCGGACCGTGTCGAGATTCGAACTCGAGACCTTGTGCGTAGTAGTCACATACATACCAACTACGCCACCGTAGCCTTAACTGTCAATCGTTTCTTGATACTATTTGCGATGTAAAAATGTACGGTTTTAATGTAATCCTCTGCTCCATATCTTGTTAACTCGCTTGGAGCTTTTATATTTGCCTCAATATTCTTACAGCTTTTGAGTTTATTGCCTGTTGTGTACGTATTTCTGTATCCCTACTCTACTCTAGCGTCGAATTTACGGCCTATTACTACCGGGTATTGTTCGTCTTTTACGTATTGGTTGTGTTCAATTTTAGCGAATTGTTTTGATTGTGGTAAATATATTGATATGGGTTTGTAAATTTTCTCTTCTATTTTTGTCTGTACTGCTATGTGTTCCACATTCACTAGTTGGGGAATAGGTATCGATTTCGATTACCAGCTGTTCTTTGAGTAGACTGCTGTCTCACCTCCTCTTCTATCTCATCGGCTAAATCTATGCAATGTGACGTCTAAAATGCTTTGACTCTGGTGGTGTGGTTTCAGCCGGGTTTCATTTATTAGTATCATGTGAGGTTATTATTGCAAAGATATAGATGTAATTAGAACTTTTTCCTTGCTATGCCGTTTGCGTTCAACGTATAATGTTTATAAAATTTTTGGTGATGTGTTCCAATTGGTTTTACAATATATTTTTAATCATTTGTATTATTTTACATACAAGTTCTTTAAAAATAATGTTCCGTAATTTTGCTTTTAGGTCTTGTTCCTCTGTTCTGTTGATCCTATCTTGTAGCCGGACCTTATTATAATCTAGGTCGTTCTATTCTAAGAAATACTCCATAAAGTCCCGGCGTAATTGGTAAGAGCCATTACGACAGTTGGCAACATAATAAATACGTGCATAATAGTGCGCAATAATGTGTTACGTCATTATTGCGTCTCGAATTTGTATCACATACAAAAGAAAAAAAATAAAAGGTACTTACGTAAAATGTGAAACTCGTCACGGCATTGCAGCTATTCTGGCTTCGGGCTCTCGGCGTTGGATTGGCGTTGTTGGGCGTGGTTCGGCCTTCGCCTCTCGTTGAAACCAGATTAATTTGTCTTCCCTCTTCGTGTGTAGCGGTACGATAAAGGATCAACCAGGTAGAAGGAGCGATAATAGGTACAAGACAGGAAACCTACATATCTGAAAGAAAAGACAAAAAAGGCACAAAGATCAACCTCACTGTTTGACGTTTCGTTCCCTAGTCCCTGACGTGACGGAAACTACCACTTACTTTCCCACTCCGCGTCTGCGCATTCTCAGTCGCCGACGCAATTATCTAAAGTGACGGAAATGCACGCACAAGTCTTTTAAAATATTGGCGCGAATTCACTCGCAAATTAGAAACTTACAATGCCAATTTTTGGCATGTAACAACCTGTTTGTTTGACGAGTATATCTTACTCGTTTTTTATTGCCACTTTTCGAATTTTTCGTGCTTCCTTCTTTGTTGTTCAGCCTTTTCTGCTTCATGTCCTTTTATGGAGTTTTCTAGTCCTTCCTGACAGTCTGCATGTGGCGCCGGTTTTGTTTTTTTAAAGTTTGCATGTTTTGGTGTGAATGTTTTATTGTGTAGACATAATTTGCTAGGGTGGTTCTCAGAGCATCGACTACAGACAGAGTTGTTGCATCTGTAGCTTATCGGGCCGAATTACTTGCATCGGAAGCATTGCGTTTAGCCAGTTGGTTTTGTTTTAGGTTTTATTTGTTCTTTTAGGTTATTTACCTGAGCCATATTGAAGATGTTTCCCTTTTTTGTTTTTGGTCAATTTAACTATTACCATTAAGAATTGGCGTGTTTTAACCTATTCTCGTTGCTCTTGATATGTTTTTTTCCTGAAGGTCATCCTGTATATCTGCTTCAGTTATTCCCACTGGCATCACTCTTAGTACAATTCTAAGCTCCTTTCGCTTTTTCCTTGGAAACTGAGGTGTTTTATATCTTTCAAAGTTAAGGATGCCCGCGTTGCGCTGAAATCTGTTTTATCATTTGTAAATATTTTCACGCCTGTCTGGCTCAGCTGTCCCTTTATTTCAATTTTAAGTCTGGTTGTTATTGTTTTGGCTTTCATATACTTTATCTGATTCTTTAACGTTATTGGCGGGGGCTTAGATTTCATGACGTCAAGGGTATCCTTTTCCTCTTTCTCACTTTATGTTATTTGGGGTCTGGGTATTTCCATAGGTGTTTGTTTGTGTCTCAGATGCGCTTCCCTTTCCAATTTCAGCACAATTTCCTCCATTAAGCTGTTGTCTTTATTTTTGTTTTTGCTGTTTTTACTGCGATTTCTTTTCGTTCCCTGCTGCGAATTTGCACTTTCTGCTTTTCCTGGTTTCGTGGACTAGTTCTTCAGTACGTGGTCTTTGTTCATGTATTTTTGATACTTCGAAACAGTTTTGAGTCAGGGCTGACTGGCTATTATTTATTTTAACCCCCATGATCTATGATGTTCGCTTTCTATCGCCGTGTGGTGGCTTCATGTTTTGTTGGATATTTAAATAACTTTTTGCAAAATTTTGCAAAATTTGAAATTTTAAATAACGCTTCATCCAATACATATACAGTAAGAAGAAAACTCGTAATCTTCAATTTTAAATAATTCTTCAATAAATGAAGCGAGATCTACACTCTTTGTGTTTATGCTCACATGCCATTATGAACAGGTAATAAATTTTTAGAGCATGCAGTGATCTGTAATCACAAAACCAAAGTACATCAATTGATTCGGGAATTTTCAAAATAGTTCTTCTAATATTGCTTGGACATCATACAGCACTCCTTCGCAATTCGAAAATTTCTCAAATAATTTATAAGAATTCCTTACAGAATGCAAAACTTAATATATGAGCATTTATTACGTTCACTACTTAACGCCAATGCTACAATATGAACCATGCAATGTACATAGGGAATTTCTCGTTGCACTTTTTCGGATAGACGTTATCTGACTTCAACGGTATGTCCAGAACAACTTACTTGTACTATCAAAGGCGCACGCAATTACCTTATTTAAATTAGTACATATGAAGGTCGCCTTCTATATTTCAGCATTTGAGATCAAAAGTAATTATGTATCAACAAAAGTGACTTTGTTTTAAAAATATTCTCCATGAAGATCAATACACTTTTGCATGCTTCAAACCAGTTTTCGAAGTACCTTTTTTGCTTCAATTGAGGCACCTGTTACGGGTGAAATGAGCGTTACGTTAAATAATTATGATTTGCCATGAGGTGGTGGGACCCCGTAACAATATTAGGGTGCGTCGGTTAACTGCAATAGTGAGAAACTGGTTCCTCTGTAAAAATTATAGAAAGATTGAAAAAGCTCGAAATAAAACTAATAAAGAAACAAAAACAATAACACTTACTATAAAAGATTTTTCTGCTTGTCATAATTGTGGGGCGCCAAATAGTCTGTCACAGCAATTCCTTCCGCTATTATTCCTAACGGAAGACAGTTATTATAAAAAAATATATATTTTCCTCAAAAGAAAAACCTAAATTCTTTAACCTTACTCTGGCCAGGTATTGATAAAGGAAATCCTAAACAGATCAATTTTAATCCATAAATAATGCTATCACTCCTAATTTCTCTGTTTCTCATATTAAATTATGACATTTTTAATTTTAATTTCTGGAGTAGTAGCTAATAACCAACACAGAAAACAGAAAAACACCCGTTTCTCGTTATGTTATTTTATCATCCATTTCAAAATACTAACTTTTATCTTTTACATAACATTAAATTCAACCCTAAAGGTTACATTTAAATTCGCTAACGTAAGTATTTCTTAATATTTTAAAATGTTTAAAACTATTCCAACCTTCTTACACGGTAATACCATTGAAACGATTTTTTCTAACTAAGGCCTGACGTTGCCGGCACCAGTGAAACGAATTTTCTTGACTTACTAAAACACTACTTTATTAACACCATACTTCAAGTTAGGTGTCTGCAAAACGAAATCTTCCGACGTAACTAGGGGTCTATTCCTTGGGTAGAGCTATGAGCAATGGGGGGGTAAGTCGAAATCTGTAGGGGGTCACACTCAAACTAAAACAAACAGGCGCCACCAAGTCCAGATTGATTTATATTAATGGCATAGCAAATTTCTAAGGGCGGACTTGGAGACCCAAAGAAAAAAAGATCGCCTTCGTTGACATACAAACTTGTCTTAACAGAATAAGACACTGCTCCTGTAAGAAAGAATATAGTTAGGTTACCTAAAAAATGGGAACACTATTTGCGTCCCTCAAGTATATCTAAAATGCATAGAGAATATTTCTTACATAATGGAATCATAAAATTTAACTCTTTCTGTGTTTTGTCTATCAGGTCTGATCAAACCAGATCAGAATAAAAACTTTAAATGTAGATAATTAATTTACTAGAAAGAATTTTCTTTGTTTCAGTAAATAAAATTTCATGATAATTAAATAAAATAAATATGTGATATTCTTGCAAAATTGTAGTAAGGTTTAACAACTGATCCTTACTCAAATATATAACACTTCAGTGTAACTAACAATATTAAGTTTCTTTATAACCCAACCAGATCTGTGTAGGTCACTTACAAATGAATATATGAAATTTTCTCATTAATTTAACAAAATTAAAATTAGTTTGAAGTTAATAGAATCACCAAGATATTCTTTAATTTTATCAAAAGTGGCAGTACTGTAATGTTAAACATCTGTTAGCCATTATGCAATTGTTGACGGCATTGTTCAAATAAACAGGTGACGTAATAGCAGCTGTTAATTTACGTGGTAGCCATATGTAGTCACATCTTTACAAAACTAAGTGAAATCAAATTTTGATACTGGGAAAACCAGCTTAATTACAGGTAAACTGAATAACAATTTTGTACATCTAACAAACAAAACGAAATAATGTACTTTCAGAAGGAAGTACTGAGGAAATTCTTAATTCTATTACGAACCCAAATACCGGCTGTCGTCCTTGGTTGCAATGGAAACAACTTCGCAGAGCGGGGCCTGCTGTTAAATATGTTTGTTTTCCATGCTTTAATACAGATGCAAGAGCGAAGCGGATTTCTTACATTGGTTCACGGCATCTTTTATTCACAGCGTACTCCTCCGTTGTCTAATTTTATTTCAAAGTGGTCGTGCGGTTTTCTAATTTATCGTTGCAATTTCTGACGTATTGTTGCTTTTCTAACGTATGGTTGCTTTTTCTAACATATGGTTGCTTTTTCTAACGTATGGTTGCTAGCGCTAAATAAATTTTAAATTAGCTAATATGATAACGAATATGCAATATATGGATTAAGTACTAACCGTTACTCAGGAAGTGCTTCACCAAATTAAAGCGACCCGGAGGTCACTCGTCATTCTCTTCGAATGCATCTTCACGCTGCCCTAAACTATCGACGAGTGCGCTCGCCGCGCTCCTGCAAGGTGGGAGGATCATAAGTGTGGTTCTCGAACCTCTCACGCGCGCGCTAGTGGCTTGTGGATTTGCACCGAACTCCGAAACAAATAGACTACTAATCCTAGATATAGCAATACTATAAAAATTTGATTGTTACTTGAATCTTTATATTAGTTAATAAAGGTATTTCAATATTCATGGTACGTTTAATGAGTATGTTCCTTTACTGCTAAAATAAAATTGTTACACTACCCTTTCCTAAAAGAAAAAATTTTTTTTAAGAAAAACTCTAAATATAACAAATACAAAAAATTTTTATAACAATACTAGCCTTTCCTACCTTCCTAACTAACTATGCAATTTTATAAATTTATTCAAATGGGGACAAATATTTACAAATGAGTGTGTTGGTAACTACGCGTACCTGACGTCCATCGGGAGACAAAATCGGGAGTCACAATCGGTAATAATCAAAATTGGGAGGGTCAAATTAGAAAGTCAAACACTCCACGGGACAAAAAATTCAAATTTACAATATTTCCTGACTCGAGATTCATACTTCTAACAAGGCTAATATTTCTTACCTATAACCAAACACTTACAACTTACTTCTAATTTCAAAAAAAAACTTCACTTCCAGGAGCTCATTTAGCTCTATCTACAAAAAAAGGAATGCTTCCTCATCAAGACAGCATAACTATTCAAAACATCATCACTACACGGTGATAATCAAAAGTAAGACCCTACTAATAGGTCTATATTTAAACACCATCATCACAAAGTGATAATCAAAACAAAGGTGACCTAATCAAAAGGTTACTCATCAAATGCAAATACAAAATATCATCGCTTCATCGTAAAGAGATGATCAAAACAAAGGTAACCCAGCCATAAGGTTACTCACAAAATTCAAATTCAAAAATATTATCATCACAAAGTGACAATCAAAACAAAGGTAACCTAACCAAAAGGTTACTCACAAATCTCAAATACAAAATATCATCACTTCATCGCAAAGGGATGATCAAAACAAAGGTAACCTAACCATAAGGTTACTCAACAAATTTAAATACAAAACATTATCACTTTATCGCAAAGAGATAATCAAAACTAAGGTAACCTAACCATAAGGTTACTCAACAAATTTAAATACAAAACATTATCACTTTATCGCAAAGAGATAATCAAAACTAAGGTAACCTAACCATGAGGTTACTTATCAAATGCAAGTACAAAACTGGGCCAGTCAGGGCTGTACTATCCTACACCCTACTGAATATCCTATCACTAATTTCTAACAAACAACTGATCTCATTAGTGATGGACCAAACGGTGAGACTCACCAAGCCAACTTTGACCTTATCAAATCAAAGAATTTCGAACGGTCAAGAGGAACAAGGGAAAGAATAATCTAATATTCCCTCTACCTCGATATGTAGAAATCAGGACCAACAATCAAATAGCCCATCTACTTCTACATAGTAAGGATATCTGTCAAAGACATCCTCCAAACACATCTCTGAGCAACGCGCGAGCAAAATGTCCAGCGTGCACACTAAGGCACACCTCAAACCTACAAAACTTACAAAATCTCAAACCACTTACTTCACTTCTCAAACAAAATACTCAATATTAGTGGACCGACACTAAATCAGAATCAGAACAAAACAAAACGAACCACTACGTCATTACTTAATATCAACAAGATGATCGGGTCTGAATTAATCGTCAAGATCATCATTTTCATTTGGATATGATGCATCAACTGGTTTCAAGTCCTTTACGTGCCATTTCCCTGCTTTTGTCCCATCTTCGTTCTCTAACTCATATACTAAATTGGAATGTTTTTCCCGAACTTTACTCATAACGAACTTAGGGGCTAACTTAGCGGAAAATTTATCACTCGCACTCGAGAGGACCTTATTAGCTCTCCAGACACTTTCTCCGACTCGGAATGAAATGTCTCTTCTTCTAAGATTGTAGCGTTTACTTGAACGTTGGTAAGCTACATGAAAATTTTCACGGACATTTCCAAAAATATCAAACAAAGGTTGACGATCCAAAACATAAGAAGGTCTACTACTGGAGACAACATCAACATCTTCACCCGGTATAAAATTATCATTATAAGCTTTTCCACTTAACTGCCTTGAGGAGCATACACAGCATTGTACCACATCTCTTGGATCTCGTACCTTGCACACAAAACTTCAAAAACATGTCCAATCAACTGTGGACCATTATCACGAATAACAAATGGTGGTATTCCGTATGCAAAAAAAATACTTTTTCTTCTAAGAACTTCTCAATCAAATGTGCTGTGGCACTTCGCAAAGGTTGCAAAATCGAATATTTCGAGAACCAGTCACCAACAACTAAAAGCCATCCACCTGCTTATGAATCATCAATAAAAAAAACTAATCATGACAATAGCTAACAAAAAAAATCAGTGTTCAGGTACACTCTCATCCTACTACCAATTGAACTGTCGAAACAACTACAATGCTTCACAACGCCTAAATATGCTAGAGTGACAAACTCTCTACGAGTCTCACCTAGACTAACAATACCAAAAGTTTACATCAAATCAAAAAAGGATGCAAAAAAAATCTAGAGCGCCTAACTCACCTCGAGTCTCGTCTAGACTTACGCAATGCCGAGCGACCAACTCTTCCTGAGTCTCGTCTGGACTGACATACTGCTGAGCGACCAACCACGACGACAAGTTCCGCCTAGACAAAATTGCGTTGCAATGCTGATCTAAACAAAAATCTGCTAACAAAGTCAAAAACGTGCTTATGCACAAAGAGCAATTCTCAAACGACACAACGACAGCTCACTCCAATGTACCTTCAAAATAGAATCTCTAGCCTTATCATCAAATTTCGACAAAGATGTTCTTTATTGACTCAAACAAATCAAACAACAGGCTTATCAGCTTCTTTAGCTGACAGTCTTCCTAAAATTTTCCTCAAAACTGGTTTCTCACTCTCTACTCCCGTTCTTCTTTAAGTAGACAAACAATTCGGAATATCCGACATGATTACAAAAGCCTAATGGAATCAAACTGAAAGATCTAAATGATCTGAACCTTACAAAAGTGATCAAAACAAATTCGTACTGCTAAAGGTAAAAATCAAGAAGTGTTTTTGGTAAAATAATTTTTGCCAAAACAATATCAAAAAAAATTATATTGGGTCAAAATAGAATGAAAGTTAAAAATAAATTTAACTAAGTTAATTAATTGATTGACTGTGGTTTAACGTTACAACCAATCTTTTATCAAAAGCGAACAAACAAATCTAAATGTCAAATAG